>CM026421.1:111009-364861 GCA_014871385.1 Ceratodon purpureus | reverse complement strand
GGGATTTTGGGGGATTTTGGTTTGATATTTTTTATTTTTGTTATTTTGGTGACAATTTGGGTTTAATGTTAATGCTTTGCTTCTCACCCAACAATCGCATTTGAAATGTAAAGGTCGTGGGAATTTTTTTTGGGATTTAATTTTTTATTTTTTTTCCTTTTGCACAAAATTTGGAAACCGCATGCCTACATTCGTTGCACGACAATAAAATGGACAGAGGCCCGCGAGGGGAGGGGGGGGGCATTTTGGGGATTTTGGTTTTTGATTATTTTTTATTTTTTGGTTCTTTTGGTGGACCATTTGAGTAATGGTTAATGCTTTGCCTTCTCACAAAATCTGACTTGAAATGTAAAGGTCGTGGGGATGTTTTTGGGATTTTTAATTTTTTATTTTTTTTCCACTTTTACAAATTTGAGAAACCCGCCATGCCTACATTTCGTGCCACAACATTAGGGCCCGCGAGGGGGGGGGGGGTGGCAGGGGTGAGCATTTGGTGGCATTTTGGGGATTTTGGTTTGATATTTTTATTTTTGTTATTTGGTGACCATTTGGGTAATGTTAATGCTTTGCTTCTCACAAAATCTGAATTGAAATGTAAAGGTCGTGGGGATTTTTTGGGATTTAATTTTTTATTTTTTTTCATTTTGCAAAATTTGAGAACCCGCATGCCTACATTCGTGCACGACAATAGGGCCGCGAGGGGGGGGGGGGCATTTTGGGGATTTTGGTTTGATATTTTTATTTTTGTTATTTGGTGACCATTTGGGTAATGTTAATGCTTTCCTTCTCACAAAATCTGAATTGAAATGTAAAGGTCGTGGGGATTTTTTGGGATTTAATTTTTTATTTTTTTTCATTTTGCAAAATTTGAGAACCCGCATGCCTACATTCGTGCACGACAATAGGGCCGCGAGGGGGGGGGGGCATTTTGGGGATTTTGGTTTGATATTTTTATTTTTGTTATTTGGTGACCATTTGGGTAATGTTAATGCTTTGCTTCTCACAAAATCTGAATTGAAATGTAAAGGTCGTGGGGATTTTTTGGGATTTAATTTTTTATTTTTTTTCATTTTGCAAAATTTGAGAACCCGCATGCCTACATTCGTGCACGACAATAGGGCCGCGAGGGGGGGGGGGCATTTTGGGGATTTTGGTTTGATATTTTTATTTTTGTTATTTGGTGACCATTTGGGTAATGTTAATGCTTTGCTTCTCACAAAATCTGAATTGAAATGTAAAGGTCGTGGGGATTTTTTGGGATTTTATTTTTTTATTTTTTTTCATTTTGCAAAATTTGAGAACCCGCATGCCTACATTCGTGCACAACAGTAGGGCCGCGAGGGGGCGGGGGGGCATTTTGGGGATTTTGGTTTGATATTTTTATTTTTGTTATTTGGTGACCATTTGGGTAATGTTAATGCTTTGCTTCTCACAAAATCTGAATTGAAATGTAAAGGTCGTGGGGATTTTTTGGGATTTTATTTTTTATTTTTTTTCATTTTGCAAAATTTGAGAACCCGCATGCCTACATTCGTGCACGACAGAAGGGCCGCGAGGGGGTGGGGGCATTTTGGGGATTTTGGTTTGATATTTTTATTTTTCTTATTTGGTGACCATTTGGGTAATGTTAATGCTTTGCTTCTCACAAAATCTGCATTGAAATGTAAAGGTCGTGGGGATTTTTTGGGATTTTATTTTTTATTTTTTTTCATTTTGCAAAATTTGAGAACCCGCATGCCTACATTCGTGCACGACAATAGGGCCGCGAGGGGGGGGGGCATTTTGGGGATTTTGGTTTGATATTTTTATTTTTGTTATTTGGTGACCATTTGGGTAATGTTAATGCTTTCCTTCTCACAAAATCTGAATTGAAATGTAAAGGTCGTGGGGATTTTTTGGGATTTAATTTTTTATTTTTTTCCATTTTGCAAAATTTGAGAACCCGCATGCCTACATTCGTGCACAACAGTAGGGCCGCGAGGGGGGGGGGGGGCATTTTGGGGATTTTGGTTTGATATTTTTATTTTTGTTATTTGGTGACCATTTGGGTAATGTTAATGCTTTCCTTCTCACAAAATCTGAATTGAAATGTAAAGGTCGTGGGGATTTTTTGGGATTTAATTTTTTATTTTTTTTCATTTTGCAAAATTTGAGAACCCGCATGCCTACATTCGTGCACGACAATAGGGCCGCGAGGGGGGGGGGGCATTTTGGGGATTTTGGTTTGATATTTTTATTTTTGTTATTTGGTGACCATTTGGGTAATGTTAATGCTTTGCTTCTCACAAAATCTGAATTGAAATGTAAAGGTCGTGGGGATTTTTTGGGATTTTAATTTTTTATTTTTTTTCATTTTGCAAAATTTGAGAACCCGCATGCCTACATTCGTGCACAACAGTAGGGCCGCGAGGGGGGGGGGGGGGGGGCATTTTGGGGATTTTGGTTTGATATTTTTATTTTTGTTATTTGGTGACCATTTGGGTAATGTTAATGCTTTCCTTCTCACAAAATCTGAATTGAAATGTAAAGGTCGTGGGGATTTTTTGGGATTTAATTTTTTATTTTTTTTCATTTTGCAAAATTTGAGAACCCGCATGCCTACATTCGTGCACGACAATAGGGCCGCGAGGGTGGGGGGCATTTTGGGGATTTTGGTTTGATATTTTTATTTTTGTTATTTGGTGACCATTTGGGTAATGTTAATGCTTTGCTTCTCACAAAATCTGAATTGAAATGTAAAGGTCGTGGGGATTTTTTGGGATTTATTTTTTATTTTTTTTCATTTTACAAAATTTGAGAACCCGCATGCCTACATTCGTGCACAACAGTAGGGCCGCGAGGGGGGGGGGGGGGGGCATTTTGGGGATTTTGGTTTGATATTTTTATTTTTGTTATTTGGTGACCATTTGGGTAATGTTAATGCTTTGCTTCTCACAAAATCTGAATTGAAATGTAAAGGTCGTGGGGATTTTTTGGGATTTAATTTTTTATTTTTTTTTCATTTTGCAAAATTTGAGAACCCGCATGCCTACATTCGTGCACGACAATAGGGCCGCGAGGGGGGGGGGGGGGCATTTTGGGGATTTTGGTTTGATATTTTTATTTTTGTTATTTGGTGACCATTTGGGTAATGTTAATGCTTTCCTTCTCACAAAATCTGAATTGAAATGTAAAGGTCGTGGGGATTTTTTGGGATTTATTTTTTTATTTTTTTTCATTTTGCAAAATTTGAGAACCCGCATGCCTACATTCGTGCACAACAGTAGGGCCGCGAGGGGGCGGGGGGGCATTTTGGGGATTTTGGTTTGATATTTTTATTTTTGTTATTTGGTGACCATTTGGGTAATGTTAATGCTTTGCTTCTCACAAAATCTGAATTGAAATGTAAAGGTCGTGGGGATTTTTTGGGATTTAATTTTTTATTTTTTTTCATTTTGCAAAATTTGAGAACCCGCATGCCTACATTCGTGCACGACAGAAGGGCCGCGAGGTGGGGGGGGCATTTTGGGGATTTTGGTTTGATATTTTTATTTTTCTTATTTGGTGACCATTTGGGTAATGTTAATGCTTTGCTTCTCACAAAATCTGAATTGAAATGTAAAGGTCGTGGGGATTTTTTGGGATTTAATTTTTTATTTTTTTTCATTTTGCAAAATTTGAGAACCCGCATGCCTACATTCGTGCACGACAGTAGG
Source organism: Ceratodon purpureus (assembly GCA_014871385.1). Classification (NCBI taxonomy): domain Eukaryota; kingdom Viridiplantae; phylum Streptophyta; class Bryopsida; order Pseudoditrichales; family Ditrichaceae; genus Ceratodon; species Ceratodon purpureus. The sequence goes on along the minus strand of CM026421.1, from coordinate 361,166 downwards.
GCCGCGAGGGGGGGGGGGGGAGCATTTTGGGGATTTTGGTTTGATATTTTTATTTTTGTTATTTGGTGACCATTTGGGTAATGTTAATGCTTTGCTTCTCACAAAATCTGGATTGAAATGTAAAGGTCGTGGGGATTTTTTGGGATTTATTTTTTATTTTTTTTCATTTTGCAAAATTTGGGAACCCGCATGCCTACATTCGTGCACGACAGAAGGGCGGCGATGGGGGGGGGGCATTTTGGGGATTTTGGTTTGATATTTTTATTTTTGTTATTTGGTGACCATTTGGGTAATGTTAATGCTTTGCTTCTCACAAAATCTGAATTGAAATGTAAAGGTCGTGGGGATTTTTTGGGATTTAATTTTTTATTTTTTTCCATTTTGCAAAATTTGAGAACCCGCATGCCTACATTCGTGCACAACAGTAGGGCCGCGAGGGGGGGGGGGGGCATTTTGGGGATTTTGGTTTGATATTTTTATTTTTGTTATTTGGTGACCATTTGGGTAATGTTAATGCTTTCCTTCTCACAAAATCTGAATTGAAATGTAAAGGTCGTGGGGATTTTTTGGGATTTAATTTTTTATTTTTTTTCATTTTGCAAAATTTGAGAACCCGCATGCCTACATTCGTGCACGACAATAGGGCCGCGAGGGTGGGGGGCATTTTGGGGATTTTGGTTTGATATTTTTATTTTTGTTATTTGGTGACCATTTGGGTAATGTTAATGCTTTGCTTCTCACAAAATCTGAATTGAAATGTAAAGGTCGTGGGGATTTTTTGGGATTTTATTTTTTATTTTTTTTCATTTTACAAAATTTGAGAACCCGCATGCCTACATTCGTGCACAACAGTAGGGCCGCGAGGGGGGGGGGGGGGGGGCATTTTGGGGATTTTGGTTTGATATTTTTATTTTTGTTATTTGGTGACCATTTGGGTAATGTTAATGCTTTGCTTCTCACAAAATCTGAATTGAAATGTAAAGGTCGTGGGGATTTTTTGGGATTTAATTTTTTATTTTTTTTCATTTTGCAAAATTTGAGAACCCGCATGCCTACATTCGTGCACGACAATAGGGCCGCGAGGGGGGGGGGGCATTTTGGGGATTTTGGTTTGATATTTTTATTTTTGTTATTTGGTGACCATTTGGGTAATGTTAATGCTTTGCTTCTCACAAAATCTGAATTGAAATGTAAAGGTCGTGGGGATTTTTTGGGATTTATTTTTTTATTTTTTTTCATTTTGCAAAATTTGAGAACCCGCATGCCTACATTCGTGCACAACAGTAGGGCCGCGAGGGGGGGGGGGGGCATTTTGGGGATTTTGGTTTGATATTTTTATTTTTGTTATTTGGTGACCATTTGGGTAATGTTAATGCTTTGCTTCTCACAAAATCTGAATTGAAATGTAAAGGTCGTGGGGATTTTTTGGGATTTAATTTTTTATTTTTTTTCATTTTGCAAAATTTGAGAACCCGCATGCCTACATTCGTGCACGACAGAAGGGCCGCGAGGGGTGGGGGCATTTTGGGGATTTTGGTTTGATATTTTTATTTTTCTTATTTGGTGACCATTTGGGTAATGTTAATGCTTTGCTTCTCACAAAATCTGCATTGAAATGTAAAGGTCGTGGAGATTTTTTGGGATTTAATTTTTTATTTTTTTTCATTTTGCAAAATTTGAGAACGCGCATGCCTACATTCGTGCACGACAATAGGGCCGCGAGGGGGGGGGGGCATTTTGGGGATTTTGGTTTGATATTTTTATTTTTGTTATTTGGTGACCATTTGGGTAATGTTAATGCTTTCCTTCTCACAAAATCTGAATTGAAATGTAAAGGTCGTGGGGATTTTTTGGGATTTATTTTTTTATTTTTTTTCATTTTGCAAAATTTGAGAACCCGCATGCCTACATTCGTGCACAACAGTAGGGCCGCGAGGGGGCGGGGGGGCATTTTGGGGATTTTGGTTTGATATTTTTATTTTTGTTATTTGGTGACCATTTGGGTAATGTTAATGCTTTGCTTCTCACAAAATCTGAATTGAAATGTAAAGGTCGTGGGGATTTTTTGGGATTTAATTTTTTATTTTTTTTCATTTTGCAAAATTTGAGAACCCGCATGCCTACATTCGTGCACGACAATAGGGCCGCGAGGGGGGGGGGGCATTTTGGGGATTTTGGTTTGATATTTTTATTTTTGTTATTTGGTGACCATTTGGGTAATGTTAATGCTTTGCTTCTCACAAAATCTGAATTGAAATGTAAAGGTCGTGGGGATTTTTTGGGATTTAATTTTTAATTTTTTTTCATTTTGCAAAATTTGAGAACCCGCACTTACATTCATGCACGACAGTAGGGCCCCGAGGGGGGGGGGGGGGGGGGGGCATTTTGGGGATTTTGGTTTGATATTTTTATTTTTGTTATTTGGTGACCATTTGGGTAATGTTAATGCTTTGCTTCTCACAAAATGTGAATTGAAATGTAAAGGTCGTGGGGATTTTTTGGGATTTTATTTTTTATTTTTTTTCATTTTGCAAAATTTCAGAACCCGCATGCCTACATTCATGCACGACAGTAGGGCCGCGAGGGGGGGGGGGGGGGGGGGCGCATTTTGGGGATTTTGGTTTGATATTTTTATTTTTGTTATTTGGTGACCATTTGAGTAATGTTAATGCTTTGCTTCTCACAAAATCTGAATTGAAATGTAAAGGTCGTGGGGATCTTTTGGGATCTAATTTTTAATTTTTTTTCATTTTGCAAAATTTGAGAACCCGCATGCCTACATTCGTGCACAACAGTACGGCCGCGAGGGGGGGGGGGGGGGGGGGGGGGCATTTTGGGGATTTTGGTTTGATATTTTTATTTTTGTTATTTGGTGACCATTTGAGTAATGTTAATGCTTTGGTTCTCACAAAATCTGAATTGAAATGTAAAGGTCGTGGGGATTTTTTTGGATTTAATTTTTTATTTTTTTTCATTTTGCAAAATTTGAGAACCCGCATGCCTACATTCGTGCACGACAGAAGGGCCGCGAGGGTGGGGGCATTTTGGGGATTTTGGTTTGATATTTTTATTTTTGTTATTTGGTGACCATTTGGGTAATGTTAATGCTTTGCTTCTCACAAAATCTGCATTGAAATGTAAAGGTCGTGGGGATTTTTTGGGATTTAATTTTTTATTTTTTTTCATTTTGCAAAATTTGAGAACCCGCATGCCTACATTCGTGCACGACAATAGGGCCGCGATGGGGGGGGGGCATTTTGGGGATTTTGGTTTGATATTTTTATTTTTGTTATTTGGTGACCATTTGGGTAATGTTAATGCTTTGCTTCTCACAAAATCTGAATTGAAATGTAAAGGTCGTGGGGATTTTTTGGGATTTTATTTTTTATTTTTTTTCAGTTTGCAAAATTTGAGAACCCGCACGCCTACATTCGTGCACGACAGTAGGGCCGCGAGGGGGGGGGGGGGGGGCACTTTGGGGATTCTGGTTTGATATTTTTTTTTTTGTTATTTGGTGACCATTTGGGTAATGTTAATGCTTTGCTTCTCACAAAATCTGAATTGAAATGTAAAGGTTGTGGGGATTTTTTGGGATTTAATTTTTAATTTTTTTTTCATTTTGCAAAATTTGAGAACCCGCATGCCTACATTCGTGCACAACAGTCGGGCCGCGGGGGGGGGGGGGGGGGGGGCATTTTGGGGATTTTGGTTTGATATTTTTATTTTTGTTATTTGGTGACCATTTGGGTAATGTTAATGCTTTGCTTCTCACAAAATGTGAATTGAAATGTAAAGGTCGTGGGGATTTTTTGGGATTTAATTTTTTATTTTTTTTCATTTTGCAAAATTCCAGAACCCGCATGCCTACATTCATGCACGACAGTAGGGCCGCGAGGGGGGGGGGGGGGGGGGGGGGCGCCATTTTGGGGATTTTGGTTTGATATTTTTATTTTTGTTATTTGGTGACCATTTGAGTAATGTTAATGCTTTGGTTCTCACAAAATCTGAATTGAAATGTAAAGGTCGTGGGGATTTTTTGGGATTTTATTTTTTATTTTTTTTCATTTTGCAAAATTTGAGAACCCGCACCTACATTCATGGAGGACAGTAGGGCCGCGAGGGGGGGGGGGGGGGGGCATTTTGGGGATTTTGGTTTGATATTTTTATTTTTGTTATTTGGTGACCATTTGGGTAATGTTAATGCTTTGCTTCTCACAAAATCTGAATTGAAATGTAAAGGTCGTGGGGATTTTTTGGGATTTATTTTTTTATTTTTTTTCATTTTGCAAAATTTGAGAACCCGCATGCCTACATTCGTGCACGACAATAGGGCCGCGAGGGGGGGGGGGGGGGGGGCATTTTGGGGATTTTGGTTTGATATTTTTATTTTTGTTATTTGGTGACCATTTGGGTAATGTTAATGCTTTCCTTCTCACAAAATCTGAATTGAAATGTAAAGGTCGTGGGGATTTTTTGGGATTTAATGTTTTATTTTTTTTCATTTTGCAAAATTTGAGAACCCGCATGCCTACATTCGTGCACGACAATAGGGCCGCGAGGGGGGGGGGGGCATTTTGGGGATTTTGGTTTGATATTTTTATTTTTTTATTTGGTGACCATTTGGGTAATGTTAATGCTTTGCTTCTCACAAAATGTGAATTGAAATGTAAAGGTCGTGGGGATTTTTTGGGATTTAATTTTTTATTTTTTTTCATTTTGCAAAATTCCAGAACCCGCATGCCTACATTCATGCACGACAGTAGGGCCGCGAGGGGGGGGGGGGGGGGGGGGGGCGCATTTTGGGGATTTTGGTTTGATATTTTTATTTTTGTTATTTGGTGACCATTTGAGTAATGTTAATGCTTTGGTTCTCACAAAATCTGAATTGAAATGTAAAGGTCGTGGGGATTTTTTGGGATTTTATTTTTTATTTTTTTTCATTTTGCAAAATTTGAGAACCCGCACCTACATTCATGGAGGACAGTAGGGCCGCGAGGGGGGGGGGGGGCATTTTGGGGATTTTGGTTTGATATTTTTATTTTTGTTATTTGGTGACCATTTGGGTAATGTTAATGCTTTGCTTCTCACAAAATCTGAATTGAAATGTAAAGGTCGTGGGGATTTTTTGGGATTTATTTTTTTATTTTTTTTCATTTTGCAAAATTTGAGAACCCGCATGCCTACATTCGTGCACGACAATAGGGCCGCGAGGGGGGGGGGGGGGGGGGGGGGCATTTTGGGGATTTTGGTTTGATATTTTTATTTTTGTTATTTGGTGACCATTTGGGTAATGTTAATGCTTTCCTTCTCACAAAATCTGAATTGAAATGTAAAGGTCGTGGGGATTTTTGGGATTTAATGTTTTATTTTTTTTCATTTTGCAAAATTTGAGAACCCGCATGCCTACATTCGTGCACGACAATAGGGCCGCGAGGGGGGGGGGGGGGCATTTTGGGGATTTTGGTTTGATATTTTTATTTTTTTATTTGGTGACCATTTGGGTAATGTTAATGCTTTGCTTCTCACAAAATGTGAATTGAAATGTAAAGGTCGTGGGGATTTTTTGGGATTTAATGTTTTATTTTTTTTCAGTTTGCAAAATTTGAGAAACCGCATGCCTACATTCGTGCACGACAGTAGGGCCGCGAGGGGGGGGGGGGGGGGCATTTTGGGGATTTTGGTTTGATATTTTTATTTTTTTATTTGGTGACCATTTGGGTAATGTTAATGCTTTGCTTCTCACAAAATGTGAATTGAAATGTAAAGGTCGTGGGGATTTTTTGCAATTTAATTTTTTATTTTTTTTTCATTTTGCAAAATTTGAGAACCCGCATGCCTACATTCGTGCACGACAATAGGGCCGCGAGGGGGGGGGGGGCATTTTGGGGATTTTGGTTTGATATTTTTATTTTTGTTATTTGGTGACCATTTGGGTAATGTTAATGCTTTGCTTCTCACAAAATGTGAATTGAAATGTAAAGGTCGTGGGGATTTTTTGGGATTTATTTTTTTATTTTTTTTCATTTTGCAAAATTTGAGAACCCGCATGCCTACATTCGTGCACGACAGTAGGGCCGCGAGGGGGGGGGGGCATTTTGGGGATTTTGGTTTGATATTTTTATTTTTGTTATTTGGTGACCATTTGGGTAATGTTAATGCTTTGCTTCTCACAAAATCTGAATTGAAATGTAAAGGTCGTGGGGATTTTTGATGAAAGTCTAGTAAGTTTTTCTCAGTTTTTAAGGGTTTCTTGTGAGGCTTGTCGAGGGTGTTGTTTGATTCTTCATAGTTGCTTTTTTTTTCTAATAAATATCATATTGCTTAGGACTTTGATGGAGATCATCTCGGGAGTGAACGTCAGGTTCCGACGATAGCAGAAACTGAGGTATTTCATTCAATTTACAATATATATTATTTTCTTATGTTTATGAATTTGAGTTCTTTTCGACGTGTACCCTTCATTGTTTCGTACTCTTTTTAAAAATGGAAGTTAATCCTCACTCCATTTCTTCTACCCTAGGTATCATCCGATGCTCTAGAGATGTCTGCTACTTCCCCCATTTCTGTGATCAATGTTTCTGATCTTTCGGATTCATTTGAGCAGTACTACTGTACCTGTGATGTAGCCAACCCTGTAGGTCTGGAAAGTGGACCTCTCGAGGTCCACTCTCCATAGTACATGCCTACCTCGCCAGTGTACATGCCTACTTCGCCAGTGTACATGCCTACATCCCCGGTGTATGAGCCTACCTCCCCGGGCTATATGCCTACGTCTCCTCCACAGGGCTCCCTGCCGATGTCTCCACCCTCTCCTTCCTCGCCGATTAGAGTCAGGAGGCCAGCCCATGTCGTCTTTGCTCTGCCGGCAATTCTGCTGTGCCCTGTCCAACAGACCATGCGATTTTGGAGGAGGCGCCGTCACTGGAACTGTAGACAGTCTAAGGAGTACTATAGTCGATCCTCACGTAGATAGTTTTATCAATCACGATTGATGATTGAGTTGTTAAAAGAGAGATGACAGTATGAAGATATATTGTTACTTTCTTTTACATACTTGTCTACTTTGCATGACTTTCTTCGATTGTGCTTGTTTTCCTAATTTGCGCACCCCCTCGCAGGTTACGCAAACACAAGATGTGTTGGTGAAACCATCTTGTCCGATAAACTTGAAGACTGCTACGGAAGGGGAATTGGAACATCAATCCCAATACAAGGTGGACTCCAACGCCGTCATCAACAAGCTCAGGATCAAGCCATCGCAGAAGTCCCGAATGTCAGTGCCCCTGTGCAGGATGATCCCAATGGCAAAGGTTAGACCAGTGGGCGAAGTGGGGGTACAGCATTTAGAGCGGGAGTTCGTTAAGGGGTATAGAGATGGCGACCGCGTCATGTACATCTCTATGTACAACAACAAAGAGCAAACAAGAGATGTTACGGATGAGGTCATGGCTAGATGGAGCCCATTATGGAGGGACGCGAATGATGCCTTTGAATTTGAGCTTCAAAGTGAGGAGGACTGGTCGCAATTCTCGGGGAAGATGTTTTTTGTCTGGGAAGGTAACCATCGCCTCTCAGCATGGCTTCGTCATATCAACAAGCATCATGCAGACGACCCGTCTTGGCACATATCTGTGCACTGCATAGTACTCGACCCCCGTGGCCACGTTGGCAATCTTCTTCACGCAATGCATGACATCAACTGGTAAGTACTTGTTTCTTTTTTCTGTTTTTCCATTTGTTACTTTATCTCATCTCTATAATTCATCGTACGTATTCTGGTTCATTTTCAGGTCGACTGAGAATGACTACGTCAAGAGTAATCTCCCCGCAAAACTATTTCGAATCCGCTCTTTCGGAATGATGAAGCTGGAGGAATGTAAAGACCTCCTCAGCCCTCAAGAGTATGACGCATGTTTGAAGAACAAGGCACCTAATCCCTCCTGGTTTCCCTTGACAACTAAAGTTTTCATCGCATTTTTGTACCGAATAAGTCCTACCTCCTCTCTCTATTTGCTTCTCATTTTTCAATACTCATGGAATTTCCTAAGGCCTGATTATCTTTTCTACAGCGGGAACTCGCTGCGGCCTCGGATGAAGCAGCCACTGCCTACCGCAAGAAGACACCCGAGGATGAGCAGTCTGCAAGTGCAGTTTGGGATGTCATGAATGAGGCATCAGAGAGAATGGTCGAAGCCATCAAGAAGAAGGACTTTACCAAGTACTTGGCCATTGCAAATCCCAAGAATGGTGACGACTTCCTCAATGAGGTGACTCACTGATCATTGTTCAATTCACTGTTTCGTATGACTTCAATAATTTCTGTATTAATCGTTTTTAAAACTTCGGTGCTTCTTGCAGATCAATCGCCATTACAGTCTCAACAATAAGCCTGAGATGACGCTTGAAAAGCTTCAGAGGCTTGTTCCAGCGGCCGTTGAGGCCAAATACAAGGCTCGTTGGTTGAAGTGGTGGAACTCATCACCGAGTGCTCGAATGTCTTATAGATTTCTGCCAGTTGAATTCAAGGACACCGAATTTGACCCATGGTTGAACAAAGCTTCATTCTGGGCCGGGGTAAGTTTCATAATAAAACCTTTCTAATTCCATGTTCCTTTATTATCTCACAAATTCTTTCTCGTTGCTACTTATGTGAAATTTGTTTTACAGTTGGAGGACGCCGTCATCAACAAAGTCGAGGACATATTCAAAACGGAGAACCTCGACATCAATTGGATGGCATTTCCTGATGTCCAACAGCCGGGCGATTTTGTCGAGAGTTCACGTATTCTGTTGTGGGACAAGGCCTTCCCTACATTCATTGGAAAAAAGGCTGATAAGCACTTCGACAAGAAGTCCAACTTCGCAAAATTCCTTGGAACCGCTCAAGTTGTCAAGCGGGTTACATACCGGTACTTGAAGTAACTTAATCGCATTTCCATTTCGTATTTTTCATTGCAATTGTTTCTTATACTTACCTTCTATATGTCTTACCATACGTACTTCAAACGAGAGCTTCTTTTGAAGGGGGCCATCGGCGTCCAGCACCTCCCCAAGTACTTCAAGCTTTGGACGCAGACATCCTCGGACCAGTGTATGTACTCTCCCCAGCAGATAAAAAGGTACAAAGCTGCTCACCTGGATGCTGGATGCTGGTATCTTGATTGTATTGGTGGTTTCACTATCGACTCGGAGGCGGAAGTCAAGATGCTACACGACGGAGGTGAGGTTGTGGTGGAGGACTCCGTGGATGATGCAGAAGGTCGTGAAGGAGAGCAGGACCAGTCTTCTGCTCCACCACCGAAGAGAGGGAGAGGAAGGCGACTGAAATCTCTGCGTTCTCAGTCAGAGGCATCACAGCAAACTGGTGCGGAGTCTTCCGCGCCAGCTGAGAAGGCACCAGAGCCCTCTCCGGGTATTGTCGTTACGAACCCTTCTCCTGCTTCTTCGCCGGCTCCTTCCTCGATCAGTGCTTCCGAGGTCACCAGAGGTCTCCTCCAGCAGAGGAAAACCAAGAAATTTCCACAGAGTACCTCTTCGGCTGGAACTCTCAATTCCTCTCAGGTTTATGTCATCAACTCTTCTGTTGGCTCGGTTCTATCCCGACACAAGGAACTTGAAGACGTTGGTGGCGATCCCGAATGGAACAAGGCTCTAGACATCATTCGAATGGTATGATTCGTTGTTTCATTCTTTCCCTTGAATTCTTATATTCTGTTAACCTTATATTTTCTAACTCTGATTTCTTGTTTACTCAAGTTTGGGGCAGGCCGCAAGAACCGAGTTCCTGATAGATGCAATGAGGATAATCACTTGGGATTCGACTTGATCATTGTTGACGTTCCTGAGAATCTTCCGGTCCCCACTATATCCAATCCCACCTACGTCCCTCCGTCTTGGAACAAACGCGGCAAGGATTATTTGGAGGACCTCTTCGAGTTCGCAAGACATTACTTGCAGTTTGATGGTGCTCTCTGCATCATCCACAACAACGACCAACGTCTGGCTATGAAGATTTCCGAAGTAGCTGCTGCTGATGGCTTCGTGCAACATCGAGACTGGTGGGGCTTCAATGCACTAGGCTTGGCTCACCCAACGATGCCCGGCTCCTTGGTATGTACATCATAATCTTCGCTTGTCTTTGCATTCTACTAAGTTTTCTTTTTTATTACACTCACATATTTCTGTTTCTCGCAGTCTCTTCGATTCTGGGTGCGCGTCTTCATTTGTGGTGGTTCTCCCCCATCCAAGTTTTCTTTTCAAACGAAGAAATCCGATGTCGTCTACAACGACCTCCACATTACCGAGAGTGATGCCATTCTCAACTTCACCGATGCAGACTCGCAGCTCATGAATGGGGAGGTGCCGTGGAGAGGCCCGAGAGAGAAAGCCCCTGAGATGATGCAGGGCATCATTGAGGAGATGACCAAGCCCGGTGACATAGTCTTCGAGTGGTCGACAGGAACAGGTAATCCTCCATTAACAGTTTCTGCATTTCCAATCCTCTGATTTTCTCCACAAAGACTCACTACTTTTCTGTGCTACGTGTTTTCAGGTGCCTCCCTTAAGGCTTGCCAGAGTATTGGTCGTCATATTATAGCTTGTGAGGAGGACAAAGCCATATTCAACGCCCTTCTCAAACCGTATATGGCTACGTCATCTGCCATGGGCCCTCCAAAACATCCTAGGCCGGCTGCTGCAGAGGAAGCGCCTGCAAAGAGATCAAGAAGACCTGATAAGTGGTGTAAGTCTTCTATTCTTTGTTCAAATTCTCCAAGCATTGCTTCTCTTTGCACCTCTGCGTATTCAATCTAACCACAATCGGTTTTCTATTGCAGAATAGTTTCGGCAACACCGCCATGTGGGCCAACATCAGTATCCACTCCATCGTGGCGTCTTCATTCCAGCCCGATTCAGCCTTTTATACTTCCGGACTACGCAGAAGACTTAGCACAGGCGTTTCAATCTGGAGCCCTCACATATGTTCCTAGTCGGCCAACTACTTTTGATCCCAGGGCCCTTCTATTCGTCGATGAAGAGGCTGTAGAAGGAGATTCAGAGTCATCTAGTTCTGAGAGTGGAAGTAGCGATTTTAGCATGTTGTGAGTTTGAAGGAGGCTTCGGTCTTTCATTGTTTTCATCTGATTTGATTTGATTTAATTGGAGTTCATTGCCTATTCCGTCGTCTACTCTACTACCCTAAACCTAAACTTGTTATGATTTTCATTTCCTATTCCTCTCCGTGTTTGTAAAGGATGAAATGTCACAACTGGAATGCTCAAAATATGAAGAATGAAATGTTACAAAACAAATGCTCATAATTTAAATTGCGCTGTAATTTATAATTTAATCATTCAAAATCCCACATTTCCATAGCCATGTTACCTATTTTTGACTTGGTGTACATCTTGGTTTCTGCTACTCCATTATTGTGCACGAACGCTGAAATATTCCACGCACTTTTAGGACCATTTTTTTTAGTTGGTTTCGAGTTGTCTTATTCCTAGAATCGTCTATATTATCTAAAACCATCATGCTGGAATACTTGTATCTAGATCCAATAAGGGACCAAATCTAAAGGAATGTATTCGACCACCCCACTAGACTTCACGGTACTAATCCTTCGGAGGATATACAGTCCAACTCTTGTCGATATCAAACCAGCAGGTTTCGCCATCCGATATGATCACTTCGGGCAGCTGAACAACTGGATTCTCATCGACGTTCGATAGCAAGGGATACGGGATTAGGGACAACTCCATAATACGGAGAAGCTCATTGGTACAAAGCACTGTCCAACGCCATTCACCTTCACCAACATGGAGGCTTCCGATGTGCCTAAACGGTGGCAGGTCCATGCCTCGTTCTCTAGCGCGCTCCACCTCAAACAGCCAAGGCCGCAGCTCCTCATAACTCCCCGGTGCCTTTGAGGGCAAACTTATAGCCGCTCTCGTCCTCCTCGATCTCGCATTACACACCTTCGGCATCGCGCAACACACTAAATTGTTGTAGTCTTAAAACGTCCCACATAAGCCTACAGATTGACCCCCCTCAACTCCATCGCTACCTTCGCATACAGCACAGAATGCCAAGGACTGTGTCACTATCCTAATACGCCACCTAGAAACAAGCTCAAGAAACCAAGAGTGACCTCCTCATCTGTAACCCAGCTTACCAAGTGCTGTTTTATGATGAAAATCTCCTACTTCTATCACTCAAATGAAGATGCTTCGCTGCCTAGGAAGAGAGAGTAATCTTCGATGAAGACAAGGACTCTAACAAGGTATATCTTGGTTTCAGCAGTTAAGATATTTTACACGAATTTTGAAATATTCCAGGAAGTTTTCAAACCTTGCCTCCTTTATGTTCTGTGAAAGTTGTTTTTTTGCCTTGTGCATTTACATAATCCTATGAAAGAATTATTTGTTTGATCTAAAACTTAACGCATGATCATTGTAACTTGTCTGTACCCATGACAAATCCAACAAAATATATGCATGACGTCATCATGACATCAGCCCTAATTCGTATCTTAGAGAACAAACGTAACAAATTCGTACCAGAATTAACCCTGAATTCCACGGTAATATACTCTTTTCCTAAAAAAAGTGTCAAAATCAAGCCTTAATTTAGTAATTTTCCACGATTATAGGGTCTACTTTGCTTTTGAAAATTTGGCTAATTGTCAATTCTGTGCTCTCCATTCTATGCTCTCCGCTCTCCGCTCTACGCTCTCCGCTCACATACGAACTTTCCCCCTCCTCTACCCTCCAGCTTACTCCCCTCCACTCTCTCCCTCACCCCCCTTTCCCAACTTCTCCCTCACCCCACAACTCCGCTATCCACCCCAATACAACTATTACACCGATGGCTCATTTATCCCTCCCAGAAAACACCCTGATGGTTTCTGGATCCGCAAAAAGGCCGGTTATGGTATATACCATGCCACCAACAATGCCATCCGTATATCCAAACGCCTCCCTGGATTACAAACTAGTTTCCGCGTAGAACTTATGGCCATCCACCAGACTCTCAAAATCCTCATTACTACCACCCCTCAGGAACCAGCACATATATTCACAGACTGCCTCAACTGTCTCTACCTCATAAACACCCAAATCCAACACCCTACCCTCTACAGAAACCATCCCGACCAAACTATCCTCATCTCCATGGTTGATATGCTCCTCCTTCGTACCCAACCAACCTCATTCCACAAAGTTAACGCACATATCAACATCTCCGGCAACGAACACGCCGATAAACTCGCCAAACGTGGTATGAAGAAGATCTATAAATTTGCCTCTAAACCCCACCACTTTGCTCATACTACCCCATTTTACTTCCAGAAAGACTTCTGGCCAGGCCCGGGCCATAGACCCGATAAAGGCCCTGTCCGCTGTCTCTCCACCTATCTCACTAAACAAGACCAAAATACAACCCTTGCAACTCTGGCACATCGCTTCCCCAATATTTATAAATGGACCATGAACCCTACCCTTGCCAATATCCTCTCCAATGACTTCTGGACCAACCCCGACATCACTGACTCCCAGAAAACAACCATCCTCAAATTTCGCACTGGCCAATACATGGGCAATGCCCGTAAACAACTCGTTTTTGGTATCAATCGATTCCCCTCCATCACCTGCCCCCTCTGTCATTCCCCTGACGCCGACACCTGGCTCCATGTACTCCTCAAATGCACTCATCACCATATACATGCCCTCGGAATCAAACGCCATAACAAAGCAGTATGGGCACTCCGCAACCTCCTTTTGTCCAATAAAACTTCCCCCTCTTACACTCTCATGAATGCTGGCACATTTAACAACTCTAAACCAGACAATACAGTACCCCCATGGCTTCTGCCTTGCACTTGCCTCAACAGCCGATGCTCCTGCAATGCCCGCCTCAAACCTGACTTACTCTATATCAAAGGTCTCCCATACCAACACACACCCCCATCTCACCCTTCGCCTACCCTCACCATTCAATTCATCGAATTCACATACACCAACAAGCGCTTCTCACAACAATCCATCGATAACAAACTTCACAAATACCAACCCCTCATCAATGATATTATCTCCCGAGGATGGACAGTTGAGCCCCTCGGGCCTCCTTGTCATCACCGCGGGTGCCCGTGGTACCACACATGCCCCCTCCATGGCCACACTTCACACCAAACTCAACATACCTGAACCAGCCATCTCACGCACATTCAAAGACATTAATACTATCGCTATTCATCATGCAGCCTCTATCCTGCTTCACAAGCGTAGATTGGAAAACAACCATCCCCTCCCCACCAAATAACAACCCCCTCTTTCACACATCCCTAGCCCGCCACCATCCCCTACACAACTAGACTCCTCCGCCATCATCTGCCCCAACTCCCCCCTCCGTTATCTTTTTCCTTTGTGCTTTTTTAGTTTCAGTTCTTAGTTATTATTAGTTTACTGCGTTCTACTAATCGGTTACTGTAGTGTCTATTCCCAAAAGGGGTGAGTAGTTTGGTATTAGTGGCCCTTTGTCTGGTAGGCATTGGTTCATTAACCATACGAACAGACACTGTATTCACGCCGGCCCTTATTTTGGGTCCGGAGTTTTTATCTATCTAAAGCACTAATAATTCGAGAGAGCTAGTTTATGGATATGAGGCGGTGTTGCAGAGATACGGTCGACCCTTTACTTTGCTGCCAATGAATTGAAGATATGCAGTGGGACAGATGTAGGATTGTTTTTCAAACTCCTAAGTCCTCTTCTATGGAGAATCCACATGATTGTTGGGTTATTCAGTGCAGGTTCCCTATATTGGAAACCATTATGTCACCACAAATTATTCCGCGCTCGAGTGGTGTTCTTCTTTACTGCAACATTGGTGCTACTGTAGTTACCAATAAGTCAGTAGTTCATTTGTATGTGTGAGCTTCCAAACATGGTGATCTGCTAGAAACTTTACTATTGGTTTTACTAATTCCACCACACAGTGCCTTCCCCTGCAACACCCACGTAGCGAAACCCTCCCAAATTTATAAGAAAACATTACAAATACTGATAAACATATTAGACAAGTATGACTGCAATGACTACGTGATTTTGAAAGATATTAATGATTCAGATTGTTTAGATTTAAAGGGGAGAGCACAATAAAGTGAACCACAAAGTGCAACATGTAATCACTAAGAAGTGAATATGAAGTGTGTTGTTTTTTAACCCCTAAACGCCTAAACGACCAAAAACTAGTCGATTTCATTCTTTGACCGTTCGCAGCCTTCATTCAGTTGACAATTTTTCATCCAAATAATTTATTTTAAGTTTTGGATGGTAAAATCTATCCAAAACACTTTTTTTTGATGTAAAATTCAATGTTGGTGATTTTAGAGCCACTCCAAAGTGCAAATGATCAATACCGCGCACTCAACTTTTTCCAACTTGAGGTTGCTTGGTTTCCAAGGGCAGTGGTGTGGGGGGAGAAAAAGTGCGGTAGAAAAAAATTTTGACTGCTGCCCGGCAAGTGCTTCGGACGTGGGTGGGCAATTTGTAGTTTGGGGGCAGTTGTTGAAAGTTCAAAAAACGATCCAAGTAGGTAGCCACGGTCGAGGAGGGAACAAATCCCTCCAAAATAGTAGCGACTAATCCAGGCTCTCACTGAAGCAGCGCCACAGCCTCCAAAAACATACACCTCAACCAATACATCCACAATTTCACAATCAATCATCGAAACCAAACCAAGCTACGAAACCTGTATACATCACTTACACCTATCAACTCCACATCTGACTCAACCAAAATCAAACAAAACTAAAACAGAACCAAAAGCTGGCTCAGAGAAGCAACAAAGGAAAAAATGCTGAAGAAGCCATTGTAAGCGAGCTGGAAAGGGTCAATCACACAGCAGTGAAGGCACACGGATCATCGCTAGACACAAGTACCAACCTAATCAGCGACGCTGCCTGCTAGACTTCAAGATCCTTAGAGAGAATCACTTGCAGTGTTCAGACTTGTACTCTCTCTCGCTGCACCAAATTTGTTCTCGTATTACCTGCCAAGTATCATTGCAGCACAACATCGGTGCATCATAGCCTAATCACTTGGGAGGTGTTTTTGTGTGGATCACGCCAGGGGCCTGACATGAGTTGTTAGCTATGTTACAACTCCAAGTGAAGGCGTAACTGCAACGCATTGTGACTGTGGAGTCTGCAAATTGAATGTGACTGTGGACCCATGATGGCAAGCATCTCCCCCGGCTCCGCATACCTAGACACACCATGCAGGACCCTCTCATGCTCCCCTTATAATTGTTAACCGACACCCACAAGTCCGACCACGTCAAACGAGCACAATTGCCCGCCTCCTTGTCGCCCACTACTTGTCTCCTCTACAGCGCAGCTCGTCGACAGGGCGGAACGGTACTCATCCCAGAAGGAGCAGGCCGCCGCGTCAACGGAGAAGGCCGAGCACCACCACTCCCCCACGACACTGCTCCATATCCACCACCCTCATCGTGACCTTGATCTATCATCATCGACCTCAAACCTTGGAAAGACTTTCTCCCAAACTTGCAATTGTCCTCAACTCTTGCAATCTCTTCACAACTTCAATCTAGACTGCAAGAGGAGAGATCCTTATGTATTGAGAGATGGAGATCAGAAGCTAGATGCTAAAAACTGCAGCTTCAGAATCATTGAAAGATAAGCATGAGATATAACGTCGCAACTTGGGCTCGTGCGGGCTGCCTCATCGATTGAAGTGGAGAGGCATGACTGATTATGGAGGAGGTGAATATGAAGCGGACTGCGAGGGATAGAGCGATGTGGAGAGAAGAAGGGGTTTGGATGCATGGTGAGCTATCGAGGGTGGGTGAGAGGGCTCCTGGGAGCGGGAAGGGGATCCACGGGAGCAGCTGGGCTGACAAGGCTCAGCGCAAGGTAACGGCTACTTGGTGACGGGGCGCGGCCCGCCCAAGCGGGCACCCTTTCCAGCAGCCCCTGACCTCGCACATGGGGCGCTAGTCAGTGCAGACCCTGCCTGCCCGCCTCCCACAATTCTGCTGCTCTTTGTCTGAGGCACGCCGAGCTTGGGGAGGGTCAGCACATGTCCTATACCTCCCATTTTGAACTCCACCTTGCTTCTTTTTGCGTTGTTTTGTAATGAGCTTTATGCTCATGAAACTGCTTTCTAATATAATCCCCTTTATGTAACAATGGTCTAATCATCCTTTTCGTGTGTGTGATTTGATTGAGCAGTGACTTTGCATGTGCAACCTGTTTTTAGAGTTTTGGTGGGGCTGTGATTGCAAGGCCGATTTCTCTTAGACTATTGTGGCTTTTCAAGTGATTCTTTTTGCAAAAGCTCCTCACACATTTAGACTATGGTTTCCACCTTCTAATCTTACCGTGTACATGAATCTCACTTCCCTATATTAGATTTTCTCTTGCTGCCCTGCTTTGGTCAACTCTCCATTCCAACATTTTATCTTAGTTTTTGCACTATTCAATCATTCTTTGCACAATCAATCACTGTAGAGTGGTGCAATCATAGTTCCTCTATACACTCCATGACTTAGACCCTTGAAACTACTTCAATCTGCTCTTCCAAAGGCCTCCCAATGATTTAGCACGGCCATAGGTACTCACTCTCTATTTCAGCCATGGTGACGGGCACAGGCGGTTGGGGGTTAAATCTCAAAGTTGATTTTGAGCATTTTGGTGTAGTTTTTGAGCATTTTAGTTACAGTCTAGGGTGTCATATGGTATCTTACACGCATCATCATAACAAGAATATCCTCAATTGAAACTTAATTTGACCTCTAGTTCTAAATCATGAAAATGAACTTTTCCAAAATCTTAGTTTCTTCATTTGTGCCCCCTATTGTCTATAAAGGATGTTTTTTTCAATTTAAAAAACCATGTTCGATGAAAAAAAATGCACAAAAAGTACCGCGGAAGTGACCCTCTTAAAAAACATCCTTGCTCTACTTTTGGAACCCTAAACCAATTAATGAATTATATATGAATTGACTATTTTATAATACCTCTTAAATATACAGAGGGCACCACTTCATCAAAAGTGATTTTTTGATAATTTATTATTCTTTTCTAGTCACTTTTAGCAAAAAAAATTGACTTCAATAACATCTTTCCATCACTTTTGTACAATTTTTGCAAACGGGCTGAAACTAGCAAATAGCTAAGCACTTTTTTGGTCCACTTTATTGTGCTTCTTCCCTTAACTAAGGTAGAGCATCATTCGTGTTAGTACAAATAACATATATGTTAATGTAGAAGAGATAAAGGCACCATTAGTAACTCTTTACTTGGATCATTATTTCCATGAATATATACTTCTTACTCTTTCACTTTTCCCTTGAATCCGGTGTTTGTTCATATATGGTATCAATAAGATTGTAGGATCTCTTATGAGTTCACTTGAAGTGCAGGTTTGAATTCCTTCAAATTCAACAATTGCCTCATCTTCTTCAAGCTCAACTTCATGAGCTTATTATATCCCTCCGCTCAGTGCTAGCAAGCATGCTATCTGGAATATTAAAATTGAAATGTTATTAATATGCTATGAATAATGCAGCGCAGTCGACTGGAGGGAAGCCAAGCCTTTAACCAGTGATACTACCGGTGTCCAAGCTTGGGCGCTAAAAGATGCAAAGGCTTGTTTTGACGTCCTCCTTCACTACAGAGAGTAACAATTGAATTTCTTTGTCTTCTTGCCACTACTAAGGGCATCTACACTGCAACGTTTTTTTGCCCCGATAACTTCAAATACCATGGGTAGTTGGCGTTTAAGCACCCTGCTTGGCCAGTAATGGACCCGCCCATGCATAAATCTATGGCGCGACACCCTTTAGAATCAATTTCCTAAATAGTTGGGAGGCCTTGCGGTTCTTCTTCTCTCCTCTTCAAAGTAACATTTTTATAGTTTAATATGGCCGTAGGGTCAGCTCTTGAGTCAAAGATTATTTTTGATTCAGATGTGAAGGCGGTTAGTATTAAAATAAATGCAAAAAAAATCCAAAATTTCAAGCAAAATATTTTGAGCACCTTAAAATAATTGAATGTTTGAAAATCACAAATGGAAGATTAAAAATCAATAATGATAAATTAAAAACAGATATTTGGTTGGATAAACCAAATATCTAAAGTTGATCTTTTGAAAATCCAAAAACAAAAATTAGAAATCTAAAATTAAAAGTTGAAATTCCAAATATGAATTTATAAAATACATTTAAATGAAATATATGATCATAAATATAAATATATGATAATAAAATATCTTGATAAAGAAGTCTCAATCTTCAAATAGATAGTGAAAAAAATGCTATCAAACTTTTGAAATATATATATGTGAATTATATTCAACTGAAAAGAACATATATTTTAAATGATCAACTTGAAGATATAGAAACTCAAACTCGAACAAAGTCACAAAATACAACTTCTTCTTTCATCAACTTGAAATAATATAATTTCAACATGTCAAATATCTCTATATACTATCTTCAAGCTGATAAAAACAAAAAGGATTCAAAAAATAGATATAACTAAATATACAATACAATTGAAACTTGGAATCATCTCAAAGCATTAAAGATAAGTGAAGATTGATTCTCAAAGCAAAATAAAAAATAAAACAAACATCACAGTTTGAATTAATCTTAAAATTAGATTGTACTATGGTTTGTTGATATACTATTAAATATCATATTGAAGGATGTTTAGCGAAACTAGTTATTGTACTTCAAAACCACACATTAAAGTAAGTATGTTTTCACTTAGTTGGATGAAACCTACAAAATATAAAGAAGTGTGGATTTTAGGAGTGGTGTGGAGTTTGGGTTGTTAGTCCGACCTCAACAAATTTTAAAGAAGAAAAAAGACTAAAAAATGTATAGATATGTAGAAAGAAAATCCAGAAGGAAGAATGCCATTCCAAGAACGGCGAGAACAGCGGAGAAGGGGTCTGTGGTCATGGTCATGTCGGCACTAACTTAACTAAGTTACGGGGGGGACCCACCGGGCAGGGCAACCCTTCCCTTGGCAGCTTAGTCAACCCCTAAAGGATGTTGCAACGAGATTATGGTCGTAGCTTAGCGCATTCAGCTGATTTGGCCATGATGCTTATTGTATTTGCCAAAATACGTGGAAAAGAAAATGTAGGTCAAGGTTTGCACTTGGTGAACATATTTTTTTAAATTTTAAAATAATTCAATTCCGCCTCGTGGAGACCCTGAAACAGTGTATTCTGTGTATAATACAGTGGAGGTTGCCTATGGACAGCTCAATGTATAGTAGCCTCGATACCTGACAGTAGTATGCCAGCGAAGATGTGGTGATCGGGTGAGCAGGTGATAATTCAGTTACCCTACTCTACTGCGTGGGGGGCTGGAGCATTGGATCCAACAGTCACTTGTGTTTTCGAGAAGAAGAGAGGGTATTCGCGTGGGGTGAACTAACTCATTGTGGGGCTTCACCTCCCCACTCGCACATATCTTGTGTCAACCGGCCCTGAATCGGCTGAGTTATGTCAGTTTTGGTGAACTGAGTTGTTGCCAGTTTTGAAGCGGAGTGTTTGGGCTTGGTTTTTGTTCAGGAGCTGAGATCACGATTTGTTCAGGGATCGTGAGTTTGGAGTTTGGAGTGAGTTTTGAGCTTGGAGTGTGGGAAGTTTGGTCAATTGTGGAAGGATGGGTCTGTTGGACAAGCTTTGGGACGATGTACTTGCGGGGCCACATCCTGACAAGGGTTTGAAGAAGCTGCGGAAGGAGCGCTTGGCTGCCGGGTTATCGGATGTGTTTCAAGATGGTGAGTATTACTTTGGGTTATCTTTGAGTTTTGGAGTTTTTTTGTTTCTTTGAGGGAGGTTTGGGGGTGAGTGGTGTTGTTGGTGAGGTTAGATTTGTGGGATTTGGTGGAATGGGAAGTGTTGGTGATTTGGGTTTGGAATTAGTGTGAGTGGGGTTGTGGTGGTGGTGGTTAGGGAGGGTCTGGATGGCAATGCGGTGTTGTGTTTGAGTTTGGGAAGGTTTCTGAGGCTGTGGGCATGGTGAGTTTTAGCAGATCTTGACGAGCAGAGTGCTGGAGAATACTGGGCACGGTGTTGCTGAATGCTCCTTAGTCTAGCTCTGTTTACTACGGGAGTCCCGCTCTTCCTGATTCCAGATCCTTCATTTGAGGTGGTAGACTTGAACCGAATCCTTTGCTTTTTGTTCTCCCGATCATCAATTTTCTCTTCTTCACCACTAATGTAGATATATTGAGTATCCTTGGCGCTGGTAGACTAGCTTGAACATTTCCAACTCGAAGTTGATTTCACAGGGCCATCGTCATGTGAACTATCTTCTATGATTACTGTCGACTTCCCGTTGCTGGCACTGCGGTCCTGTGCTACCCTAGCTTCTGCCTTCGAGCTCTCAACAAGAGTGCAACTTCTGGTTTCCTTTATAGCCCATTGCCCAACTGCTGAAGACTCTATGCGTTTCTGAACAGGGGCAACGTTATCTACAGTAGACATGCTGCTTGAGCTCCCATCTTTTCGAACACTCACAACATCCCTTCAGTGCAAGGGAGTTGTGTCATTCCGATGCAATTGCACCCGGCTGATGTGACCTGGAACTTCAGATTTACTGCTTTCACCTGTCACACCCCTGGTGACACCTAACATTTGTTTAGGCTGTTGCTGTATTGTGGTGGCATTCAGTGGCCTTCAAGCAGTTGGGAGCCATTGTCCCACGACATTCCACAGCCCCTACACCGTGGCTACCCCCCATTGGCCCCCAGTTTTTCCAATCACTTACCACATTGGCAATGACCGGACTTACAGGTCACCAACTGCCCCCCAAAACTGGCTAAAAAAAGTAACCCTGACGCTCAATCTCTGGACCAGACCTATAATTGTACTTTGACCATCCGTCCAATACTTCTCTTCCTCTACAGATACTGATTTCAGAGCACATGACACCCCCTTCTACTTGGGATTTTCTGTAAAATTATCTACATATTAGATTCATAAAAAAATTTGATATTTCTCTTCCAGACTTCACCCTCTATGTCTTAAAAAAAATTCACTTCAAAACTCAGTTACCCAAATGCTCAAAATCACTGTTGTATGCAAACTTTGCCAAAAAATACAGCATGTACAGTTTCTGGCCTCAAAACCAAACATCCTTTAGGGGTTAAGGGAATGCAGTGATCGATTGATCGACCACCTTGGAGAGGGGGAGGGAGGGAGGGAGGGGAGGGGGAGGGGGAGGGGGAGAGGGAGAAGGGGGCGCCTGCACGGCACTTGGAAGGGAAGGCAAGGCAAGGGCAGGGAAGGGCAGGGCAAGGGCAAGGGCAGGGCAGGCAGGACGGAGATGGCGCCCGCACCACCCCACCCCAAGCCAGGCATGAGGTGGTGCTGTTGTTGACGCCGCAGCCGCACTCGGCGATTTGCGTTGCCACGGCGGAATCGGGACGGGGACGGGGACGGGGACGGGGCAGGCCAGGCCAGGCGGAGTTGCGCGGGGTTTGTCTGTATCTTTCTTTCCTTCCTTCCTTCTGCTGTGCTGTGCATGTAGTATGTATGGTGGTGTGGTGAGCCAGTGGAGTGGACTGGAGTCCTGTGGAGGGGAGCGACGGGGGTGAAGGGGGAACAATGCGGGTGGTCAATGCGCCCAAGCTGATCGTGGATGCGCTGCTGCAGCGTTTCCTGCCGCTCGCGCGCAGGCGCGTCGACACTGCGCAGGCTCAGGTGATCTCTCTCGCTCTCTCCTCGCGCTTCCTGTTGGGAGGAATTTTGGTGCAAATTGGAGTTTTTGCGTTGTTTGTGACCTAATCTGGTTTGTTGATCGGGGTTGAGTTTCGGAATTGAGTGCTGGATTGGTGTATTCTACCTTGGTTTTATGGAGGAGAGGGAGAAGTTGCGTGTTAAATACGCATTTTCCACTTCTCGGCTGAGGGTCTGAACTTGGGAGAATGCTGTGCAATCGACCGAGTTCCCCTATGTGGCTCTGAAGGATCCGAAGTGGCTTGACCTAAGATGTCGAACTTTAAGACTGGATTTGCATTTTCAGGATGGACAGTATCTACGAGCATCAGATCCTTCATATGAACAAGTGCTTGATTCCTTGGCGATGGTCGCTCATCATACGCCTGTCCCCCTGCTCGAAGCGCTCCTCAAGTGGCGGGAGAGGTACTGATCAACTTCTTTTGAGTTCTGTTTTGAGTGCTTACAAGGAGAGATAGAGATAGAGAGAGAGATTGAGAGAGATTGGCGTGTTGAAACGACACTGAATAGCTAGGTGCTGTTTTCAAATTGCAGTGAGGGGGGGTCAACGGCTCAATGGGCTCCAACTGATGCTTCGACTTTCCAGAGGAAGGTCAGTATACTTGTCATTGTGCACATGGTTTAGAATATTTAGAGAATTCTTATGGTTTAGGTCTAAAGCTTCTATAGATTTATTAACGGAGAATCATAGTCTTTGACTGCTGCACGTTGGAGGAGGATATATGAACTTTTTTAGAGTGAATTTCATAGGTTTCTGGAGTTATTGCAAAATATTAGGTTTTTGTGATTGTTGGTCGTCAGATCGCTCATTCATTTGAAAACCTCTGGAAAACAGTTGGCTGTCGAGTGTATTTTCTGCTCAGCGTGCATCCGAATTGTGGAGTGTTGCCCAGCAGAAGGTCTTACGGGTAAGTGGTTTTGGAACTATAACTTACATCCTTAATTTTTTTTACTTTTCATTAGAAACAAGTTACTAAGGTCGATGCTTTCTGGTTTAAGTTTACCGTTCTCAGTGAAGGGTTTGCAACAAACAATTTGCAGAAACGCTCTGGCAGGGACTTGAGAAATTTGCGTTTGATTGGCTCATCAATGCAGACAGGTATTCTCTAGTACACTTGCATAGATGTCTCTGTAGTGAATCTGAGGGATTTAACTTCTGGTTGACCTTGTATGTCTATGTTTCGATTGCATTTCTATCTGTTGCATTTTCCCATGTCGGCAATGTTTCATCCTTGCATTTAGCAAGTATCAGCATTTACTTCTTCGGGGTGGAATTATTGTCACGAGATTGCATCTGGGACGTACATCCTTTACTTTCACTAGAGCCTTGATTTCTACTCTTAAACTTTTATATTGTTTTTTTTTTTAAATTTTTTTTAATTTTTTTAAATTTTTTTTTTTCTTTAAATTTATTTGAAAAAGCCGTTACAACTGACATTCTTCTGTCTTATACAGAGTTGTGAGTCATACAGAGTACCCATCTCTGATTGACCTACGAGGCCTTCTTTTAGATCTCGTTGCACAGCTGCTGGGTGCTCTCTCTAGATTAAGGTATTCCATTCTGTACTCAAGTTTTGCTCACATGTCTCCTGCCTGCCCTCTTTTAAGGACAAGCTTCATAAGAAGTAAATTGCGCAGCTGAGTTTTTTGGACGTTCTTATTCGTTACTTAGAGTGCTTGTCCTAGAAGTTGATCTACCATCAAATCATCCTCCTAATTGATTGCTTGTTTTGGTTAAACATTCTTCTTAGAAGTTCGGTTCTGTTAAGCGGGGTAGAGTGTCCACTCTTTCGACATGTGTGTAGGTTCAGTTCTATCACTGAGCGATATTTCTTGGAACTAGACAAACGGCGCTCTGAAACTGTACGGAGCGAGACACTAAGCATTATACACGGGATGCGCTACCTCAAACTTGACGTATGTTCTACGCTTGCTTCCTTGTGTGTTGATGAAGGATCTTAGATATACCCGCGATAAGTATTGTTAATCTTGATGGTTTTAGTTCTGGTCTTTTCTGATAGCTACTCGCGTTTGCATCCTAGAGACGCAGAATAAGTTCCACTAGATGTTTGAAGATTGACGTGTAGCATAATGAATGCTATAAGCGTTGCATTTGTGTATGTTGAGTGCGAGACTCAACGTAGATCCAATCCTTTATTGTTTATATGAAAATCAGACACATACATTGAGTCTTTTAGTTGTTCTTAGCGGAGTTTGCATGTAGTAACCTGATTCTGATTTGTGGAATTATTGACATTGGAGAGCAGATGACAACGTCATCTGGTCTTAATGCCGCCACTTCTTTCATATACAAGGCCAATCCGTTGGACGGAACGCCAACGAAGAAAAAAACTGAACTTCATCATGCTCTTTGCAACATGTTGTCGAGCATCCTTGTTCCCTTGGCTGAGTGCAAGAAGGGAGCTTGGCCACCCAGTGGAGGCGATCAAGCTCTAAATCTTTGGTATGATGCAGTTTACAAACTGCGGGTCCAGCTTACATTATGGATGGATAAGCAAAGCAAGCACACTATTGTAAGTGGATAGTCTTCTCTCTCGTACATGCTTTTCACCGTGCTTATTAGCACTTAATATTTTGCCTTGATGAGGACAGTGGTAGAATTCGGTAATTATGTAGATACAAATGGTCACTTTTTATGCGAGGACGTCTTGCAGGAACTTTTCTTTAGCTTCATTATATTCTCCCGAGTATAATAGTTTACTTAAGGTTCTGAATGTGAATGGCTGATGCAGGTTGGTTATCCGTTGGTTACATTGCTTCTTTCTTTGGGAGATCCTCACATATTTAAAGAATCCTTCAGTAACCATCTCGACCTACTTTACAAGCTTCTCAAGGTTGTTATTTCCCTCCTCTCATATTCCACAACGACTGAGTGCATTACGCTGATTCATGCTATTGTTACTCTGGAATTACTATGAGTGTAAGAGGTGCAAAATTTAACGAGTGAGCTCAGCACTACATCTTTTTAGAAACGGCGTCCATACTGCTCCCGTTTAGTAGCATACTCTTACTATTAGTGGTTTTACATGTGAATGTTTGCAGGACAAAATGCTTCGATCCATGGCCTTGGATTGTCTGCACAGGGTGCTGCGATTTTACCTTAATGTTTACACAAACAGTCAACCGCAAAATAAAGTATGGATATATCTCAACAGCGTATCTACACAACTGTTGGGCAGCCTGAAGAAGGGTTCGCTCACCCAAGATGTCCAGCATGATAAGCTGGTTGACTTCTGCGTTACCATTGCTGAAGCTAACCTTGATTTCTCAATGAATCATATGATCTTGGAGCTTTTGCGCAATGAACATATGAGTGAAGCCAAAGTCATTGGCCTGCGGGCCTTACTAGCGGTGGTCTCCAGTCCATCACATCACCGGTATGGATCTGACACATTTGGAGTCGAAGATTTGCATTCCTCTGCTACTTCATCACTTCGAGGGTCTCCTACATCATGGTCGCATGCTTCTGCAGCTTTACCATCTCAAGCTCGCCATAGAAGCTCAGGTTCCACCAGTGGTGACATGGTCTTACAAGGACACGATATAGGCCCTTACATTCCGAAGGTTCGAGCAGCTTTGGGTGCTATCATCAAGTCATGCCATGCAACATTTGGCAACTTATTAATGACGTCTTCTAAAATCTCTACAGGTTAGATCTCTATTAGAGTGCTTGGTACTTCAACTGTGCGTTTCTTACATTCACATCACATTGGCAGCTAGGTGAGGAAATATTAGATATTTTTTGATTTTCCCCCTTCATAATCACCTTCCATGTGCTGTAAATTTATTATTGATAAATCCATTTCGTGCCTGTATTTCTTACTGCGTCAGTTTTATTATTAGGAAAAATCAAATGCTGTGTAGTTTGTTTATATGAAGTGTGTGTCACCTCATGTCCACCATGGTAGGCGAACTTTCTGTTACTATTTCTGACCTCTAATCATGGCATTGCCATCTTTAACTTCCGTATATCAGTCTGAATACTGTTTTGGTTATATTCTAGGTAATTGTTGTGAGTAGTATCACAGCCTGCTTCATCTAGTGGACATTGAATCTGAGTAATCTTATGTGGAACGTTTGTGTGATACAGAGCCGACAACAAAAGAGAAATCTCAAGGATGGCTTGTGTTTCGTTGGGCTCTCAAGTGTGTTCCGCATCTTATTCCAGAGCAGTGGCAAGCTGAGAAATTAACAGAGATCATTCCAGTGTATGCTATTAGTGTAGACACAGGTGTCAGGGAAGAAGCGATTCAAGTGCTTTTTAGGACTGTGCGGGATCTGCCTCAAAGTAGGTTTGCTGTTATGCGGGGGATGGCAAATTTCATCTTGCGAATTCCGGATGATTTTAATTTACTCATCCATTCATCACTTGGCCGCCTAGTTCAGTTGCTACATGCATGGCGTCAATGTCTTGCAGAAGAGGCCTCTTCCGAATTCTCGTCAAAGAAGGCCGGGAAAGCAGGTCATGTGTCAACTTCGTCAACAATGTTAGGGTTCGGCGATGGCGAAAGGAGCAACTTTGATCCTTCTGGCATGGATGCAGTTGGTCTAATATTTCTTTGTTCCGTTGATGTACACATACGGCGTACTGCATTGGAGCTTCTGCGTTGCGTGCGTGACCTACAGAATGATATAATTCGCTACAGCCCCAAAGACGCAGTTGGAAATTTTCCTTCGTTTGTGATTGATGTCTTCGAGGAAACTGGGGTAAGCTGAGCGCTCATCCCCGTTTCTGAATTAAGGATATCAATCTTTGCACATTGACGTGATGATAGTTCAGAGGTGAACAGGAAATGTGAAATCGGGAGGGTTTATTCACTAATAATACAAGTTTCGGTTTTCTTAATCTTCTGTTTGGTGTTCAAATGGTCGACAGCAGTGTAAAATCCAGGTCCTAAGAATTAAAATTCTTACATCATTTGGAGGATATTCTGAACAATCTATAATCGTACAAGGAACTACTTACAGTAGGGCTGAATGTCCCGAGAGGGACTTTTGTGCTATTAAGTCTTGACTAATGAATGGTCTGAATGCTGATGAGAGTGAGATTTTCCAGGAAGATATTGTTCAACGATGCTACTGGGATACAGGTCGATGGTATGATCTTCGGCGTGAATGGGATGTTCCCCCTCCGGATATTAATCTTCAATCTGTATTGGAAAGTTCTGATAAGGGTCGGTGGGCACGGTGCTTGAGTGAACTAGTTAACTATGTTGCAGAACTGTGTCCTAATGCGATACAAGGAGCCAGGTGCCTTCCTTGTTGGCCTTCTCTAACTGTTTGTGCACTAAACTGCATTTGTATATTCTCTTTAGTCTTTGTGTATCAATCACTAAATAGTTCTTGCTAGATGTTTAACGTTCTTGAATTTGAGATTTTTGTCATAGAAGTTCCACAGGTTTTAAGTAAATAGTAAAGGTCATAGTTGTAATGTTATCCTTTCTTTCGATGCGGCATTTGCAAATAAATTAATTCAAGCATAAAACCCATGACAGATTGGAGGTTATCACAAGACTGGCTCATATTACGCCTACAGATTTGGGCGGCAAATCTGCCCAATCACACGAGAGTGATAGCAAGCTCGACCAGTGGCACTTGTACTCCATGTTCGCTTGCGCCTGTCCTCCGGAGGATAGTAGTGATGGTGGATTTCGTTCTGTGAAGGATCTATGTAGACTGGTGTTTCCTTATCTAAAATCTGGAAACGATGGGCAAATTGTAAGTCCTCCTTTCCTGATTCATGGCTTTGAACTTATTCTATATTCTATATTCTTGGTTATTGTTGATTGACATTGATTTACTGATTTGTGTTCTGGACGTGTGCAGTATGCAGCTACACTCGCCCTGGGACATTCGACCCTGGAGCTTTGTGAGCTGATGCTGTCTGACCTGAACACATTCGTTGAAGAGGTCACATCAGAGATGGAAAGTCGACCAAAGTGGAAGGTGAGCAAAATCGAATGGTTCTGACCATTTCCCTTTTAGTAGTACGCCTTCTTCACCATCAGGTGAATAATATATGTCTTTCCTTTTACTTATATATTTTAACTAGGCCTTCATACATAATATATTTAGGTGTGATTAGGTGTCTTCATTTTCGAAATCTCAAAATTCAGGAATCCCTTCTAGTCGTGGGGTTGCATTCATCGTGGGTTTATGATGTATTTGGAAAAAGACAGTTGGCAAAGACTTGTGCAATGAGTTTGAGCTGTAGTGTCCATTTTGCAGAGCCAGAAATGGAGGCGCGAGGATGTGAAGGTCCACGTGGCGGACGTCTATCGTATGGTGGCTGAGAATGTGTGGCCCGGCATACTGACCCGCAGGCCTGTGCTGCGCATGCACTTTCTGAAGTTCATTGAGGAAACAGTGCGCCAGGTGCAAGCAGGACCTTTTGAAAACTTTCAAGATATTCAGCCCTTGCGTTATGCATTGGCTTGCGTGTTGCGGTCCCTTGCCGTTGATATGGTGAAGGCACAATCGGAAAGGTAGTCCATCTGATACAACTGATTAGTTTTATATTTTAGTAGTACTGTCCATATTTAAATTTTTCCATCTGTTATATAGTATTTTCATTCGGTTCAAATGGAACTATAATGCAGGTGCCATTTGCAGGAGTTGCGTGTTTGAATTTAGATGAAGCCGCTGTGTTCAGTTTGTGGAAAAGATTTTGCAATCATTTCAAATTTTTAAGATTGTCTTTGGAAATATGGCCAGTCTGCTGCTTTGTATAAGTATGGAAAGGGTGCTGACCAGTGAATACAGTCAAATGTAAACAATTTCGCTGATTTACTTCGCAGATTATATACAGTATTAGCATAGTTTGACTCTTCCTTCTCGCATGCGTTGTTCTGCATTGTTCCAGATATTTAAACAATTCGTTTCTCTGTTATTTACTATCTAGTCTCTCGAACTTTCAGTCTTTCTAAATTGAAATCTAAGGTTGGATTATGTATGCAGATTCGATCCTCGAAACCGCAAGAAATTATTTGATCTTCTCTCTTCTTGGTGCGAAGATACGACTAGTGGTTGGGGCAATGATAGTGGGAGTGAGTATAGGCGTGAAGTGGAGCGATATAAAGCTGCTCAGAGCCTTCGAGTCAAAGATTCCATGGATAAAATCACAGTTGAGAGGGAGATTAATGAACGCGTGGATGCAATTCAGTGGGTGGCAATGAACGCGATGGCGGCACTCCTCTACGGCCCATGTTTTGATGATAGTGCCCGCAAAATGAGCGGGCGTATAGTAGCCTGGATTAACGGGCTCTTTTTGGAACCGAAAGAACCTAAAGGCTCAGGATATTCACCAGCGGACGCACGAAACATATCACCGCATTCCAAGTTTGGGATAACTGGATTTTTGGAAGGGATGAGAGGTGGTACTGGTCGAGACAAGCAACGTGGTAGCCCAGCTCGAGTTCTGCTGGCCAAGACTGCTCTTATGAATCTGCTCCAAAGCAATCTGGACCTTTTTCCTGCTTTTATTGATCAGGTATGCTAGTCCGAATTGTAAATTTTGTTGGGGAAGAAATATAACAAATAATCTGTTTAATACTTGACTGGTGACCGATATTCATTTAAATGGTCTGTTATGTTACATGCAAGTGTTCTCTGAGCTTTCCCAAATCAAGTTCGTGTTGAAGTATTGATAACCCTTTGGTTCTTGTAGTGTTACTCATCAGATCCATCCATAGCTGATGGATATTTCACGGTCCTGGCTGAAGTGTACATGCGGCACGAAGTCTCTAAATGCGATATCCAACGTCTTCTTAGCCTGATTTTGTACAAAGTTGTTGATCAGTCAAGACAAATCCGGGATGATGCAATGCAAATGCTGGAGACGCTATCAATCCGTACATGGGCTGAGGAAGGTGAGGGTGCAGGGCGATATAGAGCTGCTGTGGTAGGTAGCTTACCTGATTCATATCAGCAGTTTCAGTATCAACTCTCAGCCAAATTAGCCAAGGAGCACCCTGAGCTAAGTGAATCACTGTGCGAGGAGATTATGCAGAGGCAGCTTGATGCTGTTGATATTATCGCACAACATCAAGTTCTCACCTGCATGGCTCCTTGGATTGAGAACCTCAACTTTGGTCAACTTTTGGAGTCGGGTTGGAGCGATCGCCTGCTTAAAAGTCTGTATTATGTCACTTGGCGACATGGAGACCAGTTTCCTGATGAGATCGAGAAGCTGTGGAGTACGGTGGCCATCAAATGGCGGAACATTGTGCCTGTACTCAATTTCCTCATTACAAAAGGTATCGAGGATTGTGATTCAAATGCTTCGGGTGAAATCAGTGGTGCATTCGCCACGTATTTTTCAGTAGCAAAACGGATAAGTCTGTACTTGGCCCGTATTTCACCTCAGCAAACCATTGATCACCTAGTGTATGAACTGGCGCAGTGTATGCTTGAGGACCCACCTGAACAGGTCAAAAGACCTGATCCCTCTTTTGATAACGATCTTGGTGTGTTGGAATTCTCCCAAGGTCCACTTTTATCACAAAATGATCCTGCAGCCCTCACTGGTGCTTTGAGAAGCTCAGTTGATGGTACCATGAGGAACGTCAGCGGCAATTTGAGCTGGCGAACAGCCACTGGACGAAGCATGTCTGGACCGTTAAACCAGATGCCAGATCAGTTGATCAATGTGCATGCAGGACGCTCTGGGCAACTTTTTACAAATTCTGGGCCGCTGATGAGTCTTTCAGGACCTCTAATGGGAGTTCGAACTTCAACGGGGAGCTTGAAGAGTCGTCATCTGTCACGTGATAGTGGTGATTATTTTCCTGATACTCCTTCTGCGGATGATATTAGGTCCAATGCCCCGGCAGGAACTGGTGCAGATTCGCAGGTGCATCACCACTGGCTTTCGCGTGCAGATATTGCGCTTATACTTCTGGCTGAGATTGCGTATGAGAATGATGAAGACTTTCGGGGACATCTTCCACTGCTCTTCCATGTAACTTTTGTTTCCATGGATAGCTCAGAAGACATTGTACTAGAGCATTGTCAGCAGCTCTTGGTGAATCTTCTTTACTCACTTGCTGGTCGCCACCTGGAATTATATGATTCTGGAGATAATGGTGATAGTGAATACAAACAACAAGTGGTTAGCCTTATCAAGTATGTCCAGTCAAAGAAGAGCAGCATGATGTGGGAGAATGAAGACATGACCCTGACTCGAACAGAGCTACCTAGTGCTTCCCTTCTGTCAGCCTTGGTGTTGAGTGTTGTTGATGCGATTTTTTTTCAGGTTCGTACTTGTCCTTGCTTCTTTGAGTCACGACTGAAGTCCATATATTCAAAGAGAACTTTGGTGTTTTGTATCGTTGTTGCTAACATCAGTTCAGGACTCGAATATGTATATGCAAATATGTCGTTTGTTTCGCCGTATGAAAGAGCAGTGGAAGTTTGTAATGCTTCTGTATTATCTATTCAGGGAGATTTACGCGAGAAATGGGGAGAGGAGGCCCTGAAGTGGGCAATGGAGTGTACATCCAGACATCTTGCTTGTCGATCACATCAAATATACAGGGCTCTTCGACCAAGTGTGACCAGTGATACCTGTGTCTCTCTTTTGCGCTGCCTTCATCGCTGCTTTAGTAGTCCTTCACAACCAGTGTTGGGATTTGTCATGGAGATCTTACTGACCCTCCAGGTACAGCATGCCTTCACATGATTTCTTAACGTGGATATTGTGGCTTTATATACTGGACATTTACAGTCTAGAATGCTAGAAATGCATACATTTTGATCTGATAAAGTACTTTTGTGTTGCAGGTGATGGTTGAGATTATGGAGCCTGAGAAAGTCATACTGTATCCACAGGTCTTTTGGGGCTGTGTGGCTATGCTACATACAGACTTTGTTCATGTCTACACGCAGGTCTTGGAGCTTTTTGCAAGAGTTCTGGATCGGCTTTCGTTTAATGACCAGACAGCAGAAAATGTACTCATTTCCAATATGCCTCGGAGTGAAGTAGAAAGGGACGACCGAGATTTGGGACGTCTCGACTCGAAAGGCTTTTATC
Organism: Ceratodon purpureus; assembly: GCA_014871385.1. Lineage (NCBI taxonomy): Eukaryota > Viridiplantae > Streptophyta > Bryopsida > Pseudoditrichales > Ditrichaceae > Ceratodon > Ceratodon purpureus. Next base: position 328,333 of record CM026421.1, on the reverse strand, counting down.
TTGGTAGTGACAGAGCCTTTGAATCGCCATCAAGGCAAAGCTTTCCTCCTGCAAATAGGGAAGAAACAGATGTCGACAAGGCCCCGCCATTTGAAGGAGTACAGCCCTTGATTTTGAAGGGCCTCATGTCAACAGTGAGCCATGCATCAGCCATTGAGGTGCTGTCTAGAATAACTCTGCATTCATGTGACCAGATTTTCGGCAACTCAGACACGCGATTGTTGATGCATATTGTGGGGCTGTTGCCGTGGCTCTGCTTACAACTGCGCAAAGAGCAGAATGTTGGAGCCTTTGACACTTCACCTTTACAGCAGCAGCTACAGAAGGCAAGGTCGGTTGCGGCAAATATATCGCAGTGGTGTGCTGCAAAACAGTTGGATGATCTCGCTTCTGTGTTTTTGGCTTATGCGGAAGGGCAAGCGATAATTACTGAGGATATGTTGGATCAAGTAGCACCACTGCTCTGCTCTGAATGGTTCCCTGCACATTCTAGTTTAGCTTTTGGTCATCTGCTCCGCTTGTTAGAAAAAGGACCGGTGGAGTATCAGCGAGTCATTCTTCTTATGCTGCGGGCTTTGGTTCAGTACACACCTATGGAAAGTGCAAAAATCCCTCAGGTACATTCGGAATCCTAGTCATAAGACAAGTTTATTCTTCCCTACTACAAAGAAGGATAGTGACATATCTGTAACATATTCTCCTCTTGTCCTACTTTTAGTTGAAATTCTACGTGGAGGTAACATATTCTCCGAACATATTCTCCTTTTATCTTACGTGGTTGAAATATTTAGAAGAACTCACTGCAATTTAGAAGTATGCACAGTGAGCTACTTTATTCATAATTTTTTGCTGTCCCAGGTGTATGCTGCTGTATCGCATCTGGTGGAAAGTCCGCTTTGTATGGAAGCTGTGAGTGTCTTGGAGGCTGTCTTACAGAGCAGCAGCAGCAATGGGAGTATGCATTCAGAGACGCATCCCACAGGTAACCTTCAGGAGAACGGGGCAGTGAACAACGTTCCACGGAGCTATCGGCGTACTGAGGATTCTGTACCAAGTCCGCAAAGGATCCTGGTGCCTCAAAACTCGTTCAAGTTGCGAATTAGTGGTCAACAGCCATGGACAGGTCCCGGGGGCCCCGTCCCTAGTGGCGCTGTCAGTCCTGTAGCTGCTGACATACTTCCATCAAGGTCCGAGGCCACAATCCACCTCATTGATCTACTTCATTTTTAACAAAGCTCCATTAATTGTGGGAATTACTGCATCGTTAAGTTCCGTGCCTGATTTTGAAAGCTGTGCTGTTAAGTGCTTCCATTTGTACAGATATTAAGATTGTTCTCTTGCACAAAAGAAATAGGGCTGCACTTGCCAGGAATTTTGTTTGTTGATATCTAAACCTTATCGGTTCTTGTGCAGGGAGAAAGCATTACGAAACACTCAGTTAGCTCTTGGTCGGGTGCTGGATACATATGGCCCAGGCAGGAAGCGTGACTATAAGAGGCTTGTGCCTTTTGTTCCCAGTAATCTACGGCCCGGGAAAAATGAGCTTTAAGTTTTGTATTCAATGTGACAATTTCAGCCCAGTGTTCACAATTCGCACTAGTGGAAGATATCGTGGCTTCCAGGAAAGTGGAAATCTTTTATGAGCACAGCCTTGCAACAATCTGATCAGACACCTGGCAAGCCCTCGAAGAATGAGCTGGTTAAAGAATCAAATTCTTCTGGAAACAAGCGGTTGATTTGAGGGCTCATTATATTTGGACGAGATAACATTGTATCCTTTTGAGGGCTATCTTTGTATCCATAGAAGAATTATGATGCCTACCAGAAACCAGGGAAGAGCCTAGGTCAGCATGATGCCATGATGCCTATGCCACATATCATTGCATATTTTGACTTCGGCGTCTGGAAGATTCAATATTTGCAGCAGTAGAAGATTTGAATTTGACAAGGGATGCAGGCACTTCAACGTTGTGGCCATGGGCTGCTCTACAATGAATCCATCTACTGTACAACACGGTGCTCTCCCTTTTACTTCCGTACATTTTGTTTTTGATGGCTTAGTGAGGTTTCTTTTTTATAATTTCCCATCCCTCTTTTTGCGGTACTTAGCTTTTTCAACGAGGCCCAGGCTAGTTTATCTGAATCTGTTAGCAAATTGTAGTCTTGCTGAGAATTCTATTTATACTGAAGCGTTTGCTTCATTTTCGTAGTTCCAGGAGAAATGGTCGAGCGGGATTATGCCTTGCTTGGTGTTCGGCTTAACTATCTTCTTTCAAGATAGGGAGGGTTAGGTCCTCAGGCAAAGTAGTAGTAGTAGTAGTAGTAGTAGTAGTAGTAGCGTTAGGTTGTAAATTATGTAAAATTTCAATTTGCACTTCCATGTTGCCTACTACGGCTCCTGCAATGCTGTGAAATAGATGTTCACATCGTACATGTATAAATCTTTTGGAGATCTTAATATAGCACGCAGATGTGTGAGTCTGGTTTTAAAGCCACCATCTCTTTTTTACTTTAAAACCCCTGAACTACATTGTGTGTCGATGCATTATTTTTCTCATGTTGAGTTTGTTCTAAATCCCTGGTGGAGAATGCTTAAGTGCTGGTAATTTATAGAGAAGGTACCACAACCCTGAAAGCTCTACTTATCCACAAACGGACTTAACGACGAACCTCCAGCAAACGTTGAAAATTTAACCAAGGAGCACGAGCGCATAGACGGATAGTACAGTACATACGCTGAAATGTCGAGAGTGGGGAATTCACCCAATTGTATTATTTGCTGCCTCACGATACTCAGACTCTGCGTGGACTTAAAAATTTCGTTTGAAGTAAATATGCAAACCCGAGGCCTACAATTGGCGAAGAATACCTGGGAGGCTAGTCCTGCAAGATGCAGTAATGCCAGCTCACAACACATCATGACTGAACTAGAACTCATGTCAAACGTGTAAGTTCAGAAGCTCTTGCTGAACGTGCTGAGCATAGAGATGTCTGCCTCAACCATGGATAGGTGTCACAAAGAGTTTCAAGTGGCAACTACCGTAACACCATAGGAGATTCGTTCATAAATAATTCCCACAAAAAAACAAAAAAAATAGAAAATTATGAAGACAAGAAAACGAAAATAGGATAAATTGGTTTTTGTGATATTTTGTTATATCTAAGCCATTTAAGATTATTTTTAGTCTTTTTTTTGCTAAAAAACGAAAATCAATTTTTTGAGGGAGGAACCTTATTTTTCCAAAAAAAAAAAATATTCGTTCAACAGAGAACGACCCTGCTATGGTGTTACGGTAAATAGTTCGTCCTGTTCTAAAGAGCCAAAAAAATGAGTGGCTGCACCTGAGCACCCTGAGCCATAGCAAAGGTACACCGAAAGATGGTTGGAATCTAAAACCTATTCAAAAATTCTCTCTCCAGTGGCAAATACAACGAAGAAAACTGCGCTGATCACTGACAGCAGGGCTGGGGTGGCGAATACCATGTACCAGCTGCTAGGATCTGAAGCTCCCAATGCGGAGCCTTCCAGAATGCGACCAGTAATGGTGACGCCCACGATCCCTGCAACAGTGCCTGCAGTATTGGACACGCCCATCACGATGCCTGCGTACTTGGGAGCAATATCCAAATGGTTCACAGCGAAGCCCGCCCTTGAGAGCGCGCAGGCACCCAGAGCCACTGAAGAGCAGATAACTGCACTCGTGGGGGACCGCAAGGTGGGCATGACCATGAGCGCCGCAGCAGCAGTTGCACACCCGATGGTGTTGAGAAGCTTCCGAGTGTTGGTCACGGAGAAGATCCGGCTTGTTATCACATGATCAGCTACGACTCCTCCTACATTTGAGAAGATGAACATCACAAGGTACGGCACCATCTTGGAGAAGCCCATGTTGTGGAGGCTCACATTAAGGCCCTTCTCGAAATATGTCGGTAACCAGTTCATCAGCACATAAAGTGCGTAATGGAACGTGAAATTGTTCACCACGATGGCCCAGACTGGCATGCTGAATAGAATTCGCTTCCAAGGAATGCCACCAACCACAACCTTCTTCTTCCTCTCCACAATTTCTCCACTCTCGTCTGCGTATTGCACAGGGTTCAGCAGCTTCGTGCGCTCATATGCAGTTGAGGCTCCAAATCCTGCAGCTGATGCTTTGGGAAGCTCCGACAGGGGAGGGTCACGGGAGTACTTCAGCCACAGCAGTGCCCATGATACTCCCATCAGTGCCTCAGCTCGAAACACCGCCTTGGGCCCCTGGATTGCAACCAGACCAGGAAGAAACAGCATCCCAGCTGCCGCGCCGAAGTACATGCCCGACGTCGTGAGCGACACGGAACGCGATCTCTCGTGCGGAGGCACCCATTGCGCCAGCACTGTATGAATGGAAGGGAATATGAAACCCTGCGCTACACCAACGAGCAGCCTCGCCACAACCATGCCCGTCACCGCGTCAGCTTCCGTTGGGGTGAGAGCAGAAGTGAAGGACCAAAGCACGAACGACATGAGCAGCACCCTCCGCCCTCCGAATCGCTGCGCCGCCCATCCGCCAGGCACCTGCGACAGCACATACCCATAGAAAAACGTGGACAGAATTTTCCCCTTCACGGCCTCCCCGACCCCAGCATCGTTCGCCGCAGCCGTATACGCCACCGAAAATCCCACTCTCTCAATATAACAAACGCAAGTGCATACGAATGTCAACAGCACCGTCACATACCGCTGCGGTATGCGCAATTTCTTCGCCACATTCGGAGACCCAGATACGTGCTTCGCCATGACGCCGCCCTACTTGCATCGTTTCCAATACCTCCGATCCTCCCACCGCAAGCAAATAAGATTCCTCCTCCCCTTCCTATCCCTCTCACTTTCCCACTACACTTGTACCGCCACTGTAATGCCTTCACGATCACCACACAACCTCGTCCGTCGTCTCTCCACGAGATCCAGAGCCCAGTCACGCCATCTCGTGATCTCCTAAACCCAAATAGCCCAAAGTTACCCCAAAAAAACAACCAAAAAAAAAAAAACTCCAATTCACCCTCCCCAAGATAGCAACACCAATCTCGTCACGATCATCTAACACCGGCGAAGAAACGGCAAAAAACTGAACCTCGTCCGAGATCCACCCTCCACTGAGCTCCTAACCCCAAAGACATGACAACCCACCCCGCATTGCAGCTCTGCCCACACCCTTGAGCTCCCTCCCACAACCACCCACACCCTCAAAGCTCACCAATGGAAAGCTCCGAACACTAAGCAATCAATCCAACACCACCACGCGAACCAACCAACACTAGGTCTGAAGCCAATTCTGGATCCACCCAACGAACGCCACCTCCCTCGCTCCCTCCCTCGCTCCCTCCCTCTCGACCTCACTAACTTAACTTATATGCCTAGAGGGAATTCCAAGGCATAGAAACCTAGAGCAGCTGGGTGAGTTGTAGCGACGTGACATTCAATGAAGCAGAGTGCTAGTAATGTGACCAAGTAGTCACAACGGTGGTCCGGCCAAGCGTGAAGGCAGAGTGGGCAATGGGCATCATGCTGGTCACTGGCGATGGCGACCACGACGAACAACAACAACAACAACAACAACAACTAGTACTGCTACTACTACTTGGCATCCACAGCAGCCTGTCTCTGTCGACTCTGTCTGCGGGACTCCTCGGGAGTCACATCCCAGCCTTCAAACAACGCACTGCAGATTATATCTACCCTGCACGTAGATTTCTGGTCCACAGGTCTACAAACGCCTACATACAGGGATACAGGGCTGAGGGCTCCATGGATGCGGTGCTCCACTCTCGCCTACAGTCGCAGACCAGTCTTCAAAGCAAAGCATGCAAGCATGCATGTGTGCATGCATTGTAGATATAGGGCGCCGCACAGGGAGCCCCGTTCAGTTGAAATGAACTTGGCCTGTTGAGATTCTCAACCTTGAGTTGAAGGTTTTCAGCTAATCTGAAGGCCACACAAGCACCTTAGTTTAATCTATCCAATTGACAATTTTCAACCGGAGTTTAAAAACTTTCCAACTCTAGGCCGCATACAAGAACCAGTTGAAATTAGAGAGATGGATGAGAATTAATGATCTATCACAATGCATAATCAAATTTTTTATTCATAAAAACTGTTTTATTGCAAATATTAATTAGTGCATGAACATATGCTACCTTACTTTTGAATTTGTATTTGATTGAATAAACCATTCAAAAGCCATATTTAAATCAATAAGATTTCATTGTTATAATTTGGCATGTAATACATTTCTTTGGAATACAAATAATATGTTTTAAAAAAAATCACATTGTTTTAAAAATATATAATACTATGATACAAATTTATTTATTTTATTATAAACTAGATTATACTAAAGAATTAGATTATTATTTCATAAATTCTATTATCAAAAATTTAATTGAATCATTATTTACACAAATTGGGTTGTCGAGACAAAGACTATATTTTTCATATAAGTCAGATAATTTTGAACCAATTTGTATTATTTTGGCATACTCTATGTTTTAACACAAATTAGATATTTTAATACAAATTAGATTATTAAGATATTAATTGCAATATTGAGACTAAACTGAATTGCCAAGGCATAAATTGGACTATTAGAACATATTCTAATTCATGTTAAATTGGATTGGAGTATTTGGATTTTATTGAAAAGAATAATATATATTTTCAAATTTCATTAAAATTGGTCATTAATTTTATTGTTTTTTTATTTCAAAACAGACATGTTAAAAAGTTCATGTTAAAACAGACATGTTACATAATGTTCATGTAAGTTAAGTGTTTTTTTCTTCAGTTTAATTTTATGTAGTGGTGACTAATTTGCTTGGTTTACTGTGAATTTTTCTGAATCATGTTACCACGAAATTACATTGGCTGAAAGACTACAGAACATAAAAATAATTTGGAATATAGAATATAGGGGGAATATTTTCCATGAGGACATGAGTTGAATCATCCAATTTTCTATAGGCATGAGCAAAAAACTTCACTCAACGCTCGGGGAGTACCATTGAGTTTCGTAGTGCATTCTTCAACTTTGGTGTGGAGGACCACAGAAAAGAAATTTTATCCCTTTTGGGGACCACAGTTGAATGTTTTTCTCCTAGTTCAACTGGACCTCCATGTGCAGCCTCCGATTAAAATTAATCTCAATCGGGAAGCACCTCAAATCTCAATTGGATGGCCCTGCGACCCCCCACCCCCAAAATAGTCTGAGCTCTTAAAAGATTTTCATTTCAAAAATCTAGAGACATGTAGATGTGGAGGTGGATGGCAACGAGTAGGAATGAGGCCCTTGCGGAAGTAGAGCTCTATGCGTCCAGCGTACATTGAAGTTTCCTTTGAAATCTTGGAAACTGGGATTGAAGGGGGACATGGCTAGCGGTGGTTGGGTAGCGTAGTGTAGAAATAGTAAGTTAAGTTAACTTACTACTCCCCTACGAGTCTACGTCCCAAGTCAAAGTGCGAGTCAATTTGCAATACCTGCCACATAATGTTTGCCACAATTGAAAACTTTAATCAAAAAAATTTTGGGCTGCCCAAATTTTGTAAGAGGTTAGGGTTTGATATAAAGTGTGAGTCCAAAACACTTTGCCCTCCCCCCCTAAACATTATTTCCTTCATGAAATAGATGAATATTTCAACAGATTTGAAATGTATTCATTTATTCAAATCAATTTGGCCCTTGAATATAAGGCTTTCATTCAATACCATGGAAGAAACTATATAATGTGTGTGTAAGGATTTAGGGTTCTTTTCTTCACTTATAACTTTGTTTTCATGTCTAGAGGTAATGGTATCTACATTAATCCTTCTAGTTCATCTATATCTTGAATTACTTATTTGAATGAAAGATATTGTTATTTTTGCTTCTTATTTTGTAGTGCACTTATTCCACTTTAGACACTAAATTGCACCAAGTTTTTGGAGCATCAAATGAGATTTATAGCACAATTATTTTGCGGAAACTGTTGCACTCTTTTTCCTATCCTTCATTTAAACATAGAAGGTGTCCAAAGAGCGTACTGTACATATATGTTTGTTGCATCAGATACTGCATGGCAGAAGTTATTTGTTTTCATGTTGTATTTGTAGAAGTAATTAGGTTCTATTTGTTTAGATCTAGTAAATTATAAGGTAATGGCTCACATATAAATTGTTTTTTTTTTTTTGCATCATTAAGTTTAACTTATTAATTTTTTTATTTCATTAAATTAATTTTTATTCATTTTTCATTATCCCACTTCATTTCCTTTTACTTTCTATGAATGTATATGTTTAGAGCATACTTTGTGGATCAATTAGTTATAGTGTAGAATTGATAGTCATGTTGATTTACTGGTTGTGTTGATTTATCGATTCAAATGAAATATTTTTGTTGGTTGCTTAATGTAAGAAAATAGCCATAGGCAAAAAATAAAATAAAAATGTACCACATATTCAATATCCAAATCAAGGTCCTATTCATTTCTAAGATTTGATATTGACTCAAGGAATGAGACCAGGTACAAAGGACTCCTCTATTTGTACGGAAATGACAACTTATATCTTATAGAAAAGAATAAACGACTTTATTGAAGGACAAATTATGGGCAATGGTTCTTCAACTAAATGGGCCAAGGAAAAAATTTAAAAAATAATAATAATAATAATAAAATATATATATATATATGTATATTTTTTAAAAGATGTTTAGTTTGATTTGCTGTAAGGCAATTGCAATTATATATTCATATAGGTGAGGTTTTCCACTACCATAGTGAGCACATCACGGAAAATGTTGAAATTGCACATGAAATAATGGATCACGATATAATAGTGAGAGAAGTCATTGAATATTTGAAAAATTGAAGAGATGGTTTATCAAGCGTTTGGATGACAGATTTACGAGTTGACAAGTCTTTGAAGAGCATAAGAAGGTGTAGTATGAAGGTTGGACAAAAAATATGAAATGTTTGAAAGACAAGTCTTTACTTCTTAAGCATGTTTGTTACCAAGAATATTAAAGGAGAAAAAAATTATTTCATGCATGTACATAAATGCATTAATGATTGTGACTCTTAAACCTTGAACCATAAATCTAAACACCTAGAGTGACTTACCATGTATCTTGGCATAGTATTTTATTAAATATCTCTTATTGACGGGTACGTCATACTCTTCAAATATCTCATTCATAGGATTCTTAGCACGTTCAATAAAATGCTCCTTTGTTTTTTTGTATTGGATGTTAAGGTAAAGAACTTGTTGCATTTTCTTAAATACTTCCTACTTCACAAATTTGTCACTCGGTACTCTTTTTTTACACTTTCCTTTTCAATTCTTCAAAACATAGAATGCGCATAAATAAATTTTTGCATCATTCCATACCCTCTTACAAAAATAATATTGTAATGTCATTGCAAACCAATGAAACATTGTATCTTAAGTGTAAATACATTAAATGCTACAAATCAAACAAAAATAGAAATGACAAACTTACTTCATTACATCTCGTTCTTGTATTGCATCATCTACAATGAACCACAATGGTTTTCAATATAAAGGCCATCGAGATTTCAACAATCTCTAAGAAATCATCACCCTTTCATTCAAGCACCATGTCAAAAAAGTTGCACAAACCTAAACTTCAAAGAACCAATACAATTTCTTCCTGAAAAAATCAATTTCTAAAATCTCACAAGCTAGAATTAAAACCGGACATCCTAGAAACAAAAATCACTTCAAAACAAAGAAAATTCCAACATACGATAATATACTTCAAGAGAAACGACAACTTGCAATATGAGGAGTATGTAAGATGACCATGAACTACTTGAGGTCTACGCAAATCGTTCAAGTTACTTCAAAAAGAAATGCTGGAACAAACTCCTGAATCTTTAGAATCACAAGAAAAATCTACAAATTATAAAAATCTATCCAATAATGTTTTAAGATATACACTCTATAAATGAAACCTAGAGCAATTACTTGAAGACAAGAATCTGAGGGTTGAAGAGCTGGGACTTGTATCGGCTTTCCATCAAGTTACTTGCAACACATTTGTTGTGTGTGGCTACAATTGTAGGTCACCTATCAATGCTTCATGTTTAGTTATCTTTGTCTAATTCAAAGTTTTTGTACATGACTTGGTCCCTATCTCAATTTTTGTGAAATACCAAGATGTTAAACTTGCAACATCTGCGAGAATGCAAGCATTACCACCAGTCTTATTAACACTGCAATGATGACACCAACCTTGCCATATATGGATTGAACCTAATCCCAATGAAAACATGTAGACCACACAAGTAAAACAAGAAATAAATCCTAAACGAGGTAAAATTCAATCCACCATCGTTGAACACATGAGTGAATGCTACTGTGGAATGGATAGAATACAACATATATTATTTAGAAATCTCTTATCCTTGTATAGAATTCTTATTTGCGAGAATTCCACTTACAAGATGAACTTGAGAGTCTTATGATATTTATCTCCTGAGTGGTCATCAACTACACAACTTTTTGTACAACCTTCTTTAAGATTCAACAAACATAGATTCTATCATATTGTATTGTCTCGTTTACTAGCTTAACGATAATCAGCTATTTAGCTACCATATGTTAAATTGAAAATTCAAGATTAAAGGATTCTTCAAAATTCATCTTCATGGCCACAACACTTCTTTTGGTTGCATATACACCTTGAATCCACTTTTAGCCAAAAGCTTTTGCTAGAGGACTTCCATCCAATCTATATATACAAAGTCACATACACCAAGTCAATGATAATCCAAAAACTTTTGAAATCAATATATACATGTAACTCAACAACTTAAAAGTTGCATGTTGGAATAAAAACTGAATCTTAATCACGCATACAAATCATTAGGGTATATTCCAAGTCGACGACAGTCTTTGACATCCTCAAGCACACATGTTCACAAATATATCATCACCTTGCATTCTTGTTTAAGTGTACACATGTTTACGAATTAGCACATGTGCACTTGTGCAAGTGGATCGCTTTTGCTCGTTAATTCTAATATGGAGATATTCATACAATTATTGGCAGTTCTGCAATAATGTAAGGCGAAAAACCTCGGAATGTTTGAGTGGGATTGAGAATACTCTCCTCATTGGCCAGATGATAGAGGGAGGACCGACGTAGCATCCTAGAGTTATTTGTCGAACCTGGCATCCTCAAGTAAAGATCCAGAAATATTTTCTCGCTGTCCACTATAGCTCGACAGTTAACAATATATGTCCCGCTTTTGAAATAGTAGTTATCTGCGGCGCCAAAAGTAGGCTTGGAAATGACAACGTGCATACCATCAATGAATCCGACCACACCTAGTAATCCACACAAAACACCATATTCGTTATTTTGGGAGATATTCTTGATTTTGGGAAATCAGAGTGCAGAGAAATGGCGACATTCGTCATCTCCCATTTACTTCAATCTTGCGGAAATCAATATTGAATCATTAAAAACACCTTAAAGGAACAATGAGGCCCATGTCATTTAGGTCGAGTGGACCTAAATGCACGAACATACAGGAGAAAACTTAGTAATGTTCATTTATTCATTAAAAACATGTTTAAAGAGAGATAAAGATTAACTCATTTAGGTCGATCACACCTAAACGCAATATAAACAAGGAAAAAGAATATACCACGTCCCCTGTATTTATAGTAGTAATTATCTGTTACCTTTTCTAAACCAAGGTTTCAAAAAAAGGCAATGTCCACTCACATAAATTACATTCGGAAATTTGAATAACACAAAAAGTGTGCAAGACAATGAGGCAAAAATAACAGACGAGAGAATTTGACAAACAGATCAATCGTTTTATTCAAAACATAATTACATTGAAATAACACAGAGGACTCTTATAATCGTCTATATTGTCTGCGTCATTGCTATACAGTACATAGTATCCTCTATATGGTTATGGAGTCCCTCCGTAAGCCTCAATTCTTGACTTGACAAACTCCCGTTGGCGCTGACGTGTCCACGACATTCCCTCAACCTGCATCATTGGACTATCAAGAAGACGTTGCAACTTCTGCCTACGCCTGTCACCGATGCTTGACTCTGGCAGAGAGTGGCGACGGGTACTGGATGGTTTAGAGTGGGAGTCGGCGGACTTCCTTGCCCTGGATCCAGTAGTTGTTGATCGTAGCCTCGGCATCTGCAAAGGGGATAAATTAGCATTGGGAAGAGATTTCAGTTTAGGTCGAATCGACCTAAACTGCTGAGTGCAATTGTAAAGGTCGAACGGACCTTGAACGAGGAGGCCTACATAAGCTAGAACTAGACCTAGACGATAGTATAAGAAGATCAATCATTTTAGGTGGCCTCGAGCTAAAATAAGGGCATCAGAATGAAACATCATGACAGAAACTTACAAGAATGAAACATCAGAAAGGAATGAAAAGCGAATAGTGAGGAATGAAAACCAACCTTTGCCGGAGGTGGTGACGGCATGTCCTCCACATTGTTATAAAGAGCACGCTTCGTAGGGGTAGAACTCTGTCGTTTTGGAGATAGAACCTGCAGTTTGGTCCTAGGCCACATAGGAGAAGGGGATTTCAGGGTCTTGGGAACGGACAGGTTAACCGGGCTGTCCACAATCCCTTCGTCGACAGCCATAGTTGAATAGTCCATCGTGGACTGCGCTGTTGCAACGGATTGCAACAGAAGCCCTCTGCTACGTAGAGAGGGCCCGCAGCCATAAGCATAATTCAAAGAATCCACAGAGGCTCGACATGCATTATCCTGCAATACACAAAGCGAATAGAAACATACATCCACCAATAATTCAGCAATGGATAAGGGTTCGTCGCAAGGGGCAGAGTAGATCAAGAAAGAAATATGATCTTCGTATTACAAAAGGAGTAGTCTGGATACAAAGATTACGCAAGTGGTTAAGATGTACAACATACTAATAGGTGCGCGGCAGTGATGAAATGTCTATTCACAAAGTAGAGAACCGGAACCATGCGAAATTATGGTCTACGACTAATTGCCTCATTAATCTTAGCGTATTGTTCACAGGTAGAACGGTCATCATAATACATTTTCTTCCCGATCGGACGCTCGGCCCTGAATCTAGCGATTGTCCCCACAAAGTGGTGTAGGTCTACAAGATATGGCAAAAGTTTCGACAACAAAAAACGATCATCTGCGGCATCGGGATTCTGGTTGTTCCAAGTGGAGAGTAGAAGGACATTGTAAGAATTATTCTGACAGTGCTTGATCGGGTTGTCGTCGATAAAAATGGTGTTGGCTTCGGAATATATGCCACCAAATTTACGAAAGAGACCATCGGACATCGGCTTAAGGAAGATGTCCTTCTGAGTCCCGGGTTCCTTCATATATACCGGACGACCTCGAAAATCTACGCCCATAGGAACTCTCTGACAGTCCTCTTGACCTAGAATTCTGAGCGGATAGATAGGACGAATCGGACCGAACAGATAGTCGCAGATCATTTTTGTCGTCGAAGTCTTCATCGAACTCCAGACGGTTATGGTTGCGAACGCTGACAACCGACGAAGGAAATCAGCGCAATTGGGCCTGACACAAACAAGCTTGGGGCCCACGACTGCTGGCTTGGACGCTGAGTGGATGCTAAGGTCATGGCTAACGAATGATTTTCCAGGCCAATTAGGAGTACTGGAGCATAGTATTCCATTGAGGTCGAGGACAACGTTCAACCAACCACTCTGAGGTCTTGTCGGGACAGGACTCAATTCTTCACTAGAACTTACGTCACATCCAGATGCCTCGCGCACCTGGAGAGGAAATACCGATGACAGATGGACATTACTATATTATACTAGGACGGGGTTATACGAATGATACAATAAGGACAGTCGCAAGGCAAGTCATTCTCGAAGGAAATAGTGCAACGAGATATAATGATAGATGAAATACCTGAGCATCCTCGGCTTGGCCTTCTACAACATCCCGATCCTCCACAGGACCCATCGACCCTAATGAATTCTGAGGTTGATCGCTAGGAAAGACCTCTACGCACGTTGGCAAGGTCAGAGCACACTGGGCCGTGACATCTAAATCCATATTTGTGCGTCCAGGCTCATCCGCAGTTTGGGCCATGACAACATCATCCACAATCCGAAGATCTTCCACTTCCTCATTCACTTCGTGACCTGGGCATTGCAAGAGAACTATTGAATCATCAGAGAGTGATCAATGAAGCTGACATAGAAGGGATTGGTAAAACGTTGAACAGTTTAGCTCGGGTCGAGCTAAACAGCCCATTTGTATTAATTACAATCGTTTTGGTACAAAATGCACATTTCAGTGAACTACTCCGGTATTAACACCTCATCTACAAAATTCCGAGTTCAAAAAATCTAAGTTTGGGAGGGACCTGAAGATGTCTCGGGAGCATCTCCCTGAGTCTGATTGTGGGAGGGAGAACGGGGAGGACTGGGACTACGGTCACGCATGACCTGGTCGGTGGAATGATGGCTTGGCTCAGGCACTGATGCGGGACTCGGATCCGACTCTGGCAATTTTGCACCACCAGTAGGGGAGCCCAAAATCTCAAGTACTCGCGAAGTAGGCAAGGCACTACCTATCGGCTGGACATTGGGCAGAACTGGACCCGCATTCGGGAAAAGAGTGGCACTACTCATGCCTTGCAGAACATTCTGCAGTGCCGCCTGCACGGTCTTCTCTATATCCTTTTCCTGCTGTGCCATCCGATCTTGTAATGCTTGATTCCTATCCTTGGTCGCCTGCAATTCTGCGAGAATAGCTTGAATATCCGGATCGGGAGCGGCTCTCCCCAACGGGGAGGCTTGCCGAGCTGGAGGATTGACCCTCTTTTTCTTCTGAGCCGGCTTTCCAGTACTTCGCGCAGCGCCAGTCTTTCTCCCACTTCCGGATCCCAGCTCCGGTGCAGAACCGGGTCTCTCATCGTCCGTACGTGTAATGTCGACGTCTGGAAACTCGAGTCTTCTCCCCACTCCACCCTCAGATGCTGTCTGACTTACCGGATCAGAAGGCGGAGCATCGCTCTCATTGCTAATGTCCGCAGCACTGGAGGAGGGGGTCTGTTCCTCGGTGGGGGCATCCTCCTCCAGATCAACATCGTCACCCTCCTCCGCAGCTCTGCCTTTCCCTTTCCGCACGGCTCTGCCGTATTCCGGAAACCGTTCCTTATCGACAAAATAAGCGTCGACACTAAAATCGGTTGGGTCCAGAGTTAATCCAAGTGCCTGAGCTTCGACCATATGAGGAGAGTCACTATCATCCGCGACCACGAAAGACGAGATCGAGAGCATCTGAAGAAAACAAAGACAAGGTAAACACGGTTTAGCTCGACTCGAGCTAAAGTGTGGAAGTGTGTGCATACATGGTGCATGTGATCAAAACAGTGGAACGATTTAACTCGACTCGAGCTAAAGTGTGGAAACTTACCGCGGCGGCTATGAGGGACTTCGTTCCCGCATAGAGCTGATAAACCGCCACCCCAGTACTGCAGAAAGTGTCGAGGACCTGCAGGTAGAACTCCATCCTTAACTCGGATGGATACATTGCGTACCTCCTTTCGTTGAACTTCCTGTTGTCCTTGTACAGTGGGTGGTCCGGAGTTCTGTACTCGCTCAGAGGTTCTGGCGTTGACACTTCGTTCTCAAGTAAATTATCATCAATGAGAAACAGGAGTTTGACGGGTTCCATCGCGATTCTGCTCTTTGGGGGGTGTCCTCCGAGTCGCTCGTTAGGAGCGGGTAAATACTCTGAATGGACTCTTCTGCGACCACTCAAGGTGTTTCGCTCCACCCAAGTGAGCACCTGGGCGAAGTCCTCATCGTCTCCGCAAATGAGAAGCCAGTGCCGAACATCGTTAAATTGGGGCTGCCCATACTCTTCGATCATATTGAAAAACTCCATGAAGAAGGGGTTCTCCAAAGTGTAGTTCTGCCTCGTCTTGTAGGTTGGGAGGAACCGGAAGTCGATGATTCCGAATGTGAGTGCGCCGCCCGCCAACCTCCATATATCCGAGGGCCAAGATCCGAAGGCGAGTCGAGGCTCCCTGATGAATGGGAGAAACCACATCTCAGCTGAAGGACACTTAAACGCATGTCGAACCTTCAGGAAGGTTTTAAAGAACTCAACCGCATATGGGGAGAGATCCTTGGCCGACTTGTTGCGGAACTGTGTAGCTCTGGAGTTAGTCCAGTACGAGTCTGGAATACCCCAATCAAGCAGAACGTGCTTCGACTCCTTAGAGACAAAGTAAGTCTTCTTGAACTGCTTCCAAGCGGGTACATCAAGGCCGTCTCTCTTGAATAAATGGAGCGTTGGATTAATGTTGTTGAACTCCGCTTGAGCTACAGCCTTACGTTTTCTCCGCTCCGCCCACTCCTTGACCGAGTAGCAGTCCTCCAATACACTCGTATTCTGCTTGATGGTCACCTTCGGATATGTGTACTTCCGACTTGGCCCAGACTTATGCAGGATGTGCTTACACATCTTCTGGTGATCTGCCTCTGTCAAGTTCCCGAGCCATTTGAAGAACTCCCTCGGAAGCGTCCCATCCTTGTCCGGAACGAACCCCTTCCTCTCATAGAATTTCTTATGCGGAGGTTCGCTGTCGGGATCAATGAGTCCACCACATGCCGCAGACGCGATCACCTCCTTCCACAGGTCCCATGTTTCATCACTGGATGTGATGATAAACAGCTCGTTTGTTAGGGAGATAGTGTTCTTCCCTCCCTTCTTCGCCACCATGGCTTGATGCTTCGCCACATCGATCATAGCGAAGCGCTCCCTGATAGCATTCAGAAAGTTCTGCATATGCACAGGAAGAATCCTTAGATGATGCTGTCTCGGAACTACTGTTTAGCTCGACTCGAGCTAAATTGATCGAGATATACCAGAATATTGAAAACAAAAAAGTCTATCAATATTTAGCTCGACTCGAGCTAAACTGCAGGAAGTTTAGCTCGAGTCGAGCTAAACTGCTAATGCTAATGAATCAGTGAACTTACGTCGTATGTCTTCGACGCTGGATTACTTTTCGGACCTGTACTCCTGCGGTCCGCAGCACCAGCGGCAGCATTTTTCTTCTGGGACTTACCATACCTCTCCCACACTTTTCTAGCGGCAAGTATATTGCTCGCCCAAGTTGGCTTGAACGGTGCGAGATGGTTCACCCGATTATAGAATGCTGAGATTTTTCGCAGCTTATCATGATCCTTCGTCCAGACGATGTAAGCATCCCACCTCCTGAAGTCCCTCAACAACTCCTCACTGGCGTTATCCTCGATGAGAGATTTGGACGCCGCCACGCTGTGTTGCCCGTTGATGATGTGGAATTCACAGCCTTCCAGATCCGATTCTTGTTGAGGTCGTGCCTTTGTGTCTGGCATCAGACACAGGGTTTGCTTTTGACCCCTATCAGGCATGTTGACCAGGTAATTCTTCATCTCCTCCATGCCCCGCTTCTCATATGCACAGATAGTCCATGCGGCCGGTGCGGGCTTGCACCGCGTCACGTCCACACTGAACTTCTTTGGTTGCCCATTCGTTTTGAAGACGAACTCGTCCTGGCAATCAGAAAAGAAATTCTGGTAAATGCGATTGGCGTTGTCGAAGTCCAGGATCTCTCCAGCCTTGTTCACCTTGGGGAGTTCCCCGAGAACAGAGTTCAAACTTGTTGCCAAGTCCTCCGCAGATAAGAGCAAGTCCTTCTTGGGCTTTGGCTTGTCAGTTTTCTTCTCGAGGCCTTTCTTTTTCAATGGTGAGTGGGGCGTGGGAGTTGCAGAAGCGCCTCGGCTTTGGGATGGAACTATCGCTCTCCCCCTACTGCGTCCTGTCTGTTGGCTCCCCATCTGACTTCCGGTTGCTGTCACTCCAGAAACGTCAACTTGAGATTTTCCGAGGTTCTGCTTCACCTTTGCCTCCGTTGCGCGGAGAGCAAGGGTGCAGACAACATTCCTCAGTTTCCACGCTAGGGATTTCGCCCCGAGAGTTCGTCCATCCTTTGTTGCCCATTTCTTGTCCAGTATTTCTTGTCTCATCGTGGAGACTATCTCCTCGAAAGGTGAATTGGACAAACTTTCCATTAAGGAAATGGGGTCGAAGAGGTTCTCCGCTACGTCTACTACTATGGAGAAGAGGTATGGATTAGCCCCGGTAGATGAGCAGAGGATCTTGATTTGGTCTTTTCCCTTATTGTCCCACTCGGTGACCTTTGTATCCATATCGATGACCTCGGGATCATCGACTTCTCCCTTGAAAATGGTTGCGAAGGTAAGATATGGGGTGTATGCAACCCATCGCAGAGTCCAATTTTTGACCTTCGTGGGGTCTTTGAAGGTCCACGGCTCGTATGTGCTTGAGTCATCCCCGTCATCGTCATCTGAATCAGATATAGGAACAGGCTTGAAGAAATGTCGTAGCGCCTCAGTTACCCTTGCTCTCTCCTCACTGCAAGGAGGACACATTTACCATTAGACAAATTCAAAGCCATTTAGCTCGATTCGAGCTAAATGTTGATTCTATTAATCAGAAAACCGATGGCATCCCAGCAGTTTAGCTCGAGTCGAGCTAAACTGCTTGGGCTTTCAGCATGGGAGCCTTGCAGTTTAGCTCGACTCGAGCTAAACTGTACAGCTCCAATCATGGGAGCCTTGCAGTTTAGCTCGAGTCGAGCTAAACTGCTGGGATCCCATGCTCAATGCCCAAGCAGTTTAGCTCGAGTCGAGCTAAACTGCTGGGATGCCATGCTTATACCCAAGATGTTTAGCTCGACTTGAGCTAAACGGCTTGAGCATTGAGCATGGGATCCCAGCAGTTTAGCTCGACTCGAGCTAAACTGCTTGGGCTTTGAGCATGGGAGACCTACAGTTTAGCTCGACTCGAGCTAAACTATATGTGATACTCCCAGGATGTGGAGGAGAGTTGTACCTCCAGTTTAGCTCGAGTCGAGCTAAACTGTGGGCTTTTATGATCGAATTTCCGTCAGTTTTATGAAAAATATATTGCATTATTCTTTGTTTTTGTTGAATTTCACATTGCAGCACTGCAGTCAAGCCTTTTTCATGAGGAGTATATGATATTGGCATTTGGTTTTATACCTCTCCGCCATTTCCAGATGAATTAGCTCCTGTGTCTCTCTTGGAAATTATGGCAATCGTGTTTTGCCTGCAAAAAGAAATGGTTGCAGAGGATCAGAAGATGGGATAAATATTAGAAACGTTCAAGATTGCTACCGAAAAATACGGGAGAAAAGTACAAATGTAATTGGATTCCTTTTCAGAAGATTCTAATATAAGCAAAGTCATTCAGATTACCATAACACATAAACATATGGCTCAAAACAATGGCGCCAAAATGAATGCAACGTAGCAAATCTGTTCTCAACATAACTACAACCTCGACATCAATTAACCTAACTGCAAGGAATATGCTATTGTTTTTCTTATGGTACACACATGCACTCACACAATCCTGTTGAGAACCACACATTAAATCTCAAACATACACACACGTACCATAAACGAACATAATTCAGATTTCGAAACCCAAGATACACAGACAGGACACGAACACAATTCTGAATTCGTACATAAACAGACACACACAGTAGACGAACCAATTCATAATTCAAACACAAACAGAAGTCTAAATTCGAACACACACAGAAAACGAGAACAAGACAGAATTCTTCCACAGAAAACACACATACAACACATAAAGAGTACGAACATAAACAGACACACGCAATTCAGAATTCAGTACGAAAATTACAGGATGCTAATCCTAAACTAGCGAGAACATGCCAAAGAATTATATTTGAAACAAAAAAAAAACGAAAAAACTCAATTCACAAGACCCTAAATTGCGAAATTCAATGGAATTGAACTGAAAGAAAAGGGAAACCAGTAACGCGATCAATTACGCACCTCAAATTTAGCGCCGCAAGAATGTTTTCCACGCCTCCCGAAACCCCAATCCAAATCGCACGCCTCCACAGAGCACCGAAGAAGTTCGCACAAGAACGAAAGAACCGAAACACACCTAAATCCTACAGACCGAGGAAGAACCCAGCACAGGAAAACCTAAAAGAGATCCGTGGAACAACTCGAAGAAGCACAAGCTGAAGCGCAAAACACTTTGAACTCCCTTCGCGCATTAACATTTCAAACCATCACCCTAAAACCTAAACCCTAGAAGCCAACACTACTTCAAACAAACAAGTCACACACTCTGGAGGAAGGAAATGGACCAGAGAAAGCCCCGAAAACTCGCGCGAAACAAACTGTACTGCACAGTCTCTCACGGAATTCATTCCCGCCACCACCAAGAAACAAGCGCAGACACAGACACACACAGAGAAAAGGAGAAAACAGTGAAACACCTCCGTGGACGAGGTCGCGGTGGGGATCAGTTCCTCCCCCTCGCACGGACCCGTGACCGCGCCGCCATATCCCGTGGCCCCGTCACCGCGGGGTTCACTGCCCCGTCCCCGCAGGTTTCAATTTTATTTTACTTTTTTCTACCTTGTTATTTTAAATTTCGTTCAGCAAATATTTTTTTGGTTTTCTCAAATAGAAAAACGGAACTTAATTTTCTTACTCTTTTATATATATTCGAAAAATAAAATCCTCATTTTATGGATTCAAATGTATTGTCCTATATCAATGGACAACATTGTTGTAGTATTAATATATGATATTATATAATGGTACAGACACTTGAGCAAGCACAAAATCTAACTAGGCAAATTAATAACAATTTTTAGAGAATTGAAATTTTTATATTTATTCATGAGAAGCAAATATTTAAAATTTCGTAAATATTCATTATTATCTAATAAGGTGCAATTACATTACTTTAATAATATGGTCAAGAGAATCTAATATTTTTGTACGAATTAGTTTCTTATAAGAGAAACTTAATTTCTACGAAACTACAAATATTCATGAGTAGGAAATATTCTACTTTTTTAACGTATATTTTATCTTTGCTAATATTAATCGAATATGAGACGTCTTTAAATTTTATTAGCACAATAATCCTAGTTTGGATCTATGAAGTTAATACTCTAATTAGCAATGAAAGGAATTCACTATACACTAATAGGAAACATATTTACATAAATGTTTTCATCATATTCTTAAAGTACATGTTAGTATCATAATTTATCAATAATATAATAAATTATTATAGTATACTAAGGTACTAATATATTCATTTAGAATATCATATTTAATTAATGATTAAAGTTCGAGAATAATCATCTATATTCAAGTATATACAAATCTTAAAATGATATACAAATATATTCAAGTATGTATTATACGAAATACATTGTGTGTATATAAATTTTTCTGTATTTATACTGAATTATAATTCTATTCCAAATAAATTCCATGCCATTCCAAATATTTTGATAATTCAGAATTCATATACTAGCATGTACTTAGATACTGCAATTTGAAAATTTGTTTTTCATTACGGAATAGTAATTTTAGTTATATCAGAATCACTGAATGGTATTATTAATATTTGTAAGAATTGCGAGTTAAATATTACTGGCCCTTTGTTTATTTTATTTTTATGAAAGTAAGAAATTCCTATAAATTCCTATAAAAAGGTTCATAAAAATAACTTTTTATAGGAAATAAAAATAACTTTTTATAGGAATTTACTTTAAAGATAGATAGTGCAATTCAGTCTCCATATTGTTAACCCCATATGGTTTGGTAAACCTGCTCTTTCTTACCTTAAGAAGAATTCACCATGATGGCTCCAATAACTCACATGGGATTGGAGAACCATGACCCTTAATGTGTACTATAAATGGGGTTGAGGTTACCAACCCAGTGTGAGTTTCAATGAAACCTAAACAGGATAGGGACCTTGTTTTTTCAGGGTTCTGATGAAAAGTATTGGTAATATTTTACAATGCTTCACAACATGCTTGCATTATGTGAAGTTGGTTTCGGGTTTTGATTGTATTTGCATTTATATACATTTCTGAATCTACATTAGATTGTGATTTTTGATTTTTTTGAATTAACTAAATTTTAATCAATTCAATAATGCTTCTTCCAATTTTGTAATAATAATTTGTAATTATTTGCGTACGCATCAAATTCAAATACACTATTTGCAATGATAATGAATTTCCTATACTCAAATTGGAAACATATTATCCTAAATATAATCATCATATTCCTAAAGTACATGTTAGTAACATAATTTAATTATAATATAATAATATAGTATAGTATACTAAGGTACTAATATATTCATTTACAAATTTTTTTTAGTTATTGATTATGAAACGAGGATAATAATCATTATTCAAGTATACACAAATCTAAAAATGATATACAAATATATTCAAGTATATATAAGCAGTACACTGTTAAAAAAAAAGTATTAAATTATAGAATTCAATTCATTTATTATGGCAAATTCTTTATATTTTTTAAAAGGTTTATGGTTCTTTATATTTATTCATGAGAAGCCTAATCAATAATCGTAATCAATTCATTAACGTTGTATCTTGACTATTCTTACAATTTTATTACATTCTAATAAGAAAGTGGAATGCTTGCTTCATTTGCATAATTTTAAAATACAGAATTCATAATTCATAGATTCAAACAAAATTTACTACTACATTTACTAGTTAGCATGGACATATTAGAATACGAAATACACAAATATGAAAGCATCAGATGAAACACTGGTTTAGGGTTTAGGTGAACCCTGTTTTGAAGGCATTCTATTCCAAAAATAGTTTACAATCCACACGGGGAATACCAGCAACAAAATTTACCAAAAGATGAAAGTCATATCTTTTCACATCTATGGTTTCCAAATATTGTATAATCTAACGGTCGTGCTAACTACTCCTGAAGTCCCCATTCCATATCTGAGGTGTTTAGCAGCAAAAAGTAAAATCGTAGAAGTATATCGAAGATGCCTGCAAGTTCTGGAGCAAACAGAAAAACAGGATCAGATGGTATGATGTTTAGGGTCTAAAACGGAAAAGAGCATGTCAAAAGCAAGGACTCATCCTCCTGACAATCAGAACAAACTCAGCATCAGCCATTAAAATTCTGCGCAATACATACAGCAAACGCAATCTATTAATATGAAAACATCAAACTGAGGACAAGGTTAAGGGTTCCGGGGAGATAACAATTCACCTACTTACTCATGTGGTGGGCTCCCCAAATCCACGCTCCCCTCCTCATTAGAATCAGACCTCCCCAGAGGTGAGGGGAAAATCGATGTTAGAAGCGGTCATAATCGCCACTAGCTCTAGAGTATGTGCAAGAGTCCAATCCCACTCCGCACCAGGCTGCATTACGCGTGCAATGTAGTTCCATGGGGAAATCTCTACGCCGCGACCACGGGCGCGTTCCACCGCCATAAACCACGGACGAACCTCCTCCACTCCTTGTGGCCAAACAACCGGCTGCCACTCATCCTCATGAGAATCAGCCATGGAGAAGCCCTCGCTGGAGGTGAGGGGGAAATCGATGTTGGAAGCGTTCATAATCTCCACTTGCTCTAGACCATGTGCAATAGTCCAATCCCACTCCACACCAGGCTGCATTTGGCGTGCAATGAGGTTCCACGGAGGAATCTCTACGCCGCGACCACGGGCGCGTTCCACCGCCATAAACCATGGACGAAGCTCCTCCACTCCCTGTGGGAAAACAACCGGCTCCCACTCGTCTGGCGAGTAACTTGACACCCTAAAACCACCGCCCGCCCTCCTCATCACGGCAAATGAACTAGAAGCAGATGAAACAAAAGGGAAACTAAGAATGAAATTACTGTTTCGTCGCCCTAAGGAACTTATGCTTATGAAGCGGCATTGGGGGAAGCCGAATGTTCCAGAGTAACGAAGGGGACTTTGACCAGACTCGGTAACAGGACTTTGACCGATGTGGGCTTTCGAAAGTCCGGATTTACTGAAATGTGTCATTTTAATTTATTATTAAAGAATTGATTAATGGGATTGTATGCTTAGACAAGCATCTAGAGCCTCTCTCAACATTATATATTAATACTACAATTATAATTATGATCATTGGTTTAATACGTTTCATTTGAATCCATAATTTATGAGTTATTTTTTTTAAAATGAATGAACCAAACATTCCACTTTCTTATTAGAATGTAATAAAACTGTACAAATAGAAGTCAAGGTACAACATTAATGAATTGATTAAGGTTTGTGTAATTTCCATGCCAATCATACAAGGCATACCATGGTTTAAATATTCGCTTCTCATGAATATATATAAAAAACCATAAACCTTTTAAAAAATATAAAGAATTTGCCATAATATATGAATTGATTTCTATAATCTAATACTATTATTTTTAACAATGTACTTTGTATATATACTTGAATATATTTGTATATCATTTTTAGATTTGTATATGTTTGAATATAGATTATTATTCTCATATTATAATCAATAATTAATTCTAAAATTGTAAATGAATATATTAGAGCCTTAGTATACTATACTATATTATAATATTATAATTAAATTATGATACTATCATGTACTTTAAGAATATTAGGCTTACATTTAGGTCAACGTATTTTCACCCCATGCCAATCATACAAGGCATACCATGGTTTAAATATTTGCTTTTCATGATTAAATATAAAAAATTCAATCTTCTAAAAAACGTATATAATTTGTTATGAGAAATGAATTAAATTCTATAATCTAATACTATTATTTTTAACAATGTATTTCGTATATACTTGAATATACTTGTATATCATTTTAAGATTTGTATACATTAGATTATAGTTAATTATTCTCGTACTATTCTTAAGTGGAAATTATATTGTTAATGAATATATTAGTACCTACTTGTAAATGAATATATAATTATATTATACATATTATAATCCTAACATGTATATTAAAAATATACATGTTAAGATGTAGAGTTCCAGAAACGAAAGAACAAATCTACACCATTCACGGCGTAAAGAACACATTATGAAATAAATAGAGACATAAATAAAAGTACATGAATATATATATACATGATAATTATATCTGAATAAATTTATAGAATAAATAAATATTTCTAAATTTGATTTCATATATCATATATAATAATGAAATAGAGCAAAAATACATATTTAGTAAATGGAGGTATGAATATTTGCAACGATATACTTCCCTGTATCAACCTGACTCACGAAATTCAAATAGGTTCAAACAATTTTCGATTTAATTTTATTCCATGGACGACATATTTAATGTCCCTAGAAATGCCTTAACCCTAAACCCTATACCCTTAACCCTGGACCTAAGACCCTAAACCCTTGACCCTGAACCCTATACTCTAAACCCTGAACCCTGATAGAGGAAGAAAAGTTCGCGGCCAAAAGTCAACACTCTGTCTGGCGCTATAGGGACTTCCAACCCATCCCATTTGATTTAATGCACCAAATATTTCGCATCTGCATCTATCTAAAGGGCCGAGAAGTATGGAAAGTGGTAATTCCCGCGCATTCTCACACCCCGAAATGTGGAGGGACGAATGGTCATGCATGATTCCCGCCTATTTTCAAAACTCAAGCGGCATGAAAACGGTCACACGTTAGAGAATGACCTCTGGAATCGTCCCCGCTCGAAGTCTTTTCTCTACTCACTTGCTTCTCTCGCTTGTAGGAGCTCTCGGCGCTCACTTGGAGGTGGTTGTTTTCTGGGCGAAAGCTGTATTGCGCCGTTTCTCTTGTACGCCTTCTCTTTAGTTTTCTCCGATCATCAGAACACTTCATTGATTTCTGCTTGTTGTATGCTTTCCATTGATTCAAGTCATGGTGTATTTGCAGTGTCTCTCTTTACTTCTTACAGACGTTTTAGAGCGGACACCGTAAGCGTACTCTGAGTCTGCGACTCAGAATTCCGAAGATCGAAGCACCTATTAAAGCGCCGCTTTTTGCGGACGGCAGTTTAGCTCGACTCGAGCTAAACTGCTGCATCCAAAGAGCATCATGAGTTTAGCTCGAGTCGAGCTAAACTCATGCACCCAAAGGGCAGCATAAGTTTAGCTCGAGTCGAGCTAAACTTCTGCACCCAAAGGGCAGCAGACGTTTAGCTCGAGTCGAGCTAAACTCATGTTGCCCTTTGGGTGCAGAAGTTTAGCTCGACTCGAGCTAAACTCATGTTGCCCTTTGGGTGCTGAAGTTTAGCTCGAGTCGAGCTAAACTGATGCTGCCCTTTGGGTGCATGAGTTTAGCTCGACTCGAGCTAAACTTCTGCATCTAAAGGGCAGCAGCAGTTTAGCTCGACTCGAGCTAAACTCATGCTTCCCATTGTCCAGGATCAGTTTAGCTCGACTCGAGCTAAACTGCGCCTGGGATAAGTTCTCAAATTTAGAGATTAATTCTCTTTAAGGAGTATAATATGTTCTAACAGAATTGGGTCTGTTGCATTTCAGGTATGGACTATGTCTCAGATGACGAGGTACCCGTTGAAGTGCCCGTAAACCCAGACCTTCCAGACTTCGTGGTTGTACCCCCAAGACAATGGCAGAACAAGACTGTAACAATATATAGTGACGACAATATCCCGTTAGCAGAAGGTTTGATTCGGAACCCACGGTCCAGCTTGGTATCTGACACGGTTGGTCCCCTTGGTGATTCCGTTGTCGTCGTCCAGGTATCACGTTCTTTGGTCGAAGAAGAGTCAGAGGATGATTGGAGGTACTCCTTCAAAACGTGGCCTATCAGCCACGTCTATCTGGATGGAGTTGGCCTAGAGCACCATAGTCAACGTGATGTGTATAACCGTTGGCTTGCGGAGCGTAACCGATCCCTGGGAGATCGTACCCGATCGTATGATAACTCCTCTAGGAATACCCCCCCTCCTATATCACGTCACGCTGAGTTTCTGATGACCTAGCCATCTATCAACTCTGTAGCGGCAAACACGTGCTGCGCTCACCTATGCGTCCAACACTATCCCAGAGATAAAATCTCTAGTCTACGGTCGCGTATGTACGACAAGACCACAGTGCAGTTCCGTAATCACATAAAACTCGACGTGCATAGACAGATCCACAAGAATTCAGCGGGGAAGAGTGTGGTGACTCTGGAGGGCATAGATGTTTGCCCCTTCGCCTGGATGAAGATTATGGGAGTGAGCTCCAATACATTCTATAGAAATGCCCAGTATGCTGCTGCTGGTTTCGAGGCTCAATTTCACGGTAATACTGGTTTACGTAAACCTCGAAATCACACAGTAGTAGCAACTGCCGTCCTAGGGGCCATCCTGGACAGGCATGCCGACCACATGCCCCACAAGAGTCGTGTTCTGCCTTCAGGGGAGACAGTTGTAGCTAAAGTTCTGCCTTCCAGTTTCAAATGGAAGGAACAGATTCCCATCCTCGATGAGCATTTAGCGGACTGCGGATTGCCTCCTATGTCCGCTTCTAACTTGAGCAAGATCAGAAGGCTTAGCTATCCAGAATATTACGCCAAACGAGCAGGAGACAACTTCGCTCGTTGCTCAAAATGTGATGAGTTCCAGTCCCAGAAGAAGTTAACGGTTACAGGATCTCAGGCGTCCCTGTTGTGGTCTAAGAAAATGAGGCTGCACAATGACTCTGCAATGGCGCATAGGGACTTGTACTACCTAAATCGATTCAGGTCGAAGGCTACTCCGCATGAAGTTCTTACAATTATGCATGACAAGATGGACCACTCGAAGACGGCGTCGCCGGCGTTATCCCACAAGGTCAAACACTTAGACGGTCTCATGAAACTTCCTCTCGCTGTCACGGGAATGCTTGCTCATGGGCATGTGGACCAACGTTACGCCCATTATGGCCTTGACATTTACTCACACGACGCTAATTACACGGTTGGATCGTTTGCGAAGCTCCTTCGGGACCTTGAGTCACCCCCTAAATCCACCTCTAGGGAACTCTTTCAAGAGAATCCTTCCCACCCATTGTATGCCGCGCTTTTGCATGGTTCAGAGATGTGTTTGGATCCTCTTGGCCCTCCTCCTGAGGTTCCTGTTGCTGCTAAACCCTTGCCTCCCATTCTTAACGTCCAAATGGATAACGCTGTCAGTGATAACAAGAATAGGTTTGTATTTTCATTCTGGTCCCTATTAGTCGCGAAGCGGGTGTTTCGCGAAGTGTACGTGAATTTCATGCTGGTCAGCCATACTCATGACGATATTGATGCCCTTTTCGGGCGATGGAGCATGGCTTTGCGGAGGGAGGACTTCCCCACAGTACCTCTCCTCATGAAGTCCTTCATGAAACATGAAGCAGTACCAACAATTCCGCATCTTATTCAGGAGGTCCCAGATTTCAAGAAATTCATCGCGGAGTGGATGCTTGATGGCGACGATACGTTAATGGGTCACACTAAAGCTCATCAGTTCAAATTCTATGTAGATTCTTCAGGATGCCCAGTCATGAAGTATAAAATCTTCTGTCACGACGACGACTGGTTGCCAAAAGGAGATGGTTGTGGCATCAAGTTGTGGAAGGAGGATTCAGAAGGTCGATCTTTATGGCCCCGTGGTGTTCCTGGTGCCGTGGCGCCTCGCGAGATGCGGCACCTGCCTGATGTGATTAAGGGCTTGTCGGGTTTTGTAGATCATTGGGAGAGGCTATCTTCGGATTCAGTCGAGTCCAGAAGAATCTATGAGCCACTCTCATACTATTGGAACGATGTTAAAGAGGCTCTTTCCATTCCCTTTGATGTTGTCCCCGCCTTGGAGCATGGTTTTTGGCCATCCACGCGGCTCGCTCACTCCGTCGAAGACGAGTTTCAGGAAGATGGAACTTTGCGCGAGGAGTTCGCAGAGGATGATCACTTTGTTGGTCACAAACGAGATCGCCCAGGACCGTCGTTCCGTGTTGCGCGAGACCTTTTTGCAGGGTACTTCTTAGCATTACGACCCTGCGATGAAGACGATCGTCCTTTTTGGCTTGCGCGGGCCTTGACTGACCCTAATTCAAACCCTGACCTCCCAAACACGCTCCAAGTAGAGTTCTACCGCCCAATTTCCCGAGATGAAAATGTTTTGAAATTCTATACCGGCTGGGATGTGGATGGGAGACTTCGTTGGACAGTTGAGAAGGATGTACCCG
The DNA here is from genome assembly GCA_014871385.1 of Ceratodon purpureus. Classification (NCBI taxonomy): domain Eukaryota; kingdom Viridiplantae; phylum Streptophyta; class Bryopsida; order Pseudoditrichales; family Ditrichaceae; genus Ceratodon; species Ceratodon purpureus. Next base: position 299,156 of record CM026421.1, on the reverse strand, counting down.
AGTCGTGGCAGAGTACTGATGCAGTCATAACAGCTTGGAAATCCAAAGTTAAAAAAAATGTCAACGACCGGGGCGTTGGCAAGGATCCAACGCTGAAGATCCCACTGAAACAACTGGACATTATAAAGGCCTCCTTGGAGAGATTTTTGTCTCCGGATTCTGAATAAACATGTAGCTTTGAAGTTGGTGGTCTTGAAGTTCTGAATTTAGTCAGATCCCTTATATTCGTTTGAAGACGACTGAACTGAATACCGTTCGTCCCTTCTGTTTTCAAGACAAAGGTAGATGTTTAGCTCGAGTCGACCTGATCAGTTATAGCGTATTAGTTCTAGCGTATTTATGTTTTGAATACTAGATAATTACATATATTTAATTGGAGGGAACACTACTTAAGTGTTTCTGTCCATTCCTTATTTATCATGTGTACCACATTATAGACCGCAGTTTAGGTCGAGGCGACCTAAACTGCATTTGGCGTTGAAGTTCGTACTTTACGAGTGCGGGATACCAACAGGTCACCTATAGTTCTTAGTGTAGATTTTTACTTAGTACCCTAAAGCGTTGATTCTATATCATATGTACTGCCACATAACAGCCATTTAGGTCGAGGCGACCTAAACGACATCTAGCGTTGAAGTTCCTAGTTTGGATCTCTGAAGTAGAGCCGATAACATACATTTGTTGGCATGGGACTATTATGAAGTCCGTATGTTCTTGGATTGCATATCATACTCCGGAAACTGTAGGCAGCTATGTTAGTCGAACAACTTGATTGTTTGTACAGGTCTGAAAGAGCCTGTCACGGATTCAACATTTAAGGAGTGTCGACCTAATTTGTATTTCCACACATATATATAATATAAGATTTCCCGGCATATCCGTTGTGTCCATTTCTTGTTATTTGTTTGATGTTCATTTAGGGTGGTTCGACCTACCTTGTATTTTTTCTAGTATTTCTAGTAAAACACTACCTTCTTTCATTTCCCATTAGTACTGTGTGATCATGTCCCAAATTAATGGAAATTGCTTATAAGCTTTTCCTTGCCAAGTATGGGACCATTGTGCCCATTTTAACTCGACCTGACCTAATGCATTATTTTGGGAGATGATAAATCTCCCAAAATAACGAATATGGTGTTACAAGTCAAAAAACTTTGACTCGTTTCCACTAGCCTCTCCCCTGATGGCCACATGATCTCGCTTCTCAACGTGTCGTTGATAGCGTGAACTACCTCCGTTAAAACCATGGACACGGTGCTTCTTCCAATAGCAAACATTTCACTGCAAATTGTTAGATTAGCACCGCGAGCAAGTTTAAAGAGAGTACAGGCTACACGGATCAAAACTGGAACTGCGAGTCTATATCGTGTGTTTTCACGTTGAACATGTGGTCTCAACAAATCAGACAATGATACAACGGCACGCTTAGTCATTTAAAACATTTGTATCCAACGTTGATCATCGTACCAATCAAGAAGAAAATGCGAGAACCATGTCATAGATCTTGGGTTTACCCAAAATCCGAGATCCTCATTAAGGAAATTGAAAGCTACACATAACCTGAAGTGATGTAAAGTGGAGCATAATTCGTTGTGTGCGTTAATGAAACCGACCTGGACATTCTCATCCAATTGCCGCAAACAATCGTCATCTTTCTCTTCAATGTCCATCCAAAGTGGAGGAACACGGTTCTCAGTATTGGTCAAAAGCAGGAGTAGCATATCCATGTTGAACGCAATAGCAATCCCGGGCTCACGAAGTGGTTCCATCCCCTGCGACGTGACGCTGCACTAAGAACATCACTTGTGGACAACAAAGGTGAGGGAGGTGGTCAATACATCGGTATAAATTTGGCAGTTTGACTACTATATGTGAAATTTGGTCCTGTGACTGCAAAAGGGAATCGATTGAGGCATGTGTTGTACATAGCATGCCCCGATCATTTGCATCGAAGGGGATAGGTGCACAAACGATGTTCAGGAACAAAATTAGAACATAATGTAACGTAATAAATATGACACCATTGACAAAGATGAGAAATCAACATGGAAGGGTCTATCTTTTACGGACGTACCTCAGATAGGAGTAACAGATGACTTGATCACAGCAGTCACCGCCTCATGTCTGTACACACCTTCCATACGCTCGCACACTAAGAAATCACCGTCTGTTATAACGAGTACTAAATTAACTTAACGATTGAAAACCCTAATGTCACAAATCACATTGGAAGCATGACAACTCCACACGTGAAACAACTGGTATCGCACAACCTCAGTCGGTAAATTACACAGAACTCTCTGCTTAAGAGAGCGCACACATCCTCTCGAACAAAAAAAAACAATGAATCCAAAATAGCGAACGACAATGCACGAACGCACACTGATTGTCGAACAGAATAGAAAGAAGCTCCCCCCCACCGGCGGAACTGAGCGTGAGAAGGGAAACTGGAGGCGCCAAAACCAAAATTTCCAGTGGAAAATTGTAAACAACGTTGACAAAATCTCCAGAGAAGTATGCAATGAGGAGCAAAACACAAAGCCCTAGATAGAATGGAGACAGTGGCACTGAAAAGGAAGAAGAAACACTTTGATGAAGATAGGCTAAGAAGGGAGACAAGACGCATGCAGAGCGGATTCACCACGTTAAGCACGATTTAGAAATGACCTTGGTGTGAATACCACGTAGTTAAAACGATTAGAATTTGACAGTGTGGGCAATAAATGGAAAAGACCGGCCCCGTATGTGAACACACCAGTACGTAATACCCGTATTGTACGGAGTGAAGCAGCCAACAGTTCCCAGGTGTGAAACCAGTTTGCGAAAACAGGGCCACCGCTCTTACTGCCATTCTCAGAATTTTACAAAGTGCCAGGTGTGGAGAAACCTCTAGTTCGTTAGTTAGTTTGGGGCAGTAGGTTTTCTCTTTCTGGACACTGTGCTAAGAGATGATGAGTCGTCTTAGCGAAGCTGAGTTGTAGGAGACCACCGCGATGCGATGCGATGCGATGGCTCGCTTGCGGACTCGCCAATCTGGCGCTGGAGACTCCGCTCAAGTGCGTCGTCATGCCCGAGAGGACGACGAAAGGATTCAGCCAAGGGGGGAAGGGGAGGACGACGAGGACGAGCACGAGGACGAGGGCGAGGACGCGGCGATCACCGAGTACGAGAAGCAGCGTCTCCAGACGATCGAGCGCAACAATGCCATGCTTGCATCACTGCAGCTGCCCAATTTGGCATCCTCCCTTGCGGACTCTTGTGGCGCGTCCAAGGCCGGCAGTGTTCCTCCGGTCAAAGGCGGTGGTCCGCGCAGGCGCTCGGAGCGGCTCAAGTCTGTAGGCGGGAAGCCCAGGTGTGCTTCTGAGCTTGTTTTCCGGTGTTATCTCAGTCTTTTCTGGATTTTTGGCTTGAATTTTCCTCTTGGTGATTGCTATCGAGATAGTGATGGCGGAGATAGAGAAGCATCTCGATTTTGAATTGGATTGTTGTTGTTGTTGTTCTGTTGTTAGGGTTAGTGAGCGTCAGGAAGAGATTTGAGACTTTTTGATTTAGGTGTTACGGGAGCAGAGTATGTGTGGCTGATAGTCGTTATGGTTCTCAATGCAGCACGGGGGACGATGATGACAGCAGCTCAGAAGAGTCCGGCTTTGAGACTGAGTCACTCAGTCCGACTAAGAGGAAACGGAAGGACCAAGAGTATGAGCCTACTGATGACGACGGCAGCCTCTCGGAGTCTGAAGATGAGATGGATGAGCATGAGGAGGAGATCCTGCAGGAGGGTGCATCTGTTGTGCCCGACGATGTTGACATGGATGACGAAGTGTACGCTCTCCAGCAGGTACCAGGAATAACTGATTTGCCATTTAGAGTTTATGACCTTCACTTTACAGCAGAAGTGCATTCCATTATGAATTGGCTGTTTTCGTTTACAGTATGGTCTTGCTGCTACTGAGACAGATGAATTGTTCTATTTCTTCTTTCTAGTGCAATAATTGGGATTTTGTTGCATCCTCGTAGTTGCCAGTGGGAACCTTGAGAGATGCTCGGGGTTTGCTGGTGTTTCTCTCTGAAACTAGTAGAGTCGCTATAGGTGCCCTGCCAAGTACGCTGCACTTGTAAGTGAACACATATTCTGAGCTGTCGGTGGGGGATTCTTATTCACTTTTCTGACTTAGAGCTGAGTCTTTTGTTTGAAAATATCGCTTGACGAGGATCAATACTATGCATTGGTTTGTAGGCTCTGGCTTTATCTTTGGGAGCGTCAGTAGAAGCGAGGGATTCTCCGGCGTCCTCGACGAAGAAGAAGAAAAGAAGCCCAGCCAAGAAAAAGAAGGCAACAGTATCTGCAGAGATCGACCCTGTTGATGAGCTTGAGGACGATCCAAAACCAAAGCCTTCCAAGGGGAAAGCAAAACGAAAGAATCAGAAATTGGTAAGTAGCGGGTGATAATCCCATTTGAGAAGCCAATCTCTTGTATATATGTCAGCTTCTTTATACATTTGTTTCATACTGAAACTTGTTGTCGTATTGTGAACATGCTGACATTTGGATATAGCTGTTTTGACTTGGTTGTTGTATCAGTTGCTCTGATGCTGGTTAATCATATTCTCGGTTACATGGACCACATCTGAGAAGCAATTTTACGTGTTAATTGTTCTAGCTTTTATCATGCTCATTATATGTTGCTTGATCGACAGAATTACAAGCGCCATTTTACCGAGGGAGAGATTGATGCGCTATTTCCATTCTTTGATGGTACGTTCTTAATTTAGGCTGACGTGTTTTTTGCGAGGTTCATGCAGTTTCAGATCGTAGCATCTGATGAGTCATCCTTTTTTTTTACCAGAATCATTGTCGATGTGTAGAAAGAGGAAGGGGACTGTTTACCTTGAATGACCTGGAGAGGGTGTCGACAATACATGACTTCACATGGACTGCAGAGGAATTGTTGGACATGATACATCTTTTCAACCGAAATCACAATGGCGCGGTTAGTATCATGACCCACGTCAGGAGCAGTGCTTATGGTACATGTATTCAAGTTATACATGATTTTTTTTTTTTCTAGGGGTATTATTTCAGCAGGAACTGAAGTTGACTCTTGATGGTCAAGAATGGCCTACTGCATATACTGACTTCATTCAGGTCTGGACAGAAGAGTATGTTTCATCTTATATGACAGGCCATTCTTGGAGCTGACAGAATTATTTTGTTTTGGTATTTGCAGCTTGATTTGGTAGATTTCAGAAACGTCGCCACTCGGTGCAATTTAATTATTTCAGAACGATAAGTGCATAAAGAGACTAGCTACGATAGAATGTATGACCTAGGATTATTGATCCTCAACAGGTAAGGATTCTTCTGTCACTTTTTGCTCTTGAGGGCACTCCTTCTCCGAACTTTTTTAAACTTTTATTACATGAATTCTGACTACATCACTGTAATCCACTTTGACCTGATGAAGTATCGATTGTGCTGGCATCTTGGCAGGCTTCCAGCGTCCGATGAAGCACAGTTGGGCCTCTCTGGGGTGAAAATGTTTGTGTTGACTCACTGGATAGCGCCCTCTACACACTATAGATTATTGTTGCGTTTGCGCTTGGTGATAATACAATTGTGCTTTTCCTGTTCCGTGATCAGAACAGGCTCATTTGGAGGCGGTTAGGCAAGTAACCGCTGGTTATCTTAATTTTCTTTGGATGTCGTGAAGACCGTGGTTAGTAGCACGTATCGTTGTTGCTCCAGTGAGTTATGTGTTGCTGGTAACCAATGCTTGGCCTCAATTATGTGGAATATTTAAGAATCTGTCATCAAGTTAAGTCTTGTCTATTTGGATTTCAGTAACATTGTTTAGCAGTAACATAATTTAGCAGTAACATAGAAGTGTGTCACTAACTTGTGAATTAAGGATTGTTTTAAAGTGAAATTTATTGATTCTAAACTACGTCAAGGCTTGTACAGTACAGTACAGTGGGTTGCACATTGCTTACGAATTCCAGTTGCAGTGCAGTACATTGAAAACTTTGGAATGCAAGAACTTAAAAATTGATGGATTTTGGAATTTCAAATTGCATTGGAATGCTAATGAAGTATACGTTAATATCACAAAAAATATATTCATGTAAATCTGAAAATGAACAAGCATTTTTGTTTTCCTTATACACTATCTAGCACCTAGTATTTCCATCTCTAGACGAATTTATTGCTTTAATATGATTGGGCATAGTTGAAATGAGGCGTTTCAATTGCTCAAAGGGAATTTCATCCTATACCTTTTGAATGCTTTTTATCAATTCTTGCTTATTTTTGGTATGCTATGGTAACAAAGCCTCAAAGAGAAAGAGTTGTTGCACATCTAGTGGAAAATGAGTATGAAAGCCCTTCGAGTAGGTTTTGTTTCATGCACAATAATCTTTGTGAACTGACATTTATAGAAGATGGAACTCCTATCATTAAAGTAAGTTTTATATGATTTCCATCCAAATGTGGAAACTAGAGTGAGGAGGATTGGAAAAAGGTTATTTGAATCAATGAAATATTTTTTTGAAATTGGAAAGAATTCTAGACAAATTAGAGTGTAGCAAAAAGCATATATGAAATATTCATCTAATTATTGAGCATTTATCTTTTAAGTCTAGACATACTTCAGTGATGGTTTGAGGTGCTTTTAGTGGCTTTAATAAGTCTCCTTTAGTATTCATACCTCCATAGAATATGAGTGCAAGTGATTTTGTTGATCTCATTTACAAAGACACTTTAAGTGGATTTTATTTTCTCCATAATTATCAAAAAGATATTATACTTATGGAGGATGGCGCTTTGATTTACTGCAACAAGTTGTGAGAGTTGTGGAGAGAAACTCAGTGCATAAAGAAGTTGAAATGGCTTGCCAACTCTTCAGATCAAAATCCAAAAGATAACTCATCAAAGATAGTGAAAAATAGAGTTTAGGGTCCATCCCAGCCACACAAGAAAGAAGAATTGGTGGAATCTCTTCATAGAATATGGAAAGAGATACCTTCAAGACATTTTGCAAACTCTTATTGCTACCATGCCTACACATTTAACGAAAATAATTAGTACAAAAGGTGATAATAGTAGATTTTGAACACTATAAAGAAGAAAGCAAATTGTCTGTTGATTTTTTAAATTTTTTCTACGCACTAAAAAATAAATTATTATTGAAATAAAGTCCAAAATCTTTCAATTGCAATTTTTTGTGTAATATACCATGAATTTTTGAAGTAATTTTCTGTAATTTTCTAAAAACATCTACTAAAGTAGCTCTTTAGTACATGTTTTTAGAAAATTACAGAAAATCCCGTAACATTTCTTCCAGGTATTATCTACATGATTTTAAAGCCTCATGGTTAGCATATATCCACTTCTACTATGTGTCAAAGTTCAAAAAATTGGTCAAATACCTTAGCACTCACGATTATGCCATTATGCAAGTTAAATAGAGCGTGCCTAATAAACTACTTTGTGGAACTACACTTTGTTCCAATAGTATTCTCAAGTCAAATTAATGAAAATCTTAGGATGGTGCCATATAGGTGGCAGGCTTCTCAACCTTTTGCCCTTGATTGGCCGATATTTCAAATATCTCTATGTGGTCAAATCGTTCGAACTTGAAATTCTTCACACATTATCAACATAGAGATGATCTTGTGCTAAAATTTTCATGGCCAAATTCTATTTTTCCAATCTTTGGCAGGGTGTCAAAGTTGGTAGTATTGAATTTGTTTTCATAGCTACACATGTTGGTAGATTTTGTGTAGATCTTCTGGCCTTGAAATTTTGTACGCGTGTTATTAACTTAAAGATGATGTTGAGGTAACATTTCATGGTAAAATACCAGTTTTTGAGCTTTTGGGAGGGCGGCAAAGTTGCTAGCAATGAAGCTTTTTTTCCCCTTGTGAATGCAAGAATTCGTAAATGAGATGTACCTTACTGTACTGGATCAGCTTTTAAGACCTTATACATGGAAGCCACTGCTCCATTCTTCTTGCCATCCCACTGCGTCCCTGATTTCTTGCTTTCTCTATACTGTCTCGCATGCTTGTGATTGGCCCTCTTGATTGCTGTCCATAGTCCGAGAGTCCTCACCACCCTCACCCCCACTTTCCTTTCTGAGTCCCTTCACATTCTGCTCAGGACTCGTTTATGACCATCTTGCAAAAGTCCAAAATCATTCAAAAAATCTTGAGTATATAGGGTATAGTATTGTGTTAACTTAAATAAATCTTATTACATTTTGAGTTACCAAACATATATTAATCCCTAAAGTTCCAAAACTAACTCTTTGTTCCTTCTACTTGAAGCCTAATAAATCTCAATCTAAGCATTTTTTACTTAATTTATGTATAAAATCTTAAAACTAACTTGATGTAATACTCATATATTAAAATTCAATTGTTGGTGTTTCTTTGTTTATGAGATCATAAAGACCAAAGTGGGCTAAAATTTGTTTTTAACAATTGTGGATTTTTTTTTTGGTCAATCTTTGAAGCTTGTCCTTGTAAAACTCGTGTATATTACAACTCAGGTAAGTTGGTAGTTGAGTAGAAATTTGGTTAAGAATACATTACAATAAAAAAATTGAATTCATATTTTAAAAATAAAAAATGTTTTGTTGCCCAAATTTGAAGATAAAAAAATTCTTTAATGAAAAATTTCCAAAGAATCTTAATATCACCAAAACAATCACATAGTTGGTTTGTAGTAGAATCTTCTTTATCAAAATTATTCATGCAAAATATTACTTTTACTACTGCATCTAAGCTACCAATAACCTGAAAACTTGAATCGGGTTTGAAGGAACTTTAGGCATTAAATGATGTCTAATTGTTTTTTTATAGAAATACGACGTCATTGTTGACCCGAGCCTACGTACAAAGGAGCAATAAAGGGTCAATTTAGATATGCAAAAGTTTTCATTTAACTAACCAAATACATAATGACTATTATGATTAATGTGTACCTTACACATGATTAAAATTGGGTGTTTAGGTATATAACGTGAGATAATTTTATTTCATTTGAAACTCTAATTCAGTGAATCTCTTTGCCCCTATTTCTCTCTCTTTTCCCTTTTCTTGCCATTAGATACAAGCCAAACCCCTTGGGACTTATTATATGGAGTGCCTTCACCTACTCCACTATCACTATTGATTAGGTTTAAAATTAGTGGTTTAAGAATGTTTTATCCATGTTACAAAATGGCTAAATATATAGTAAACACCATATTCATTATATTGGAAGATTTTGAACCTTTTAATTTAATATGTGTGTTGTTTTAGAGCTCTAAAATATACCTACAATGAAGATTTAGGTTGGGTTGAGCTAAATGTGCACTAGATTAGAATTTATGGAATTTTTCCAATATAGTGGGGTGTAAGCATGGTAAAGTGGACCAAAAAAGTGCTTAACTATTTGTCAGTTTCAGCCCTTTTGCAAAAATTGCACAAAAGTGACGGAAAGATGTAATTGAAGTCAATTTTTTTTTGCTAATATGGATTCTCAACTTGTTTTTCTACAACTTGGAAAAGTTTCGTGCAAAGTAGACACTTTAAAGTTATTGTATGAAGGCTTTAAATCCAAGCAAAGTGAATGCAGTCATTTGGAAAAGTGAACATAACGGTTTAGGGTTTTGTCCGAAATCACTTTTAATTTCGCGGTGCCCTCTGTATATTTAAGAGGTATTCTAAAATAGTCAATTCATATACTCATTAATTGGTTTAGCATTCCAAAAGTACCGCAAGGATGTTATTTAAGAGGGTCACTTCCGCGGTACTTTTTGTCACTTTTTTTTCACCAAACATTGTTTTTTAAATTGAAAAAAACATACTCTAAAGACAACAGAGGGCACCAAATGAAGAAATCAAGACTTTCGAAAAGTTCATTTTCATGATTTACAACTAGTGGTCAAATTTAGTTTCAATTCAGGATGTTATTTTTATGAAGATGTGTGTAAGATACCTTGCGACACCCTAAAAAGTGGCTAAAATGCTCAAAAACTACACCAAAATGCTCAAAATCAGCTTTGAGCTTTAAAAAACAGCACACTTCATATTCACTTGTTGGTGGTCACATGTTGCACTTTGTGGTCCACTTTATTGTGCTTACACCCAGTGAATATGGTGTTAGTATTATATAGGACGAGACTTGTATGCGAGTGGTGAGCGGAGATTTGGAGAGCCGAGAGCAGATAATGAGGTCCTGAATCTAAAAGTAGTAAATTTTTTTCTAAAAATAAATTCTATAAATAAAAATTTAGAATATTCCAAGACTATTCCCATATTTTTTTCTAATTTTAGATACCCTAATACCGTGGATTCAGTTACTTTTTTAGAAATTATTACCATATTACCGTGGATTTAAATACTTTTTGAAAATTATTACCCTACACCCGTGGTCCGAATTAAGGTTTCATTAATAATTATTTACTAACTCATAGTTTCTTATGTGTCTGTTGTTGGAAGTGAGCACGATAGATAAACTAACTTTTATAGTGATACGTCCTTTTCATCATATTACTTACAAACTTTCATTCCATTCTTCATTATGATAATAATTTTTTTATTTTTTATTTATTTATTTATTTATTTTAACTATTGAACATGTTTCCCTCCCCATGATCTTTCATTCTATCTATCATCTCACTTCCTGCTCTATTTGTCTATTCTATTACTCTATTATATCCTTCTTTCATTAATGATCTTTTTATTCCCTTTTCAACTTCCAATTTGGTTGCTCATTTTCATCTTGATTATTCTTTGTTCACTTTTAACTATAACATTTCTTCCCATTCCAATTTCTTTTTTGGGTTCTGTTTTCCCTTATTTTACAAACACAACTTTTGGGTTTCCTTATTTGATGTCTATTTTCAACCTTTAGTTTTTATTTTTTATTTTTCTAATATTTTTTTTTTAATTAATTTCATTTGAATCTGTTTTTGCTAACTTTCTCCAGATCCAACTCTAGTTTTATTTTTCTTTTTCAATTGTAAACATGTTTTCACTTTTCAATTTTCATTTTTGGCCCTGTTTTTCTTTTGGTGTACAAACACCGTCTTTGAGTTGCATTTCTTAAGCTTTACTCCCAACCTCTGACTTTATTTTTATTTCATTTTTTGGGATCTTTATTTTTTCTAAAATTTTCCTTTGAAAACTACTTTTAACAGTGACACCTCTATTTTTGCTTAATTTTTATTTGTTTCCTTATCAAAGAATATAATGTTAATTATGCAAGTCACCTCATTGAGTAGGATGAAATCCGTTTAAAATTATATTTTCCAGCTTTCAAGGGCGCCAAGCACCTACCTCATGGATATTTAAGTGGTTGCAACGGAAGGTCTCTTCCTCTTTGTTCATTCTCCTCTGGATGCAAGTTCCTGAAGGAAGGTGTTTAGGCTATGGAAGATGCCATGGATGCTGCTCTTTCACTGGACGATGTGGAAGGCCCATTTCATCCGTTTGTGGAGGTTGAGGGGGAATCTGAGGAGAATGGGTACAGTGAAGATCATACTGGAAATGGTGACTTGGATGTAGCATTAGACGTGGTAGGAGAACCATTGGCTGTAGAAGAGCCAAGTTGTCTTGTAGTACTTGAAGAGGAGGCGGTTGTGCCATTGCCACCTCATGCATATTCCAAGGTTGGGAAGATTCCACCTGGGACTTATTCTAGAGAAGCATTGCTAGGAAAGAGTGCGGCTCGTCCATTGTTGAAACGTCCCCAAGTGCCAAGAGGGGAACGAATTGTGAACGTGGATGTAGCTTGTCCTGTAGCACAACTAGAGTTTGGTAATTATGCTGAAAATGCAAATGGGACACTTAAACGCATTAAGTTCAAAGAATAAAATGGCTATTAATATGTATTGATGGCATTAGTATAGTGTAGCTGTTAGTGGATAGAAAAAACAGAGGGCACTTGTTCAAAGCAAAAGCTATTGTTACACACTGTAATAAATGTGAATGACAAAACCTTTATATTGAAATAGGCAATACGAGATTTGTATTGCTGACTCAGTACAAGGAAAAATTCAATCACAAAAGATATAGCCTCACCCTAAACCACCGTCCACTAGGTGAATACCTGTCCAGAAAAAGTACTCTGCATACTATTTCTCTGCCAAAGGGTGAGTCAAGATCCCACTCTCTAGGACTATCTTGACCTCGTTGAAACTGAAGGTCGCCGCATGGATGAAAAGATCGGCGTCACGATCCCGATTGCAGACCTTCAATAGAATGTTATAAAGGTGCTTGCAATAAGAAAATTGCGTCCGTCGTCCTCTGAACTTTGTCATGGTCTTTCTGAATGCAGGGCAAGTGCAAGCTGGGTAGGTGTTACCAGGCAACATCTACGGTAATCAAGGAAACAAGGATCGGCACCGAACTGGTAGAACAGTAGCAGTACCGCTAGGAAAGTCGCAGTTAGAGCAGGAAAGAAGGAAGAGACCACAAGTATAAACAGGGTAGCTAGGACGAGGGCTCACACTTCTTGATATTTTGTTAGTCGAAGTCGTCTCGTTCCTTAGGCAATCCAAATACTGTTGATGCGCTCCTTGACTGTTGATGCTCTGTAAACGCTCACTTCTCCTTGTAATGCACAGCCTCCTTTCAGCTGACCTCTCGCTCTGCTTGCACCGCCATGGATGCTTGGTCTCTTGTGTTATTGTAACCCTAACCCTCTATGTCTTCCCACCTTCCCTTCCCTGCCTGCTTGAATGAATTGAATCTGCCTGTACACTCTCCGCCTGTTCCCCTCCCCTCGGTTCCCATGAACTTCCTTGGACACGGATTCGTATCTAGGATGAGGAACTCGAGAGTTTCTCCACCTACCTGTCCTAGGGCCTACCATGACCTGGGTGTACAGTAACGGTCTAAGTCCCTACACCCGGACAGTTCTGCTCGGTGACCGTGATCTCCTTGTTCTAAAACTGTGGCTGTTTCAGCCAACACCTCTCTTCCTTACCCAGTATATCCATTGCTGACCCCAGCTAACATTTTGGCGACCATGCTGGGGATGGAATACTGAGGTGCCCTGAAACCCCTAAACTAATACACCATGCCCCCACGAAAACTTCCCCTGGTGGTGACAAATGAGGCAGAAGAAGCTGGCAACCAAGATGACCAAGAAACCACCAAGGAATTTTTGGTATGGATGAGACAGCAAATGACCGACCTAGTGGCCAAGAATGAGGCGACTAATGCCAGACTCGAAACGCTTAGTGCCCAATATCAAAATCTACAAGAAAGCAGAAACCAGGAGACCATCAACACTACACCACAAGCTTCCCAAGCTCTCCCTGAGGCACTCAGATCAACTACTATCCCTCAGGAAAATCACACTGCTGCCACGCCACCTAGTCAGAATGATACACATAAACATTCCAAGCTCCCCAAGATATCCTACCCAGTGTTTGATGAATCTGGCGATCCAGATTGGCACATCAGAAGATTCAAGGTTATCGCTCGCACAAATGGCGTCACCAATACTGCCGATTTACAAAACATCTTTGGTACGACCCTCCAAGGCAACCACATCAATTGGTATATTGACTTTGAGACAGAACATTCCAATGCCACTTGGGATGAAATGGAGCAAAGTTTTCTACACAAATTCAGAAAACTCAAGACCAGCTCGGAAGTATTGAGAGCCCTCGGAAGCATTGCACAAGAAAAAAGCGAACCAGTGGACAAATTTTATGACCGATTCAAACAATTGGCAGACAAATTAAACCAACGTCCCGAGGAGGATTATCTTTGTGAGTGGTTCAAAAAAGGGTTATTACCATGGATACAACAAGGAATAGTAATCCGTGGAGTCAAGACCTTGCAGGATATCGTTACTGTTGCTAATGACATTAGTAGGGAATTAGGGGCATTAAACAAAATCCAAGCTCCTTTGCTGCCCTTACCCAATGTTCGCCCAGAGATCCGACCCGCCTTGGTACGATGCGCTAATTGTGGAAAAATTCATGGTGGCCGATGCTGGTACGCCAACAATCCAATTCGTACTGAAGATAACCGGCGCCCTCGTCCTACCACGGCGGTCGTGTATCCCGAGGAAGTTAACGTCGACGCTTTTCAACCTGGCCGAAACGATGCCTGCTGGGAGTGTGGATCCACAACCTACAGACGCAGAGACTGCCCTCAACTGCATGAGAGATGGGCACAATATCGTCCCGGGAACCAAGGTCACCAAGATACCTCTAAAATTCCAGGAAATCCCAGGCGAGGAGGTGTCACACTGACAGAAGTACATGGAACTGAAACCTCGGTGTCCACCATAAGCACTGCAGTAGTAACCACGCGATCTAAGGGAGCACTGGATGACCATGTAGTAGAACCAAGGAAACCATTCCCAGAAAATCACTGGGATCGTCTTCATAGAATCCGTCAAGACTTACAAGCAGGATTGGAATCCACCGGCCAGGACGCTCCTATCCAACAAATTTTAGAAGATACTAACGTAACCATCACCCTGTCCAAACTATTACAGTTGATTCCAGAGCTTCAAAAATACCTACAACAAGCCTCGCTACCTAAAGGAACAGAAGGTCCTGAAGTCATTGAAGTCAACACCACAGCGTTAGACCCTGATGCCGCGGTCATTCACTTACAACTTGAAAACCATGAATTAACTAACGTATTAGTCGATGGAGGATCAGGTGTTAATGTCATGAGCAACCATCTTAGAAAACATTTAGGCTTACCTTCCCCCAAGCTCGCACAGATTATACTCAGGATGGCAAATGATGCCCCGGTTACACCCCTGGGAATACTCTCCACGGTTGCTATTACCACCCATGGAATTTCCACACCAGCTACGTTTGTGGTTATTGATATGCCTGATAGCAGTAACTTCCCGGTAATCCTTGGCCGACCTTGGTTACGTGACATGAATGCAATCCATGACTGGTCACGAAATCAGATCCGCATCCAGTGCCAAGGAAAAACAGTTATCATTCCCGTGGATAGCTGTATAACCCGGGCTAAGGCCAACCAGATCCGCCACAAAGCTGGAACCAATTGGATACAAGGGCTCTCACCAAAACAGGAAGCCATGGTATTCCAAGCCAACCCGGATCTAATTCCCTTAGCAGAAATTCATCTAGCTAGCATGGTAACCGACCAGGATAAACTAGACATACGGTATACCCTTGCATTTTTCCCAAGAAATCCAAGAAACAGTAACCATACAAGCTATGCCAGCTACCCAAGCCTTGCAGCAAGAGATTATTACAGGATGGACCCATGGAGCCAAGGATAGAATAGAACTGGTAAATCTGGGCACTTCAGAAAAGCCTAAGTTTATCAAGATCAACGCGGATGCACCAAATCATGTGAAAAAAGCAGCAATCGAACTATTTCATGAATACCAGGATATTTTCGCATGGGGACATGAGGATCTGAAAGGTATCCCAAGTACACTCGCAGAACACACTATCGACCAAGTGTACCTAACGCCACCCCTGTACAACAGCGTAGGTATCGCATGAATCCGAATTACGCAGTAAGGGTCAAAGCAAAACTTGATAAATTACTTCAAGCAAAATTCATCTCACCTGTAGATGCTGCTCCCTGGTTATCTCCCATGGTTATCATTCCTAAGAAAAACGGCACACTTCGAATCTGTGTTGATTTCCGAAAGTTAAACGCGGCCACCAAGAAGGACCATTACCCCTTGCCTTACATGGAAGAAATCATTGATGAAGTAGCCGGCCATGAAATGTATTCTTTTTTGGATTGTTTTTCCGGATATTACCAAGTAGCCATGGCAGAACAAGACAAAAGTAAAACAGCTTTCTCAACTGAATGGGGGCCTTATCAGTTTGAAAGAATGCCATTTGGGGCCAAAAATGCCCCTATGATTTTTCAACGAGTCATGGAGTTAATCTTTAGACCCTACTTAAAAAGATTCTTCAGAATCTATTTAGATGATGGTACCGTAGATGGACAAATAAAGGACCATATTACTCACCTTCGACAAATTTTCCAAGCTTGCAGGACTAATGGGGTAAGTTTAAATGCCGAGAAGTGCATGTTTTTATTTTTTGCAGGGATAATCTTAGGTTACATAGTCTGTAAGTATGGAAAACTCCCTGACCCTGAGAAGATCAAGGACATCATGGAAATCACGCCCCCCACGGATCAGAAAGGCGTCCAGAGACTTTTAGGGTTGTCACAATTCAATAGGATATATATTGAGAAACTGGCCCATATCACTGCCCCCATAACCGCACTTAATCATGCCAAGTACAAGTACCCCCAAGACTGGACCCCTGCGGCCCAGGCCGCCTTGGAAAAAATTAAAGTTGCGTATTCTAATGCGCCAATTTTGATCGCCCCTGACTGGACCAAGCCTTTCCATGTGCATACGGACGCATCTAATATTGCCGTAGGGGTCATGTTAGCCCAGAATCTGAACGGCAAATATGATCAGCCCGTTGCCTATGCTAGTCGACTGTTAAATCAAGCAGAAAGGAATTATTCCACAACGGAAAGGGAAGCCTTAGCTATGATCTACGCTGTTAAGAAGTTCCGTCACTACTTGCTGGGCAACAAGTTCCGTTTCATGGTAGATCATCACAGCTTATCGTACCTGGTAAATCAGCCCTTGGTCACTGGCCGGGTAGCAAGGTGGATCATGATACTCCTGGAATACGATTTTGAAGTAGTATATGTGCCAGGGAAGAGACACATAGTTGCAGACTACTTATCTAGGGATTCCAAGGCTACCGAAGAAGGCATCGACGACTCCTTTAACGAGCCATATCTTCAAGCTGCTAGTCTGGACGTGGAGATTTCCACAGACTGGCGAGGTGACATTATCTGATACTTGACCACAGGAGCAACTCCCGTCAATTTATCAGGAACACGACGAGTTAGTTTTGTCAGAAATACATTACCTTACACCATGGTCCAGGGCCAATTGTACCACCGAGGCATTGATCAAGAAACCAGGCTGTGCGTACCCACGGGGCAAGAGCAAAATCTCATGACCATTCTCCATGACGGCCCAGCAGGTGGCCACCAAGGACCCGAGACAACAATTAAGAAAATCCTGGCTGCCCGTTATTGGTGGCCCACACTGCACAAAGACGTCCATGAGTATGTTAAAAACTGCCATGCTTGCCAGGTTCCACAACCAATTTCCAATACCAAGGCCGAGTACCCCTGAAATCCATCCCACCCCTCGGTCCTTTTCAAAGATGGGGCCTAGACTTTGTTGGCCCAATTAAACGAGCTACAAGACAGGGTTACAAGTATATTCTCGTTGCCACGGATTATACCACCAAATGGGCTGAAGCCAAACCATTACGTACTAACACTGCCATGGTAACCGCGACCTTTATCTATGAAAACATTATCACTCGATTTGGTTGTCCCTTGGAAATCATATCAGACCAAGGCTCCCATTTCGTTAATGCAGTCATAGAGGACTTAATGGAAAATCATGTCATAAAACATAGAACAAGTACAGTATATTATCCCCAAGGAAACGGCCAAGCAGAGTCTACTAATAAAACCTTGATCAATATGTTACGCAGGTTCATCCATGCAAATCAATCCGATTGGGGGGACTGTCTCCCAGCAGCCCTGTGGGCCTATAGGGTAGCAATAAAAACTGCCACTCATGTCAGCCCCTTTGAAATGGTGTATGGCACTCAGCCTCTTTTGCCCACGGAATATATCGCGCCCACGTTTCAAACTCTGCAGCCCAAGGATTACAGCCCTCATCGAGTCCTTGCTGCCCGGATCCAAGATATTCATGCCCTGGAAGAAGTCCGGGCATCCGCCATCAAAAATATAGTTCACAAACAAGAAATGAGTGCCCGGTATTTTCAAGCTTCTCAGCCCCCACGCATATTTCAGAAAGGTGACCAGGTTTTATGGTGCCCTAGAGATCCCAAGATACGCAAGACTAAATTCGAGTCTATATGGTACGGGCCGTATAGAGTCCAATTAGTATTACCTAATAATACTGTTCTCTTGGTAAATCAGGAAAATTTTGACAGCCATGCAACCATTGTTAACTCCACAAAATTAAAACATTATCATGCTAACAATCCTACAAACACGCCTCAGCTGAGCTTAGGAGACATTTACAAAGCCTTGGCAACTGAGGCACAAAATTTGGCAGATTCAGAAGAGCAACCTGAACAAGACCCCAAGGAACCCATGGACACCCTGGCAGTCCATGTCAACCTAGTCCAGATCAGCTTCTTGGACACCCAGGACTCCATGGAACATCCCATCGACGGGACATCCCCAACACCCCCTAGCCCCCGCATCATCAGGCCTCAGCCGCCACGAACTACGCTAGCTACCAATCATATCCAGGGGTACCCAGCTATCAGCGTCAACTGTCCATGGAGATCCCTCCTTGTCACACCCCGGCCGCCAAGGCAAATCTCTCTCCCCATTTCCCTGGCACAGTGGATTTCCTTCTTCATCTCTCTCATACAGCCCGTCACCACCTCCGCTGCGCCACATACTCTTGGTCCGCCTCTCCTTCTTCCTCGTTTTTCCCTGCACCCCGCCCCTCTCATTCCCGAGTTAGTACCCATGGAGCGCAAGAAGAAGATTACACCTCCGTTCCATGTACCGAGAATGATCTCGGAATGGAAACGCCAGCCTGATCTGATCTGGGGAACCGGGGTCGGATTAGCACGTTACTGCACATTGTGCGAGCCTAAGGTCAATACTAAGCATTGCACGGAGTTTGTTACCTCAATGCGGACCCGTAGCGAGACTGAGCAGTTCCCTATAGGAGTGGTAGAAGGCATAGAAGTTCAATTCTCCAGTAGATATCTGCACAAATTCTTTGGCTGGGACGGCATGGGGATCACGGCTTGGAGCGAGGAGTGCGGTTATCCGAGGCCAGACATCGCGGCTCGTGTGGGCACTCTCCAACTCAAGGACGATGGCAGGTATGACGTTTTTGCATTAGGAAACCACATGAAAGATCCTTGGTTTTCTCGCATGCGTGGGGTATTGAGCCAGGTTTACTTCCAAAACAACTGCAACGGCATTCTGCCGGAGCAGTTGTGCCTATTGCTCCTGGCTGACCAAGGCGCCAAGGTCAACTGGGGCTTGTTGGTTGAAGAAAACTTCCGAATTCAGCTACGGGGACACCGACAGCGTGCGGATTATAGCAGCCCCATCGGCCCCTTCCTCACTTCCTACATCGCCAACTACTTGACTTTCTATCGACGCCATAACCGGGGCCCTCTCATGGGAACTTTTCTGGATGTCCAGCATGACCTCACGGCTGCTGCAACACGCGACCCAGCGCTGCCCGGCCCCAGCAAACGCCCTCGGAGTGCAGGGCCAACCCAGGAAGCAGGGACGTCATCCGCCAAGGGGCCATGCGCCACCAAGTTTGCAGCACAGGGTGCTGCTCTAGCCAACTGCGTGGGGGAGATGCTCCAGTGGATTACCACCACCGAGCACAAGCAAGAAACTCTTCTGCAAGAACACAAGGGTATCGAGGACAAGTACAAGAGGAAGCTCGCCTCAGCTATCCAAGGAGTCCGCGAGCAGGCACAGCGTACCTTGACACACACACACACAGAATATCGGCAGCAGTTGGAGGAAAAAGACCAAACGTTGACAAATCTAAGACACCAGGTGGCAAACTTCGAATTGGAACTAAGGGCCACACAAGATCATGTCGACGTACTGGCCAAGGAAAAAGCAAACGCCATGGACAAAGCCCAAAGACTGGAATAGCAGAACCAGGAGTATCTCACGAGGTGCAAAGCCCTAGCAGCGCACAACGAGACACTAAAGCAGGGACATCATGCACAGGAGGCCGAAGATAGTACGCACCTTCACGAGGAGAGGATCGCGGTTGAACAGTCCATGCAGGATTTCGAAGCCAACAAGGTGGGTTGGGTCCATAATGCCGCCACCTTAATTGCCACCAACGCGTACAGATGGTTGCTGGAGCATCCTTCCACCTCGGCAGACCCGCCCAAGGATTTCCTTGATCACTGCATTGACAACGCCCTAGCAACTCTAGAGTTAGAGCAATCAGAAAAGGCTTGGGAAAACATGGATTTAGAGAACCTGGACCTGGATAATGACGATATGGAGGCCCTCTCTCTGCTTCCGCAGCCACCCGTAGAACCTGCACCAACGAGCCCAGAGCACGCCCTGCAAGAGGAGCCCCAGCCACCTTGTCCGGCCCTTGTCAACCTTGGTAACCAAGCAGAGCGCGTGGATATTCCGGAGAACTTCACCGACCCGGAGGATACTCCACAGCCCTCGCCACGCCTGCAGGCACCACCACAAGCTGCACCAAGCCAAGTTAACCCCACGGTACCCCCGAGACCCAAGTCTTTTAGAACTCACAAAGATGCATTAAGAAAAATAGAAGAAGAATTTGACTTGGAGGAACAAACCAGTGATGAGGAAGAGGCTGAGGAGGAGCTAGCAACTGCCATTCACGAAGTCACTCAATACTTTGCCTCTAACCCTGATCTTGTCGCACTCTATAGTGATCCCGAGGCTAGTCAGGTGCAATGCCCAGCATGTAATAAAATCTTAGGGAAAACAGTTTATGATGTGTATCAACATGCGATGACCTCTAGAACCAATCATAACCTAATTCATCGAGGTGTTGGTGCAGCCATAGCTGCCATCTATGGGCATCAAGCACCTCCAAGACGCCGCGCCCAGCTACCAAGGGAAGAAACTAGGCCGGACAGGAGACCCGCCTACCGACACTCGCGTGGCTGACCTACAGTCCGAGACGGATTGCAAGCTTTGAACGAGGGCTAAATGTTACCAGGCAACATCTACGGTAATCAAGGAAACAAGGATCGGCACCGAACTGGTAGAACAGTAGCAGTACCGCTAGGAAAGTCGCAGTTAGAGCAGGAAAGAAGGAAGAGACCACAAGTATAAACAGGGTAGCTAGGACGAGGGCTCACACTTCTTGATATTTTGTTAGTCGAAGTCGTCTCGTTCCTTAGGCAATCCAAATACTGTTGATGCGCTCCTTGACTGTTGATGCTCTGTAAACGCTCACTTCTCCTTGTAATGCACAGCCTCCTTTCAGCTGACCTCTCGCTCTGCTTGCACCGCCATGGATGCTTGGTCTCTTGTGTTATTGTAACCCTAACCCTCTATGTCTTCCCACCTTCCCTTCCCTGCCTGCTTGAATGAATTGAATCTGCCTGTACACTCTCCGCCTGTTCCCCTCCCCTCGGTTCCCATGAACTTCCTTGGACACGGATTCGTATCTAGGATGAGGAACTCGAGAGTTTCTCCACCTACCTGTCCTAGGGCCTACCATGACCTGGGTGTACAGTAACGGTCTAAGTCCCTACACCCGGACAGTTCTGCTCGGTGACCGTGATCTCCTTGTTCTAAAACTGTGGCTGTTTCAGCCAACACCTCTCTTCCTTACCCAGTATATCCATTGCTGACCCCAGCTAACAGTAGGAGCTGATGGAGATGTGGTACTGGGTGATGGCTGGATCAACGCGGGAATCTAGCCTGATGATGCAACCATGGCCCGGGTGAGGTATCATAGTGATGGAGCGTAGGCGAGCTTTGAGGAAGTCGGATGAGCCCATTGAGAGGCGCTGCGCCGGGTTCGGACGAGTGGCAGTGCGCTTCACCATTTTGCCGTCTCTCTTACCAGGATAGCGGTCAGCTTCTGCAGGAACAGGTACTGATCTGAGATTTGCAGGAGGCGGGGCAGCAGAGAAGAGGCGTCTCGGGGAGATGTGGATCTTCTTTGGGAGTTGAAACCCGGCCGCTTCAAGTGCTTGAATTTCCGTGAGATTTAGGTTTGTACCTAGCTTCACCGGCCAAACCTCTGGAATCGGAGGCATCTCTTGGTCCTTAGAGTATTTGGCAACCCACCTGCGTCTCGAACCCTTTACACACCTCTCGATGTCGTCGGAGCTGAAGAAGAACTCTGTCTTCTCAGCTATGTTTCTGCGAAAGTTGGTCCAGACCCCGGTGTAGGTAGGTGCTGCAGTTGAATTAGCACCCCTTACAATCTTCTCGGTACACTTCTTCTTCGTAACAGCTCTTTGTGCCCAGCAGCAGTTGGCAGAAGTCTTGAGCAGTCTCGAAATGTGCCACTCCTTGACATTCACCTTGGTTTCTTCAACTGCATTGACATGTCGAACCCCCTTCTCGTTCACAGGTGATGATGGGGTATCCTGGCTTGTTGCTCCCGTAGGTTGAGCTTCAACTACCTCGGTCTCATCTTTGATGTCATCTTCCACTATGACTGGCATCGCCATAGTGCGAGCCCTGACAGAACGTCCTGAACCTTTAGGACGAGAATAGTTTACCTTGTCCGGACGATGTGATTCTTCTTCAGCTCCAATGGGAAGGTCTGCCTTCCGCTTTACAGACCCAAACACTTCTTCTCCAGGCATGTGAGGCAGTCTTGTGCAAAACTCATGTGCACCGGGCATCTCCAACATCGCATCCTCTAAAAGTATGAGGTTTCCTGTCTGCTTTGCCCTGCGTTCAACGTTCCTTAGCTTGAGTTCGTTCTTGGATGGTCCCGTGCCGCCCACGTCACCTTTCAGGAACTGGTAAAAGTTGACGACCTGTAGGAATGCACGGACGAAGTCGTCCACAGTAGCAACATACAAATCTTGGCCGTTGTTTCCTGAAGCTTGGAGCCATTTGTTGTGGACAGTTTCGGCCAGGTTGCATGAAGGCATCTCTGAAAATTCTTCCTCTGTGAATTTCTGCTAGGCCAGCACACAAAGTTTTTAGAATTGATAATTCAACCTTGACGAGAAAGATTTATTTGAAGAAGTAGGCCAATAAGTTAGATAGGAATTATTATACTTGGGTCATGAAGCCTCCCCACTGTCGAATACGGTAATGCCAGAATGCAAGCCAGAGCTCGAGCTTGTTCAAGGCCTTCTCCGACACTATTCCTGCGGATACCCACCAAGCGCGAAGGGCGTTGTACAAGGTATCCGCTTCTTCCATACTCTGCGCTTTTCTGTACTGGTGACACATTTTCTTGTGCTGTCCTCACAGCTCCTCAGGGATGTGCTTCTCCGTGTGATTGACCATGGATTGAGTCCAGTGGAACAGGCAAGTTCTCTCTCTGTCCACCATCGGGTCCTCCTTCTTGCCATTTCCATACACAATTCGAACTGCATTCGAGTTTGCTTGAGCGCTGTCCGCCATGAAGCCCTTAAAGTTTGGGGCCTTGACGCCATTCCTTTCCATGACCAGGTTGAGGTTTTGCCAAAAAAGAATTTGGGCTTGGCTATCCTCGGACTGCATGTCACATGTGGCAATCGTCATGACACGACAGTAGGTCGAGTCGTACACGTGGCAGGCCATTGTGGTCCAGTACTTTACTCTTTTCACATTATCAAACATGAACCATGCGTTTTGCAGATCTCCACCGGGCTGCATTCTTCTCACCAAGTCGACGCCACATCCAGGTCCAATTTCAGACATCTTGAAGAGGAACACCTTGTCAAGATCAGCCCCCTGCCCTGGAAACTTGTTCTCTTGGACATAGGCCCAGAGACTGATACCACGGAGCTTGGTGATGGCGTCCATGACGCCGTACCTCCTCAGCAGCCTAAATGTCATCACCTTGTTGCGGATATTTGGGGAAGCCATGTCCTTGCACCGGTCAAGTATGGGAATAAGCTCCTCCATCGTCAGTTTCCTCGGGGTTGCGTCTTCAGGCTGAAGAAGATAACTGCCAATAAGGACCTTGCTCGCCTCCAACACGACGGCACTCTTCTTAGCTCCAGGAGTATTCTCAACTTGTTCCTCGATCAGGCTATTGATCTCTGTCTTAGAGTCCCTATAGTCCCCTACCTTGACTGGGTGATCATGAGTCCCAACATGGATACATGCCCTAGTCTGATTTAGTTTCCCATAAACATAATAAATCTTAGCTCCACATGTAGCAATACATGCAGGAGGTTCCTTACATACCTTGGAGACCAGTGTTGAACCTGCTGGGGGTGGTTGACCCACCAGAAACGCTTGAAGGGTACATCCTTCAAACTCCGTCTCGTTGACCTTGGCGATTCGAGGCTGACGGTTCAGAAAGTCACAGTCTTTGTTGTTGCATCGCAGCCAACCAGCGCAGATTGAGTAGCAAAACGAAAGGCCAACGTCGTCAGAGATGTTGGTGGTCTTTGTCTTGGTCCAGACATGGCCATCGTAACGCTTGTCCATTCCTTGCATTGCCTTGGCCTGCAAGTTCGCAACTCCTTTAACGATTGGGGGAAGCTCAAAAACTACTGGACCGTCGAACACTGCAAGCAAGTACTCAACCTTCTCGTGTCTTACTCTTGAATAATCTATTTTTTTGAGAATGTTTTTCTTCCCTGGTCTCTCCGCAAGTTTCCTAATAAGCGGAATTACACTAACAGCCTCCTCTTCTGAAGATTGGGAGATACTAGCACATTTGTCTGGGATTGTAGTTGGCAAGCTAGATTCTACAGCCTGTCTTGGAACATCAGGTGATGCTTTCAGAGGACTAGTCTCCTCGTCTGAGGAAAGGGCTACGACAGGCGTCTCAGCAGGAGTATCTAAGCCAGGCTCTACCTTCACCTTGATATCACGAGGCAGAGGAGTCTGAATAGTACAAGTAGATGATCGACGAGGAGTTAGAATCTCAGTGGACGCTTGCATCTGGGACTTTGTGAGACCATAAACTCTGTACCTACCAGGATAAAGGTTCCAGAACCTGTTATCATCATCATCTTTCTCAGAAACCTGATCTAGCGTATGTGTAATCTCATTAGTCTCATCGTCATAAATCTCTTCCTCTATACTAACAGTGTCCTCTCTGTAGTGAAATCTGAGGCTCAGGCGTTGTGCCGTCACAAGTGCCAACCCATCCTCATCTACACGTACTGTAAGTGGAATTCCAACACCATGTGCTCTAAGCACGGCCAAGCCTAACACTCTGTCTGCAGGGAGATGAGCCATCGCAGGGAGAGAGGATAGTACTTGAGTAAAGAATTCAAAATTCTAGAATGAGAGGAATGTTGCTTCGATTGTCATCAATTTATGCAATAGTCTAACTGTCACGACCCACCTAATTTTCAAAAAACACATGAATGAACGAATGAAGTTCGTTAGGTTATGTGGCATGAAAATTATTTTTAACATGTAGCCGCCCATTCTAATCGGACCATCATGCTAAGAATTCTATTTGCTCACCAAATTCTCGGTGATTAGTAATAGCCGTCTCTTCTAGAAAAAAGTAGACGAATGTTTTGAAAATAGAATGTATCATTGATGCTAACTAGTTGTTGGTTTATTATAAGGGCTACTCTATTTTTTATAGTCCTAAGGGGCAGAGAGCAACTTAGGTCAAGTGCATAGCACTTTGGGTTTATATACCTATGGCAAGTTACAATGTAAGTCTTTAGAGCTGAGGTCTAAGGGCTGGTACTTAGTCTGAGTGTCAATGAGGTTCGCTCTTTTAGTTCTGGTTTTTAAGTGACATGCAGACAAAGACCAAGAAGAAGAGAAGGAGGAGGGCTACGCATTATAGCAATCCGAAGGCCTTGGCTAGTAGTAGGATGGCAAAGATTAGGAAACTTAATGAGAGGTTTGAAAAGAGTGGTGTAACTAGAGTGCTTGAGTTTCAAGAGACGCTTGTCCCTGTGGGTCGAGAAACAAGACAGAACACGAAACAGTACGAACGTCGAGGAAGGAACGCTAGGACTGTGCAGTCTGGAAAGAGTGTAACAAACGAGACTGAGGTGAGTTCAGAGAATGTTTCTCGACTACGCATACTTTCTTGATTTTGTCAACAATGTTGCTTTTTCTTTGCTTTAGTTTCAAATGTTATTGAATGATTTAACTATGGATAACTAGATTACACATGGGAGCTAATTCAATTACAATACACCAGCACTCTAAGTAATTGTGTCACAATCAGATGTATTTCGTAGCCCGCATTTATTAATGAGGCAAGTCACGTCAAGCCATACATACATACTATAACAATTCGCTCTCATGATAAGTCATGATTCTAAACTATGTGATGGGCTGTACAAGTTACAAAGAGTAGATATAAGCAACGAGGTCAGCAGTAAATATAATAGAAACAATATTTTTTAAACTACGTGTGTTCTTACCTTCATAGATTAATTTGCCATTCTGGATTAGCCATTCTGGATTAGAATGAGATTCGTACTGATTTTTACATTTGAAGTTTATGTCGAGTATGGCTGTCGCATCATAGCCGTCGCAACCGTCCTTCAACTCATTGTGTAACTGCGAAATGGTCTACTTATTCTCCCCATCCCCTTGAAGTTTTGCTTTAGGGTTGTTTTAACATCTTGGGGGTCTGAGCAGCAACTTTGGTTTTTTTTCTAGGGGCCAAATTCAAGAAGCAAGAGAGTATCGAATTCTGGATCGATGGAGGTTGATAAGGATCAGCCTGGATCGGCGGAGGTTGATAAGGATCAACGTGGGGAGAGCACGATGCACTTAGGGGACGGCGGCTCCCTCTCAGGCGGCGCGCGGGACGAGACCATGCACTCTGGCGGGGCTGATAACGGCGCTACGCAATCAGGTTGAAGGGGGGACGCCGGCGTGCCGGAGGATACTATGCAGACTGACGGGGCTGAGGAAGACGAGACGGAAGGCAGGATGACCCAACAAGCGACTAGCGGTAAGTCGATTCGACCAGCTATGTCGCCTTTACTATTGTCTTTGCCGGCAGTGCTGAACAGATGCCGTTGCCGGCATTCCCGAACGCAATGCCGTTGCCTGCGTCCCCGAACGCTATGTCGTTGCCGGCATTCCCGAACGCAATGCCGTTGCCGGCAGTGCACCTCTGTAGTAGTAACCTATGTTGGCCATTTGGGGGACCATTGCCGGCAACGGCAGAGGTTCAGTTGGGGCTATATTCTCAGGGTAGAGGATGGCGTCTGTTGTCCGAATACCGATTTCTTTAGTTTTCAAAGTACTTTAGGCCGGCTAGATTATCAATTAGGACCTGCGATAAACTGATGCCGTTACGAAGCTTACATTTAGGTCGGTCATTTGCAAGGCAGAAGGTTCCTATGGCACATGTTGGTTCGGAATCCCATGTCGAAATAGTGCTCTATTTGATTCAGTGTTTCAGTTTTCTAATTGAATTATAGGGGGTTTACGTTTCGAGAGCACTAAGATTATGAATATTTTCTCTAATCATTGTCCTTATCAAGTAAGCAGCCAGCAACGGCAGTGAGCCTTGGATGTCTCTTTTTTTGGCCGATAGCAATGCCGGCAACGGCATCGCTCAATAAGAGCTAGAAGAATAGTCCATCACCACGTCTGAGGGATTGGGTTTTGGCCGGGTAAAAGCTCTTTTAGTGTCCTTGTTGCTGCAATTTTAGAACGCCACACACCCTGCTGGTGACTACTTCGGTCCCTGGTTAACATTTCCGGTTTTTTTTATCCTACAGTTTTGAATTGCCGGTAGCGGCAGAGGTCATTCGGAGGCTTGAACAAAGAATCCTGAAACCATATTTGTTGCACTGCCGTTGACAGCATCGTTTGTGTGATGATTATGTTTGGAATTAAAGTCTGAATTTCCGTTGTTGTTCGTAGCCATTGCCGGCAACGGCATTGACCAATTTTGCTGCAGTCCTAGTTCTTAACCTTTATATTGTGGTCTAACAAGGTGTAAAATGCAGAAAATGCCTCTACATAACGCATTGTACCCTCTTTTATGTTTTTTATTAAGAATTTAAGACCCATTATAGCATAGACGGCAACGGCAGGTATTAGGGGGGCGGATATGGCTGTGTTTTAGTCCAATGCAACGGGCAATGACGAAGTTTAAGAGATAAACTGGATACATCTCAGGTGACATGCCGTTACCGGATGTGCCCATCCCCGCGCGTTTCAGTTTTCTCTAAGCATCTACCTGGATCACTGCCGTTGCTGGACGTGGCATTTTCGAGGAATTAGAATTTCTCGTGTCAATGATTATCTCGATACCGTTGCCGGCATCACCTATTGACCCCGACCTACAAGTGCTTCTAGGCGTCTGAAATTACACTGCCGGCAGCGGTGACTGTCTTTCTGTAGCTTCATTTTTTGTCTCTTGATTTTTCTTGGCTGTTGTTTAAGTCACATATTAGTCGTTGTTCTTCCAGACAGCTTGTCTAAACGGACCTTAAATATTTTTAAATGACGTTTTATTGTAGTTGCCGTCCCTACTCTGCATATATCTCCAGTACATATGCTTTAATTCTAACGTTTTCATTTTCTTTCTTATGTCCTTGTAGAGCTTGATGCCGTTGCCGGCGAAGCATTCTGGGGGAATATATACAGTGTAGAAATCGTTTGCTAACAGAGACATGCTTCTCTATTTGTTCTTCTTGACAGATCCAGACCCGATTCCATTAACTCGAAGTGAGGTTAATTCTAAACTTCATGATCTTGTTGGAGCCGCTACTGGGAATACTGCGTCCCGTTTGGACCCACTGAAGTGGGAGCCAAGGGCAAAGTGCAGACTAAAGATCCCCCTATACAGAATGATATAGCTGCCACTGGTTCGGCCATACCTCAAAAGCGACGTCTCTCACTTGGCTTCTTACTTCATCGCCAGCGGATATATGGAGGGAAATGGCTTTTTTTATGTGGGCTGTGTTGACAACAATGGACATTCAACCGAGGTTACTAATGAAATAATCCAAAAATGGAGTCCAGAGTGGAGGCTGGTGAACGAAGAGTTTGAGAGATTACTGCAAGCTGACGAGGATCTATGTATCTTCTCTAATATGATGTTCATGGTATGGGATGGGAATCACCGATTGCAGGCTTGGATGCCACTCATCGATGAGTTCCATAAGGGTGACATAACGTGGCACTACTCTGTGGATAGTATTATCCTTGATCCCAAGGGAGATGTACCGGCCGTTGTATCGGTTCTCCACGACGTCAATTGGTAAGTCTGATCTTTACATAAATCCATTTGTTTTGAAATCTAAGCAATTCCTTTTTAATGAAATCCAGTCCAAAAATTCAATGCGGCCATTAATGCCTAGCCTAAACAACTCAAATCTATATAATGCACGAGAAATCAAAAGAGTCACATGAAGGCAAATATCGTTCACAAGTTATACCGGATTCAAAGCATAGCGCCCCAGCCTATATCATACTTCGAAGGTCTTGTCTCCAGCGCTGCTATCGAAGCCGCGAAGACCAAACAGGCTGGGCGGACAAGGACCTGGTATACGTTAACTCTGGAGTCCCTGAACTCTATCCTTAACCAGGTATGATGCGGCTTATTTTTTATTTCCATGTGTATTTATGTCGCAAAGGTAAATATTGACAACTGAACTTTATGTTATTTGGCTCGCATCTTGTAGCAAGAACTTGCTGAGGCACCTCCGATGGCAGAGCAAAAATTTTACGAGAAATACCCAGAGGAGCGACAGTGGACTAACAAGTCTGTTGATGACTGGATAAACTTGGCTGTGAAGAAAGTGGAAGACAGTCAACAATCCGAGCTTAGGAAGCTACTGCCAATTGCAGATCCGGACCTCGGACCGTAGTTCCTTCAGGAAATTAAAATCCATTACGAGAAATATGATGACCAAGCCGAAATGCTCAAAGAGAAGTTATGGATGTTTGCAACGTCTGCGATGCCAAATAAGATGAAAATTAAATGGCTTCAAAGATGGAACTCCTCGGCAGCTATTCGGGAATCACACCGGTTTCCAAAGAAATTTTTTTCGGACATCGTGTTTGGGGGTTGGCTTCAGAAAGCTACATGGTGGGCTCAGGTAGGATTTACTACATAGTAGTGATTGTAAAACTATATAATGTAGACATAATTGTTCTTTTCAAGTTTTAGGATGCAGGGGATGTGTTCGATGGGGGTATGAGCGACATTGCAGTAGAATATGTGCCGCTGTTTAGATGCAGTTGTATATGCGCCGGTGACCTCATGCAGTAGTTGCGCGCCGGTGTCCCTTGAAGCGTTGCCGTTGCCGGCAGTGCTCAAGAGAGCAACGACGGGTGGTGGTTGACTTGACCCGAGTCAACGCGGGAGGAAGGTCCCACGCAAGTGGGTACCGGGTCAGCATGCGAAGCTTCTTGTGCCGGCAGCGCTTCGAAAGGTACGTGTGCGTCTCTCTGTAGTAATTATCCAACTCAGATGTTCGCTAATGTGTTCATTCTTTTCGTTCGCAGTTGGCGGTCGAAGCCGAGGAGCTATTCAACAGCGTGATAGAGGACATGGGTGTACATATTGGGTACAACCCGGATGGGCAAGACCCAAAAGACAAAATATTTGATTACGTGGAAGCAATGCGGAATCGCCTGTGGGACACGGCTTTCTTTAGGGAATTCAAGGGTCAAGATCTGGTCCACAAAAACAAGACACCGCAGACTCAACCCAACTTTTTCCCTGCACTTCAGAGGGTAATTTACAGATACTTCAAGTATGTCCTTTTCCCTCGAAAGGCCATATCGAAGGTACCGTCATTTTTCCCGAACTACTTAGACACCAATGGGAGTGACTCCATCTTTACACCACCAATTATGAAGGCTTGGGATCCATGCCATTATGAGCGATGCGGTTGGTACCTGGATTGCCCACCTGAAAAACCGCCATCATTCGACATTGCCCTTCGCGACTCCTTGCAACCCGCTTTATCCAAGCTGCCTGCATCTGCACCCTCGGGGCGTTCATCAGGATCACCTCAAGAATCCACTCCAAAGGGTAAGGGCGCAGCCAAACCGGGGATGTCCCGTGCTGGTAAGCGCAAGGCATCAGACGTTGATGACAAAGAAGACAACGAGGATGTCCCTGCACTTAATGTGGCAAACACCCAGCAAGGTGAAGTCACCGTGAACACCAACACCACAGTTACGCAGGTGCCTCAAGCAAAAAAGCGAGGTGGTCAAGGTTCGAGAGCGGAGGGTGGCGCAAAACTACCTGTGGTGGCAGTGCCTGAGAATCGAGCCATGGATTTCACACCACCTTCCGTGAAATCAATGTCCCAGTCTCAAGGTGATACATCCTCGACAGCAGTCACCGAAGTCCTTATCATCAATGAATCCGTGCACGGGATGCTAGACTATAAAGCTAAACATGGAAAGTTTCCTATAGCATACGATGAGATGAATGCGTTCCTGAACAAGGCAAGTATTTTAACCACTAGCTCTTTTTAAACATTAGATTTTGGCTTCTATTATCCAAGTTTGTGCCATTACAGCACACTGTCTTTTCCTCGACTTACATCCTCTTGCATGCGGGATGGCCTATTCTTTTTTGCTAAAAAAACGTCATGCAAAGGTAGCACTAATAGCCGTTCTACAAATTCCTTCTATCCTCCCTTATATTTCTCATGCTTGCCTCTTTCTCTTGCACTGCCGGCAACGGCAGTGCAAGGGTGCTTACCAAACCTCCCTTTCAGCCCACCCCCCTCCCTTCGAGATTCCCCCCTTCTATGCTCCTTCTATTTCTTCTCTACTCAAATTACAAGCACTGCCGGCAACGGCAGCGCAAGCATCGCCACCAAATTTCCTTCTATCCCTACTCCCCAAATACTCATCTACTCCTTATATCTAGTCTTGCCCAATGATTTTCTTATAAATTCGATCCTCTGATGATTTCCTCATTCATCTATCTGTCTTTGGAGCTCTGCCGGCAGCGGCATTGCCACTACGGCTACCCCAATCCCAGCCATTCTACTGCATTTTACCCCAACTAATGTAACATTTGTGTTTATCTTGTATAGGTCGCCGAAGGAAAACAATTCTTTTTTCAGGGGAGACTAGTTAAGAAACCAGCCGCGGACTTCATTATTGTAGAGTTTCCGGATGGACTCCCAGTCCCTGGTTTTTCCAGTGCTCCACCGATTGTGCCACTCTGGAACATGGTTATTAAGGATTTTCTCAAGTTCATTATTGGATTCTGCGGTGGGTATTTACACAATGACGGTGCTCTACTGATATTCTATCCCAAGAGCCCGCAACTAAGGAGAGAGATCGAATCTTTTCTAAAGAACAATGATCTCAAGGTGAAGGACGAGTGGACGATTATCAACTCAATGCACCTTGCTCACCCGACCAACCCTTCGAAATTTGTAAGCACAACTCCCAAAATGACTACAATTCATGTTTTTATTTTATATCCTAACCTACTCGGTGCTTACTGACTCTAACGTTTCTGGTTTTTACAGACACTAAAGTTCAAAGCGCTCCTGCTGGTCCGTTCCATTCCCTTATCATTGAGGCAGCCAAAGGAATTGAAGATTAAGACCAATCCTCGTTTTGGCAAAGTGAAACTGGAAAAAGATGATTGCATCAATAACGTCGTCACGAAGGATACGGCTCATAAGGCTCAGATGGATGGGACGCTTTGGAGAGGTCCCAAGGAGAAGGCAGTATCCTTCATGGAGTTACTTATAACTGGCCTTTGCCCAGACAATGGAATTGTTATAGACTTAATTGCTGGAACAGGTGCCTACATTGTACTGAAATATTTCCGGGTTTTATTTTCTAGTTGGTTTTGTATTTATATAACTTGATTTCTGAGTCTGGTTGCATGAAACAGGGGCTTCCATTCGAGCCGCAAAGAATACAGGCAGACACATTTTGGCCCTCGAAGCTGACACTGAACTCTATAAAGAGGTTTTACAGCCTCTTCAGCCTGCACCTATTACGGTTACTACGGATGAATCAGCGTTAGATGAAGATGAAGAAGAACTCCCTTATGTGGAACGAATTAATCTTTGTAAGTAAGTCTTTTATGTTTTATGTAATCAAACTCTCTAATTTGTAATTATAAATTGCGACCATTTAATCTGACCTCGAAACTGGATTTGATCAATGCAGTCTAAGTTCGAGTTGCTCTTGGGTTGGATGGGAGTCACCAACGTCTGCAGACCTTATGCTTCCATGCTATGCAGAAAGTGCGGCTATTCAAATGGCAGAACAATCATCCCAAAGTTCAAGCGGCTCATCTTCCCCATTCGGAAAATTTGATCCCAGAGCTCGCATTTTTCTAGATTTAAGTGCTTCAGAAGGCGAAGAAGATTTAAGCTTTTGAGCACTTACTTTTACATGTACTGGAAATTCAAACTTCGAAAATTTTATTTTTACATGTACCGGGTTTCTGTTTTTGATACTGATTAAGTTCAATGACTACGGGTTTAAGTTCAGTTGTTTTATTAATCTATGGTTATATGTAGTCAATTGTTTACCATGCCTTCGTAGTCCTTAATTCCAGTTACATCACCTAGACATACAAATGGCCGAGATTAATCTGTAACTGTGCTTAACCCCCACCCTCTACCTCTCACTCACGTTCACTCCACATTCCCTAAACCACTATATCCTCTTTTCTTTTCAGCTTCCTCTCTCCATCTCCTCTCTATTCCCTCTATTTCGCAATCACTCACTACCCCTCCAACCACCTTCCCCCCCCCTTGCGGTCTCTCTCTATCCCCCACCCCCCCTCTATGTCACCCCCTATCCTCCCTCTCCCTCTCCCTCTCCCTCTCCCTCTCCCTCTCCCTCTCCCTCTCCCTCTCCCTCTCCCTCTCCCTCTCCTCTCCCTCTCCCTCTCCCTCTCCCTCTCCCTCTCCCTCTCCCTCTCCCTCTCCCTCTCCCTCTCCCTCTCCCTCTCCCTCTCCCTCTCCCTCTCCCTCTCCCTCTCCCTCTCCCTCTCCCTCTCCCTCTCCCTCTCCCTCTCCCTCTCCCTCTCCCTCTCCCTCTCCCTCTCCCTCTCCCTCTCCCTCTCCCTCTCCCTCTCCCTCTCCCTCTCCCTCTCCCTCTCCCTCTCCCTCTCCCTCTCCCTCTCCCTCTCCCTCTCCCTCTCCCTCTCCCTCTCCCTCTCCCTCTCCCTCTCCCTCTCCCTCTCCCTCTCCCTCTCCCTCTCCCTCTCCTCTCCCTCTCCCTCTCCCTCTCCCTCTCCCTCTCCCTCTCCCTCTCCCTCTCCCTCTCCCTCTCCCTCTCCCTCTCCCTCTCCCTCTCCCTCTCCCTCTCCCTCTCCCTCTCCCTCTCCCTCTCCTCTCCCTCTCCCTCTCCCTCTCCCTCTCCCTCTCCCTATCCCTCTCCCTCTCCTATCTTCCTTCTCCCTGTCCCTCTCCCTCTCCCTCTCCCTCTCCCTCTCCCTCTCCCTCTCCCTCTCCCTCTCCCTCCCTCTCCCTCTCCCTATCCCTCTCCCTCTCCTTTTCCTTCTCCCTGTCCCTCTCCCTCTCCCTCTCCCTCTCCCTCTCCTTTTCCCTCTCCCTGTCCCTCTCCCCTCCCTCTCCCTCTCCAGTGGCCCTCTCCCTCTATGCCCTGGTTGTAATTTTTTTTTTTCCTTATTCTATAGAATCTTGACTCCTGGGTGTCGTTGTGATTTCAGACCTGCCACTGTTTCATTTTATTCTTTTCCATTTGCTTTTTTTCAATTGAAATTTTTCTTCTTAGAGATGGGGGTTATACTTCTTATTTTAATTTAATTTTTAAATTGTTTCCCCTCCACTGTTTGACGCCTCTCGGTGTATGAGAACTTTGGTGGCAGGGAGGGAGGGGAATTTGGAAATGACAAAATGATAGGAAGAGTGGGAAGGATTGGAATTCAAAAACAGGAACAATGGAATCCCATGGAGATGGGTTAATGGGATATTTATGCAACAAGGAATGGTACAACAAAGGTCGCTAACCAACATAATCATGAGTAAACACGATTCACTTAACCCTCAATTCCTCTTCTATTTTTTATATTGTTAGAATTTTATTTCACCCTTCTTCTTTCCTTTTGTTTTTATTCCTCTATTTTTTTATATTTTTATATTTTACACCAGTCTTCTTTCCTCTTGTTTCTTGTTCCTCTTTTATTTTTTAATTTCTTTCTTCCTTCGTCTCGTTCTTGTTTATTTTTTATTTTTTATTATAATTTTTACACCCTTCTTATTTTCTCTTGTTTCTTGTTTCTCTTTCAAATTTCTGTTTTTTGTACACCTTTCTTTCTTCGTCTTGTTCTTGTTTATTTTTTATTTTTTATTATAATTTTTACACCCTTCTTATTTTCTCTTGTTTCTTGTTTCTTGTTTCTCTTTTAAATTTCTGTTTTTTGTACACCTTTCTTTCTTCGTCTTGTTCTTGTTTATTTTTTATTTTTTGTTTTTATTTTTTACACCCTTCTTCTATACTCTTATTTTCTGTTACTCTTTTGATTTTGTATATTTATTACACCTTCCTTCCATCACCTTGTTCTTGTTTATTTTTTTGTTTTATTTTTTATTTTCCTCCACCCCTCTTACTCCTTCTTGTTCCTCTTTTATTCTTTCAATTCTTTTTTCACACATCTTCTTTCTACTTCTCATATTGTTTTTTTCGCCCTCTTTATCCCTCTTTTCGCAATCACTCCCAAACCTCTCCCTTTCCTCTTCCCCCCCTCCTTCCCCCTCGCCGTCACTCCCTCCCCCTCGCAGAAACTCCCTGTCCCTCCCCAATTCCTCATCCCCCACCCCCTGCGCGGTCACTCCCTACCCATCCCCCCTCCCTCCCCCTCGCGGAAACTCCATGTCCCTCCCCAATTCCCCATCCCCCACCCCCCGCGCGGTCACTCCCTCCCCATCCCCCCCTCCCTCCCCCTCGCGGTCACTCCCTGTCCCTCCCCAATTCCCCATCCCCCAACCCCCTCGCGGTCATTCCTTACTCATCCCCCTTTCCCTCCCCCTCGCTGTCACTCCTTGGCCTTCACCCAGTCCCTCCCCTTCGCGGTCAATCCCTACCCTTCCCCCCTGCCCTACCCTTCGCGGTCACTCCATATCCCTCACCCATTTCCACCCCCTCGGGGTCTCTCCCTATCCCTCACCTCGCGATTTTTACTGTATTGCTGCAATTGCTTATAGTGGATAAACAAAGCAATGAACTTTCAAAATACATTGCAAGTCTTCTATTCATTCAATTAAAGCAGTCACTGAATAAAATTAATGTCTGACTATCGCTCACTTCAATTCTCCAAGTCTTGTATTTAGATTTAAAATAGAACTAAAATTCTGGCCCTGTTATGGTAGCCGATAATGCTGCTGCTCCTTAGTAACTCTATGATATCATGTCGAGGTCTACTCAACTCTTCTTTCCTTCGACTGTTGGTCGCCTGATACTATTACTAGCTGCCTTTAAGACTGTTGTGAAGCTAGTACATTCTACTTGTTGTTGACTGTTCAGCTCACCACCAAACTGGGCAATCCAAGGCTCGGAAAGATGCAGTGGAGACGACGCCAGAAGAATGTCTTTGCAAATCAAGCATTGGTAACTTTGCAACAAAATCATCTCTGCTGCACGTGGAGGGTGCAAGAAACATCCGCAAGAAGAGAGTATTGCTGCTTTCCAAATAAATCCGAGCCCACAATAAGCACAAGCATCTTTACCTGGATAACCCGTGGGCAGGATAGATTGAATCTCTGGATATTCAAATACTCTTGGTGTTTTTAGAATCAGCATCTGCTCCCTTGCGGCCTTGACTTCCTTCTTATAGAGCTCTAACTCTTCTTTGATATCCGCTAAGACTTTAGCCTCAGTTCCCATTTGAAGTTCCAACTCAACAACATTCTGCCGATTTTGAGCATCAACATCCCTCATATATGCTAGATCTTTGTACAACTCCTCAGACTCGGCTATAGTTTCCTTGTAAAGGACAGTGGCACCCTCTCGACGTAGAATCTGCCTCGCCTCCTTTAGTTTTAAAGAATACTTCTCATTCAAATCCTCTTCAAGAATCTCAAGTGATTCACCTCTCATCCTTTGGAGACTAGCATTGTACCTTTGGCGTATTTCGTGGAGGCGATCTTCGACTGACTGTACTGCAATCATCTTCTGCTGCTCTATTTCTAGAGCTGTTTTCAGGTCACGTCCTTGTTGATTAGGCAGAGCCACAGTAGCACCTGAGAGAGAGAGCTCTTTGATTATCCGGCACAGTCCCTCCACCTGACATCTGGTTGCGACTGGGCCGAGTTTTGAAGGATTTCGAAATGTAGACTTCTGTCGCATTTGGTGTCGGTCCAGTGCCTTGAGCAGCGCACCAATTCACTTGCTTCCCATACACAAAAGTAGCAAAACAGGCTCTTAGAAATCGAAGACAAAAGTAGTTGTTGTGTGGGCGATTACCATACACCTTGAAGTATAGTTGTCCAAACGCCTTCAGCTGTCCATCATCCTCACACCTTGAAAACTCGTACCGCCCCTTCTGCACTTCTGTCTTCCACACCGCACCTATCTCCTCATCTGAGATGAAACTATAACACTTCACCACATCCTTCAAATTCGGACCCTTATCACATAGTCCTACAACCTTAGTGAAGAAATCACTCCCGTATTCAGCGTCACGCCCCATCAGCATTGGAGCCGCAACAACCATCCGTTCACGTAGACCCTCCTCAAAGTCCGCAAGATCAAACGGGTCACTGAATTCTTCGGTGCTGAACACTTTATCACTGCTTCCTTCACCATCACTTCTAGCTACAGTATTATCGTCACTCACATCTTGGGTCTCTAATACATGTTGCACAGAACTACAAGGTCTAGGTCTATGCTGCTTGGTGGACTTCTTCCTCTTTGACGCCATCTGTTCCCCCCCTAACCCCTCAAACTGTATCAACGGTATGCCTTCAGCTTCTCAGAAACAAGCAGAACTAACACACTCACGTTCGACTGCTACGTAAAGGTAAAAAGACTCTTCAAAGAAAAACCGCGCAAATACAATACTATGTGTGAGTAATCAAAGAGTATAACCCAGACTAACAAAGATGACATCCCTAACCCGAGCCCTAAAAATCATGGCCAATATTTATTATGATCATATGTGTTTCATATGAATTATATCGCTGCGGTACAAAAGAGGAGGCGCCTTCATTAGAAATAGACTGTACAAGCTTTGGTTTGTTTGAATGATGCTAGATAATAGCGTTGGACATTATTACATGCAAAGTGCTTACTGTTACTTAAATTCGACAAGGTAGTGGAAGGGGTAACTGCTTATGATCTATACTTTATGCTATATAAGTGCCAATTAAATTAATATTCAGTATATGACATGGGTATATGACATGGTGTTTATAAATAAGAATTTGGATCCCAAAAAATTGAGGCGTTGGATATGATTGAAATGTATTAAACTTGAACTAGAATTTAGGAAGAGAACAATGCGGAATGAAGAAGTCGAATGCAATGGGTAGTTTTACGACATCTTGGGGTATAATTAAATGCAAGTAGAAAAAACCACAAATATCAAAATACATGAAATGTACAGTAAAATTTAATAAGATTTTAAAGGAATGCTTTACATTCTTTGGTGAAATACTTACAACTACGCATTATTAGTCATATAATGGCAGACGCAATGAAGCACGATTACCCTTCATAATTAATATTACTTTTCTTTTCTAAATGTTTATTCACTATTTTTATCGTATCAGAAAACATATCAGAGACATGGATTGTTGTTGTCAATCGATATAGTATATGAATTCTAAAAAGAAATAGGATCTTAAAAAAATTGCAAGGACTACACTCAGTGCATGACGTCATCATGACGTCAGCCCTAATTTTACAGCATCAATGTGAATCTGGTTATATAATTAGGTTTCAGATAATTACTTCCACGGAATTACATACAGTTTGTTTAAAAAAATCTAAAAATATTATATTAAATTTAGTAACTATCCACGGTAATAGGGTTCAGTATTTTTTAAAAAGGTTGATAAAAAATCAAATTTTTGCTCTCCAATTGCCGCTCTCCGCTCTCCGCTCTGCGCTCTCCGCTCTCCGCTCTGCGCTCTCCGCTCTCCGCTCACCGCTCGCATGCTAACTTTCCCTGTATTATATAGTAATTAGATTTCAGACTCAAGGGCGGTTTACACTATGGACCGTGGACATTGACCACGGCCCTCTAAAATCTGTGATTGGCCAAGGAAGTTGTCCCGGTCCAACTTCGCTTTACACTACCTTGAAAAAAGGAGATTGACCACAAAGTTTGAGGTTACCAAAATGTGCTATTTTCTACCTAGTGGATAATGTTTCATGGTCCAACGGGTTTTTAGTCGAGTCGAGGTAAAGAGGTCGACTCGACGGAAAACAAGGGTACCGTTGGGCACAAAATCAGTGATTGGCCAAAATCTTAAAAAAATTCAGCCCAAAGTTGTCCCGGTCCAAATCCACTTTACACCATGACAAGTGACCAAGACATTTAAAAAATGTTTTTTTTTTTTTTTTTTTTCATGGTCACGGACTCACGGCTCTAGACGAAGAGCCGTGACCATGAAATCTTTTTAATTCTCTTGGGATATCTTCATGGTCCGTAGTGTTAACCGCCCCTCACTCTTTGTTCATGTGGGCTGTAGGAAATTTTCAGATTGGTGCTTGAGAACGTGATAGTTTTTTTACAAACCACTTATTTTCGTGGTCCTCAAAGCTTTCAAGTTTGGGGAAAATTGTCAAACATTGCTGGATACTAGTACCACAATTGGGTACTAATAATGAGAGACGTTACTAAATGAGTCTATCATTTTGATTCAGCCCTACAAAACTTGAAAAGCCATTCACACTGTAACAATGTGGACCATTCCATACATGTTTCTAGGAGAATCATTGATATCAAATTGAATTTAGAACAGAATTGTCTTAATTGTACCATGGTTAGGTACTACAAAGGTAAATCATGAATTTTTTAAATTCAATGCAAACTTAATTAACCTTAGTGCACTTTCACATTTTTCAAGATGTAACAAATTTTCCATGCTGAAGGTAGGTGAGTTGGTGATGGTGATTCATTTAGTTAGGAATGAGTACTCATGCCTTGAAAAAACTCAGTTTGGAAGTGTTACAGGAGCTGATGAGAGTTTCTTTTGAGAATGTTCATGATAATTTCAGTATGACCTCAGATACACTGTCTTTCAAATGTTGTAACCATGTTCACCAGTGATCTTTGTTGTATCTTCTTCTTGTATTTGTTTTTTTGTTTTTTTTGTTTTTCCATATTTTGGGTATACCGGTATCCAGATTGGTAATGACTGATCATGGAGTGTGAAAGAGTGGCAAAGGAGAATATTATCATCTATATTTTACTCTAAAAACAATCGAGTTATATTATTTTCACCCAAATGTGCAATTTTCCATCCATTCTGCCAAACTTGTTAAAACCTTTGAGGTATTGGTGGCAGAGCAAACAAAAGTTGGCCACATAACTTACAATGACCAAGAAGACATGCATTCTATGAAAGATATGCAAGTCTTCATAAGTTAATGGTACGTTGATGCTAGAAACTTGAATGGTAAGTTCATGCATGGCTAAACTTTTTGATGTGGGTATTTCAGCATTAATTTTGGAATTATCTACTTACCCCCTAACTTGCGAATTGCTTGCAGACTTCTCAGCTTCATAGCGTCTCCAAAAAGATTTCATCAGCGTAGTAAGCTGGTCTTCTTTGCAGCTTTTTGGAAGTTTAAGACTTGGAGACTAGGACATCTGGTTGTTGAAGTGATGACTGATGGCATGTTGTTGCTGTGAAGGAGACTACTGTATGTTCTGACGTGTTTGAGATCTTGTTGCCCCCATTGCATACCTTTACAACACAATTGGCCAACACTAGGGTTGAGTGTCCTATTATCACCAACTTAAGCGACCTGGCCTATTTTTAGCAGTAGTAAATTTAAAATAAAAATATGATCACATTCGAAATAGGTTTTCACGAGGATTGAAAAAATTTACAACATATAATTCGTATTTATGAATTTTATACAAAATTCCAAACTGCTAAGTAAGTTTTCACCTATTTGCGATATATACAAATGAGGTACATCTATCCTTTCACAAATCAAGAGATTAGGACAGCGCCATTTTGGGTCAAGGGGCGCTTATAGGTAGCCCAACCTTAAGTTAGGATGTTTGAGAAGTGGAATTGAAGTCAAAGGTACATGAATTATGCACAGTACAGTACAAATCAATCTACACATATACCATACACAAGTTACAACCTTCTTATTTTTGCCCTGTTTACTTACTTATCTCAAGCAATTGACTTTTAAACTGCAATCATGCTACAGTTGTATATCAATCCAAGGATCGCAATCATATATGTACAAGTTGTAACCACACAGTACCCCTGGTTACATTACACGGGTCCTGTAATTATCGGAGATCTCCGATCACCGTAGCCAGAGCCTAGCTGCCTCAGGATCTGCATGTAGAGAGTGGTTGCGCTCTGAGATTCATGCTCCTCCACTGTCCGCACCCCCACACCCACCTTCACGGATATAATTCCTTGCTATATTATCTAAATCATGAGTGTGGACAGCAAGCAAACCTTTCTACACACACTGAGTACAAAACATCCCATCCCATCCCATCCCATCCATGTCCCCTATCATTAATTACCTCCACTCTGCCACGGTAATAGAAATATAAAATAAAAACAAATCTCATCCCAGAAAAACGCGCCAAACTGGCAGGACAGCAGGGTTTAGGGTGAAATCCGGGTATCACAGGGGTATCAGAGCGGGATGGAGGGGGTATCATGGTGGCAGAAGGCGGGTATGAGAGACCTGGAGTGAGTGTGTGTGTGGGGAAGGCGGCATGGGCAAGCGCAGTGCGCAGTGCGCAGGCAAAGAAGGAGTGTTTGTTTGGTGTAAGTTTTGTATTGAGACGATTGGAGTTGGAGGGAATGGGTGAGTGCAGCAGCGTGGTCTGTGGGTGTGAACACTGCGAGGTTGGTAAAACCTTACACGCACCGAGAGTCCGAGACCTCTCCTGCCTGGTCACTGGTCACTGGTCACTGGTCACTGGTGGTGGTGCTGTGTACGACGTACGTGTACATAACTTAGTTTCTAGGGTTTTTGGTTTCTGAAACATTGAATGACAGGCATGGGAGCCGGGGAGCCGGGGAGCCGGGCAGCAGGGGAGCTCTACTATTGTGGGCAGTCAGTCAGTTAGTCAGTCACTTAGTAGATGCAAGTCTGGTATGTAGTTTCTTTCCGAGACCGTGCTGCATTTTGCTGCTGGAACTTGGAAGTGAAAGAGTAAGAGTTTCCAGAGCCGCAGGAGGAGGAGGTGGTGGTGGTGGTGGTGGTGGAGGTGGTTGCGGGTTTCGGAGTTGGAGGAGGTTGTTTTTCTACACGCCAGCTGAAGTCCGCCGGGTTCGGGTTTCGTTCCACGTGGACCCCTCCTGCGTACCATGGATTAATTAATACTACAGAATTTGTTACACACTGTACTGTACTCCCGAAAATGTTTTCTTGCAGTACCATCTGGAAAGAAAACGAGGCATTGGTTTCATGGCCTCCCGGCCCACAGTCTCTGGGTCCTTTATAAGCACCACCCCAGTTCACGACGCTGCACTCTCTCACTGGTTTAGAATCATCACTAGCTAGCCCTCTGATCAGAGCTGCTCTCAAGTCTCTCATCTCAACTCCCTACTCACTCACTCACTCACTCACCCACATTCACAATCATATTTATTCCCATTATTCATCTGCATAGGTTTAGGGTTTAGGTGTAGAATCCACCTTAAACTTCTCATGTTGGAGTATTTGAAATGAACGTGTTGGCGCCTCTTTGGTCTTGAGCTTGAGGAGTTTATTTATTTTTATTCATTTTTTTATTTTTTATTTTTAGTTTTTTAAAATTTTTGGGTTATTCTGTTGGAAGCACTTAATTGATAAAAGTTTCGGGATTTTTCTTGGAGTTACTGAGGTTGCTGCACTCGTATCCAGGCACTTAGTGCTCTGGGGCGGCAGCTTTTTAAGTTGGTAGTGCCTAATTTCTACTGACTTTAGTGAGCCTGCGTTTAGTGACGGATCGAATGAAGTGGTTTCGGTGTGTGGGGGTGTGGCTCAGAGGCAGAGCGATTTAAAGAGTATAGTTGAGGTTGCTTGGGGAAAAGAGCTTTGCGAATGTGAAGTGGGGCGTTGATCTCCAGAAGTTCAGGTGGCAGTTACTCATGGGAAGTGGTAGTGAGAAGAGCGAGCTGATTTCAGGAGTGGTGGCAAATTGTATTTGAGAAACATTTTTTTGTTGTTGTCAGATGCTCAGTTGCCGAGAATTTTATTAGCATCGTCACTGCTAAGAATTTGGTGCTCTAAGAATTATCTCTGTTTCTCGATCGAGGGTCCAACTGGAGTCACGAAGGGAGGTTGGTTCAATTAGGTCTGGCCTGGATCAGCAATGGCATCTAAGGGGCTCCTGGAATCTCAAATGCGTGTCGCTACACAACCAACGCCTTCGTTCTCCGGAAGGCGGAGGCTTGAAGAGAAGCCGACGTCGTCTGTCGCAAGCTTGAGGAGATGGAAGCCGCTCAAGGTTGTTATGACATCTTCCCCACCCAGGTGAGTACCACATACATACTTCCCCTGTTTCCAGCTCACCTATTTCCTTTCAAATTATAACCGAACAATTGCAAGCCGATTGTGTGTAATTGGCATCACCGTCGAGTGGAAGTCGGTATTTACGTCCATTGAGGAGCAGATGCAGAATTTCTAATGCCATTATTTGATCGACCTGGTGCAATGAATTTCTGTTCGCAGAGAGAGGCAGGTGATGAGAGACACCACCCTCCATGATCACAAGGCGTTGACGCCATACCAGCCCTGGACTCGGCATGAGCCCGAGCAGGTCCCGGTGGAGAAGTTGGAGGTCATCGCCTCCCTCGACTCCTGGGCGCAAGAGAACCTCCTCCCGCTGCTGAAACCCGTTTCGAAATCATGGCAGCCTCAAGACTTCCTCCCCGACGCGTCCTCGGAGAGCTTCTTCGACGAAGTGCGAGAGCTTCAGTCTCGAGCCAGAGAGCTTCCAGACGACTACCTCGTTTGTCTCGTGGGTGATATGATCACTGAAGAGGCTCTCCCCACGTACCAGACCATGTTTAACACTTTCGAGGGCGTCCGAGACAAGACGGGCTGCAGTCCAACACCGTGGGGCGTGTGGATCCGAGCATGGACAGCCGAAGAGAATCGCCATGGCGATCTACTCAATCGATACCTCTACCTCTCCGGACGAGTGGACATGTGCATGGTGGAGAGAACAACGCAATACTTGATCGGTTCAGGCATGGTAAGCCATCGCCTAGATCCCACATTTCCGTCTGATCTACAACTATGCTTAATACAATTCTACCTTCTCATGCCACATGAATCATTACATCGCAGGAGCCTCACATCGACCAGAATCCTTACAACGGCTTCATCTACACGTCGTTCCAGGAGCGTGCGACGTTCATCTCTCACGGGAACACCGCTCGCCACGCCAAGCAGCTGGGCGAACACAAGCTGGCCACCATCTGCGGCATTATCGCCTCCGACGAGAAGCGGCACGAGATCGCCTACAGCCGCATCGTGAGCAAGCTGTTCGAGCTGGACCCCAGTGGGACCATGCTGTCGTTCCAGGAGATGATGAAGAAGAAGATCACCATGCCTGCGCACCTCATGTACGACGGCGACAATGACCATCTCTTCGACGACTACTCATCCGTCGCCCAGCGCTGTGGGGTGTACACCGCCCAAGACTACGCGAGTATCATGGAGCATTTGATCGATCTGTGGAATGTGAAGAGCTTGACGGGGTTGTCTAGCGAGGCTCAGAAAGCGCAAGAGTTTGTATGCAAGCTGCCTGCTCGGATTCACAGGCTGGCGGAGCGGACGCAGAGGCGGGCTAGAGGCGAAGTGCCCCGGAGGAGGGCATTTAGCTGGATCCACAACAAAGAAGTTGATCTATTTCTATAATCAGCACGTCCGTCGAGTCTTGCAGCATTGCGGTCGTGTGTGAAGCTCAATGTGTTTGTAAGCAAGCCTGACAGTGAGAAATGAGTGACCAGTTCTTGCTAGGTTCTGCAGATTTAGATTACAAATGTTATATAATGAATTTTCATAACCTTGGTGACTTAGGAATATTAAGTAGGATTCTTGTGACTCA
This sequence comes from Ceratodon purpureus, assembly GCA_014871385.1. Lineage (NCBI taxonomy): Eukaryota > Viridiplantae > Streptophyta > Bryopsida > Pseudoditrichales > Ditrichaceae > Ceratodon > Ceratodon purpureus. Next base: position 254,260 of record CM026421.1, on the reverse strand, counting down.
AATTTTTTCATGTACTAATGCCAGAGGATTCATCGTTTACAAAACACTGAATTACATATTCTATTTCTGTGCCCTCTGTATCGACGTTACGATGATTCATTCACAATTGATAACTTTTTGGCACTATTTTGATCGTCAAGTTAATGTGTAGGAGTATGTGTTGAATATGTGTTCAAATCACTGTTGTTAATGGAGATATAATAAAATTATACAAGAAAAAAAACCTCACCAATTGTTTCATGTGCATTGCAACAACTCCACTGCACATTGCTTTCTTCTCTGGAGACCACCGATTGTGATAGTCCTCTTCCATAAGGTCATGGCCATGTCTTGAGCATGGACCTCACTACTGCAGTCAATCCTTGAATTCATAGTATCCATAGTTAAATTTGCTTGTACCTACAACTGCGCCTACATCTTCATATGTGCCGTGCTTTAGTAAGGTTCCTTAGCCTTCTGACTTTATGCACAAAGGCATTTGATATGAACCTCCGTTTGCCAAATCCTGCACAGATTAAGGTATACACACCCATGAGGGATCACTTACCCATGACTGATATGTAGGCTCCCCCATTCCACAGCAATGAGAAACCAGTAAAGGATAATTGATGAACAGTTGAATTAGGATGCATCCTCCAATAGAATGCCTCTGTGAATGTTATGGACATGTTTTTGTTCACTAATCTAAGTATGGTCACTCATTGGTACACCTGTATGTCAGTCATGGGTAACCCTAACTTTTGGACTAAAAAATTTGTAGAAATTTGAAATTTTACTGAATTAATTTTGAAAAAATGCTCATTCTTCATGAACCTTATGATACTACGCACGAAAAATATCTCCTTATTGAAAACCCAAGATTTACTATGCTGAAATGCTTAAGTGATCGGTCATAGGTGTGTATACCTTAAACGTTGAAGAACTTTAGATAGTATTCTTTCAAGAAAGGCAAAATGCACATCATGTCTGACTTTTTAACCCCCCACTGCCTGCGCCCGTGACCGTGGCTGAATGTGGCCTTTTGTACATGTAGCCGTGGGAAATCAATTGAGGCTCTTTGTTGGAGCAGATTGAAGTAGTTTGAGGAAACTAACTTGTGGAGGGTGTAGAGCTAGGAAGCATGATTGCACTGCTCTATAGTGATTGAATGTGCAAAGAATGATTCAAAAATGTGAAAACTTAGATAGAGTGTTGAAATAGAGAATTGACCAAAACAGGGCTGCAAGAGAAAATCTAATTTGGTGAGGTGAGATTCATGCACACGGTAGGTTTGGAGAGTGGAAATCATAGTCTAAGTGTCTAAGATGCTTTTGCAAAAAAAAACTCATATAAAGCTATAATAGAATGAGAGAAATCGGCCTTGCAATTTGAGATACTCCAATGCACTAAAAATAGTTAATAAATACAAAATCAAGTCTAAAACTAATCACACACATGAGACATACGATCAAGACACCCTTACACAAAGGAGATTATATTAGAAAACACATGAGCATAAAGTTCATTACATATGAGCCAAAAATGAAGACTAAAGTACCTTCAAATCGATAGGGGGTACACAGCGCTGCCCCTCTTGAGCTCGGCGTGTGAGTGAAGCCCCGTCCCGAAAATCGAGGGGGCAAGCAGGCCAAGTCTGCGACTCTGCGCTGACCCGCGCAAAGTCTCTTTCCAGAGGGGCTACAAAAATTTGAGAAGCTGCTGTCCGGGCAGGCCATGCCGCATCGGCGAGGAGCCGTTGCTCCGAGCCTGGAAAGTGTGAGCCAGTCATCAAAGGCAAAGCAGCCTTTGTGCCGCGTGGCAGTACGAATCCATGCTGGCCCACTCCAACTCAATGGACTCCAAGTGCACTGATTGTGAATAGTAACTGTTAGGACCCTCCCCCCACCAACGGCCCTTATGCTGTGCTGAGTTTCGTCTCTCCGACCCTCCTTGCAAATAAACTTTGTCTCGGCATTGCTCCCAGCCAAATGCTCCTTTCTCATTATTTTTAATTTTTAATTTTTTAAAAATTTTCTTTTTTAAAAACACATATCCTCTACTGTGTATTATTTTCCTTTCATGGTTTTTCTTCTTCCTCCAAAAACATGTGTCACAACTTGAGAAAAATTCACCTCCTATACGCTCAGTGAATGGAAAAGTAGCATTCACCCTCACAAATAAAGAGCCTTGCACATCTTAGGCATGTCTTGTTTGTGCGCACTCCACAAACACAACACATCCGCCTCTTCCTTGATGTCAACGTGCCATGAGCTAGTGGCTTAAGTGGAGAAATTGTTGAAGTTCAAAGCCGTGGCCCAGGCATGCATGCACCTAGTTGTTGAGCTAGCTGCAAATGCAAATCCAAGTGAGTTAGAGGCTCCACCCCATGCCAATAAGACACCTCGTAATGGACAATCCATGAGTTGATGAAGGCCCTGTCAAGCAAAAAATCCAACATTTTATGCCACCACTTGTGGCTTTTAGAGAGCAAGGAATAGACCCCCCCTCAACTGGTCATCTACGTCAACACCCCTCATCTCTTTTGTATACTCAAGGTGGATGGGGGTGATAGGGATCTTCTTCTTCTCCCCATTCACCAATATCCAAACATATAGTGGCTTTCCAGAGGGCATTCTTGGCAAAGTATGGGTGGATAAAAGCAAAACGGACTTTTTATCCATCCATACTAAACAACACTGCTTGTGAGTAGAATGAAACCAAAAATCATACCATTCTTGATGGTGTTTTGCATTTTCGGTCTTGTTTGTCAAACAAGGGGGAAGCCCGTTGCAATCTGCCCTAGCCGTCAGTGTAGCAAAAATCCCAATATCTAGAAGACTAGTGAATAAGAGAATGCTGGTAAAAAAATTGTCCACTACTACAAAGTGCCCTCTATGATTTAAGTCCTTCACCAAATTCTTCACCACATCACCACTTTACTTGCCCACTCCCTTTCCACTATTCTTCTTCTTCTTACCATACTTTGTACTTGCCCCACAATAGACATCAAAGTTCAGTACATACTTGGCACGAGAATCCGCCAAAACTGATACTTTGACACTAAATTTAGTGGGCTTCTTAGGCATGTATTGTCTTATAGGACAATACTTGCTTTTGTAACAAAATATGGTCTCATCTACTGTAAGTACAACATTGGGATTCTACAATGTTACACATGCATCTCTCACGTCATTGGCAAGCCACCTCACTTTCCAAATTTTGTCATAATTTGGAACTCTTGTCACCCTCTCTTAGAGAATTGGAGGTCAAGTGTAAACATCTTGTCATAGACTCAAACCGATCTCTAGACATCATAAAGGAAATAAAGGAACAATGGCACAAAACTTGGTCACGTGACCAATAAAGTCTCAGATTAGGCAATGTTTTGAGGCTCATGAACATGCAAATGGAGAGATAACCCTCTAGGTCTTTATGTGTCACGGGAATCCATTGAAGCCCATGTCTAATACTACGATCATCTTTGATCACCTTTGCTGCATAACGATTGATTTCTTTGGCAATTCTCCGCAAGTTAGATACATGAAAAAATTTCTGGAATAGGCCCAAGGGTGGGGAAAGTTAGCATGCGTGCGGCGAGCGGCGAGCGGAGAGCGGCGAGCAGGAATTGGAGAGCAGAAATTTAACCTTTCGTCAACTTTTTGGAAAAACAATTGACCGTATAACCGTGGAAAGGTACCTAATTAAGAGTTCTATTTTTAGCTTTAAAAAATTAATGTATGTACTTCCTAGGTTTTATTCTCTGGAACCGCTTTAAAAAACCTGATTCACATTGATTTGTTAAAATTAGGGCTGACGTCATGATGATGTCATAAACAAGTGTCTACAATCATATAAACTTTTTTTGTTCTCACTATGTCTAATTTTCGTAGATTCATTATGAATTTCTTTGAAACTGGAAAGTACAATTCAACATACTGACTCCTACAAGTTGATATAAGAAGTTACAACATATTTCTAATCCTTGTTTTTGGACTTTGAAAACTTCTTGTAATTATTTAAAAGTTGTATGATAATGCAGTCGCTGAAACCGAGATATATTCATCCAAAAAGTTTTTGTCCATAACAATAATTTCGTTTTATGCGATAAGATCAATTGCAACTTTTCTATCAACCGAAATTCTATATAAACCTCAGAGGTTTATATAGCACCTCATTCAGAGTATATATTTAGGGGTTATAGTTGTTCATATGGTTTAATATGTACACTTCAGAGAGAATGAGTGACTCCCTCGAGGTCATTGCTTGTGAGACGATTCTACATGACTTACTTAGGCGCATGGCGAATGGACCTAATCCCTGGGATATATTGGACTGTAGTACATCAAGGAATAGGAGTACTCCAGTGGTGATCACTTTTCAAGATGTTGAGAATGCTCGTGCTGTATCGAAGCTTTGGAAACGTGAGATTGACCGTAGTTCCGAATACGCTTGTCTTCGACTTGCCAAGTGGGATTATGATTCATACCCGGGACAACACTGGACTTCAAAGAACGAGTATGAAGCATCTCGCTTCAATGTAAACTGGAACATCTTTAAGAGTTCTTGGTCATTAATACTTCCAATTAATGATGATAGATTAGAGAGAGCATCCCTAGGCGAATTGAGTTGTTCTGAATTATATCGGTTGAGGTCATCGCTAATAGATAATCGGATCAGTTCTCTTTGCTTTTTGCCTGGAGAGAAGGCTGTGCCAAGACCAGGTATTTGGGTTTCTCCTCTGCATAGGTCTGATTCATAATATTCTTACAGTGGCACTTGTATATTTCCAAATTTGTATAAATATGATTGGAATTTTGACCATGTATTTATTGCAGTCTTTAAGAAGATGGCTTTATTAAATATAGATAGGGATTGAGGAAGTAGGAATCAATTTCTTTGAATATTTAAAAAAATGAAAACGTTAAATAGTGGAAAGGAAAATTAGACGTATTATGTAACGTGAGTTTTCAATGAAAGAGTAGGGCATACGTTTAGGGTGGGGTAAAATATTGAAAAAAGGGAAATTAGATTAAGTTTGAATTGAAGATAATTAAAAACAAGATAAATCCAGGAAAATATTAAAAAAAAACCTTATAGATTTTATGAAAGTATATGTGAATAATCAAAAGGAAGCAATGACAAAATAAAATAAGTCACCAAGAATAAGAGCTCAAGATAGAGAATACTAGATATTTTGTAAATTGAAATTAACTTCAATTACCAGCTTATTTATTCAAGCTTCACAAATTGCGTTATATTCAAATTATTAATTTTAATACGCGAGCCTAGAATCACATGTTATATATTTTATAAGTTTTATTATGATTCCGTGAATGAGTAACGTCTTGGAATGCATGAATGTCCAACAATAATGTCTATGTTACCTTATAACCATGAAGGTCTACTTCATGTGTGCTGCCTCTTTGTACTATTGAGAAATGATTTCCGACAACTCTAATGATCAGAATTTATTAGTTCATATGTTTTGCGGCTGTTTGGTGCTCTGGTCATTACTATGTGCTTGGTTACTGTTCAATAGTTTGCAATCCTCGGCATTGTGTGTATTGTTATTTACAGTTACTGAGGATAGAAGTGAGAAGAGAATTAGACAAAGATGACTTCAAAGATGAAGAAGGGTAGCAAGCATCATCGGACTCGGCTACAGAGTGTTGTGCAGCGTGCTGCAGATGTTCAAGATGTTAGTGATGACAATAGCGGATCCAGGAGTGATGGAGAGGGTGGAAGTGATCGTGTTTTTAGTACTGAGGAGTTTGGCGATCCGTTCGACCTCAGCAAAATCGAAGAGGGATTGCGACAACGTATGATTGTAGCAGCTCCAATGCTCATGGGCCGAGATGCTGAGTATGGAAGCGAATTTTTTACTGATGTTGTCGGGCTTTGTGATCAGGGTCCGCTTTTTAGGGATGTTTCCAAAGTTTACAGCTTCATTACTGATGAAGAAGTGACCGCCGTGTGGAAGGAGGGAGTCTCAAAGGGCCGTTACGACTTCTCGAGATGCGAAGATGCGGACCAACTCAAGAAGTTTGGACAGCAGTATTTCAAGGTGTATGGTAACAGACTCCATAACAATTACTTCTGTCTTCGTTTTCTAAAGGCTTGTTTCGCAACTTTTATTCATGGAAGGCTAGTTAATTGGTGTGCGGAAGCTCTCGACCGACACCAATCTCGGATCAAGAGCGCGTCCCAAAATCCATCTAAGTTAGGGCCTGTTGCAACTAGATGCCAAGTTGAGGGGTTGTGTAGGATAATCAAGGAATTATCAACTCTAGAGAAAGGTCAATCAGGACTTGATCCTGTTGCTCGTGAGCTTCTAGCAGCCCTAGAACTGGAGAATGAAAAGGCTGACATTGTGAGGATTAAAGAAGCGCGTCTTCAGAACTTACGACACCGGTACAACGACTGTCTTGAGAGGATGAGAGCCGAGTCCTTTGAAATTGTTGAGGAAGATTTGAATGAGAAGTATGTTACAAAGCAGAAGGAGGCTCGACAGATTCTTCGCAGTGTGGGTCCTACAGTCCAATACAAGGCGGCTGTTGCAGAATCTGAGTACCTCTTAAAACAATTGGCTAATATGAGGGAGAGTGATGCTCTCATCCGAGAGAATGTTGTTCAGTTGGAACTGGACTTAGCTAATGAAGCTAATGTCTTGGAGGATGCTAAATCAGAGCTACAATCTTCTCGCATGGCAGTCTCAATCGCAAGGGGGCAGATGCTGACACTGAAAACTCCCAGAGCCTTTCAATATCCAAAGGTTCAATCTGTACCACCACTGGGCTATCAAAATAAGGATGCTTGTTCGTATTGTGGCATGGGTTTTGTTTGGAAAGCAGCTATTCTCTCCTCTTCTGGATGTTTCCTGCACCCTCCATGTGTTGCAAAAATAATATCCATCCAGACTTATCAATGCAAGGTATGTAAGGATGTACTCTTAGCTTCGTCCCCGATCCATCTTACAGAAGCTTGGGTTGCCCAATTTGGTGGTGAATTAAATCCACAGCAGCAAATTGAGTGTACAAGCTTCTCGGCAATTTTGCAAGCTGCCAGTGATTGTACTAATGCACCTAAAGGTCTTGGAAGCAAGAGTTGAAATTTGAAAGCGATCATTTTTTTTTCTATTATGATTTAAAGATAATATCGGAGGATATACTTAGGCTTTAATATAGGCTAATATAGGCTTAAAGACTGAGTCAGTCTCGGCAGTTAGTGCAAAATAGGACTGTAGGATTCTGGTAAGGTAATACAGGGAGTATTCCAAAGACAACTACTTTAACATTAAGACTTTGTCCTTTAAAGGTGTGGATATATATTGTTTGAGTACTTGATTGTAGTTCGACATTACTTCAAAGTTTAGTATTGGAAGAGTTTAATATTTTCGGTAATCTATACAATGGCGTAATTCTTTGAGATGCGTTCTTAATAGTGAAATATTCTCTAACTACACTGTAAGAATTCATATTCTAACCTTTGATAAATGTTCTTATAAGATACTCTAGAAGTTTCCATTTTCTAATTGACACAATCTTGCAGCCTTGTCTCCAATTTCTAACTTGCTTTCAGCTCTAGACAGTAAAGACTCTAATATCTCCTTCACAATTGGAGCCCACACATATACTAATACGTTTCTATGCTAGATTCTTCAATTTTTGAGTAAAGCTCTTAATTTTGAACTTTTTATCAAGTGAAATGCTATAGCCTTAATTAAATAGAGCAAGGACTTATCTAACAAAAATTGACTGATCCGCTTCCAAAGTTGAGTAGCAGTATGAGTTCATTGTTATTTAAAATGCGATTCCTTCTGTCATTACACGGCCTTGAACATGAATAGATAAATTATATTTGATTAGTTCAATGCTGGACATCTATAATGAGCTTTTACTGCCATGATGCAGTAAATTATCTAATAGCAGGTGCACATGACAAATTCCAAATTCTGCTTAACGACCTTCTGAGCTCAATTGCAAACCTCTGTGCCATTTCATGTTGAAAAGTATCATTGCATCTCATTATCTTCTGCCTAGTGGTTGCAACAATTTGTTCCTAGTTATTAGTTGGACACAGACTTAAATAAAAAAATTTAATTATAATTGTGGTTTGTTAATTACTGTAACTTCCAAATGCAATGGGTTTTCCAACTATCTTGACCAGAATGATCGCACTGGCATTCTAGATATTGCAATATTAACAACGGATGAGTGAACACTGCTACTTGCTTTGGCGATCGATGTGCAGGTTGAACACTTTATTCTTTGGATTATGGTACAAGATGTGCAAAATATTCTGCAATTAATTCAGTGAGGGCTCTTGTAGATCTATTGACACAGTAGGAATTAATTACAGTAAAGGTTCAATGCAATTCATGAGAAGCACTGAGGAATTGACCGCAATTACTTTGAATGGAAACCATTTCAATACAAAAGATTAAAGCAAAGAATGAAGTTAATGAATGCAAGCATATTAGAAAATAGAAGTTTATGAATGTCTCGAAAATTAAAAAGTATATGAACCTAAGGTATGAACTCGTTGTCACTCTCATCTGCAATATCATCTATGAGATAAAATACCCTTGGGTCATACTTTCTCCGAGGGCTAGAAGACGCGCTTGAACTGGTTGTAGATTCGGATGCATAACGACACGCTGCCTCTTCCGCGTAACATGGGAGTTCGAAATGCAATCTCGATGGTGAGGCATAGGTCCAGCACGTACTCGCCGTCTTCAGACTGAACGAGAAGAAATCATTTGGTAAGATTATTCAATTGCAGCTTAGAATAAATGAAATACTGAAGTTACAAGCGGAATTCAACTTACTCACATAAATTAACCTCATCTTCATCTGGCAATTCTTCATCTTCGTCTTCATCTTCGTCGTCGTGATGAGACTGTTTCTCCAAAACTCTCATTGCACCTTCCTGGAGAGGCTGGAGAACTTCTTCAAAAAGGGTCGTGTCTGGCTCCAAAGCAACAATGTGCTTGTTGTCCGACTTGGCAGCTTTAATAGAATTCCCTGAAGACAAGCAAACTCAGTTTGAGATACTGGAAAATAATTCAAGCAAAAATAAAAAATGTGGACAATCAATTACAATTTTCACCTGTGCCAGCAGTCAGGTCTGCGACGATGCCGTTCAGCGGGCAAACTCCATTGATTAGGAGTTGTAGCAGTGCCTCCGATTTTTCTTTCGGCCCTCTCCAGAACTTGCCATCTGCCTTCCTCTTCAGTGCCGTCTCAGCTGTTACGACATTAAGAAGGACATCATCTTTCCTCAGATTGACATTCAGAAAGCGAGAATCAGTTGTGATCACTAACTCTGTTGGCTTCCGTTTGGTGGATTCCTTTGATGATCGCACACAGAGCATTGCTTTGAACTTCAGAGTCTGCAATGTTAATCAATATGAGAAATTAGAGATTCTGAACTCATCAATTATAAGCAGACATATTTTAGAACTATCAAAAATGAAATGGTGACTTACGTATTCTGAGGGATCCAATGGGTGTGCAAGATGAAGAGAGTTGATGATGGTCCACTCCCTCTTCAACGTGAGTCTGTTCTTCTTAAAAAATTTAAAAATCTCCTTGCCAACATTTACACTGTCCGGGTAGAAAATAAGCAGTGCACCATCGTCATGTAGATAACCCCCACAGAGACCTACAGTGTACATGATAAAGTCTTGGACAGTTTCATTCCAAGGTGGAACTTCATTTGCAACCGATGAGATACCAAGGACATGCAATCCATCTGGAAAGTCAGCAATGACGAGGTCCACATCAGGCTTCACAACAAGTTTGCCGTCGAAAAAAAAGTCCCGATCCGCTCCAACCTGAACTCAGTTTTATATTTATAAGAAAAACCATCTAAATTAGAGGTCAAAAATCCAATCTAAAAAACACACAGAATGAATTCAAACTTACCCTACTCATGAATGCAAGCATGGAGTTCCACGATTCCGGAAACCGTTTGTGTTTATCCTTGAACGCGATGATTCCAGGAAACGAATCATTGATAATGAGGACTTCAGAGGTAGGGACATGTAAGGACCCTGAGGCTGCTGTTGCCATAGATCTCATCGAGGGGGAGGGGGGGTAAATGCAACCTTTGCTATGGGTTGTGGAAGAGCTGCAGCTCCTGTAGGACCTGATGGCCGCTTCACTGTCACATGCACAGTTGCCTCGTCCTTCTCGTTGGTTGCCTTGTCCTTCTGGTTCGTTGTCTTGTCCTTTTGGTTCGTTGCCTTGTCCATCTGGTTTGTTGCCGCCACAATTGCTATAATATCCTCCTCCTGTTCATCTTCCACTATTTCGGTGGCCTTCCTCTTCAAGCCTCTGGTTTTTGTGACCTTTCCCTTGCCTTTGGTGTTTGCAGCAACCACTTGGCTCGGAGAATCTGATGCAGGGGCTGATGGAGCAGGAGGTGGCATCTTTGCTAGCGCTGGCTGTAGAGAGTCACAGAGCTCGATATCGAAAGCTGGAGGCTTCTTCACCGGACAATCCAGGTACCATCCGCAACTTTTGTAATGGCAAGAGTCCCACGCCTTTGTAATAGCCGGAGTAAACATACTGTCCTGATGTGTAGTATCCAGATAATTGGGAAAGAATGCTGGAACCCTGCTTACAACTTTTTGCTTTAAAAGAACATACTTAAAGTACCTGTAAAGCGTTCTTCGCAATGCTTGCTGAAATCCAGGCTGCTGTGCAGCTGTCTTGTTTTTGTGAGCTTGGTCCTCTCCTGTGAACGCACGAAAAAAAGCGGTATCCCATAATGAGCAACGCATTTCTTCAACCCAGTCGAATATTGTGGAAATCAGAGGCTCACCATCCGGTGAATAGTTAATAGTCACATTGAGATCCATGACAACTCCGCTGAATAACTCCTCTGCCTCAGTAGCTAGGTGCAACACAAGTCAAAGCGCAATGAGTTTTGGAATCGGTTATTAACATTACAACAATATTAAACTGCATGGGTCACCAAAACCAACAAGCAAAGAACAACCTCTAAGTTTATCCCGTGAATACAAACCTCAACTCTGTGCTATCAAAATGGGTTCACAGGAAACACTGTCCCATTTACTGGAATGTAACCTAGCTCCTATTCATAATTCATAGCAAGTTTTGTGCAAAATATCAAGTATTGAATAATACAGAAACTGATTATCATGATTCTAGCATAGTTTTTGAACCCATTACTAACCAAAGCTTCCTGTGCGAGTAATCACTCTGCCCCAGTCGATGCACAAGCCCAAACTCCGACCAAGTCCAACTTTAATCTAAATGATTGTGCTATAAAGCGATCTATAATCTGAAACTGTCTGATCAAAACATGGATGCACTTGAGAATCTCTGGGCACCGATTCTCTTAAACCTAGACTCTGCACTGGTGCGCGTGAACTGACAATATCTTTCAGGTCGGTGGTGACCAGAGATCCCACAATTGGCATCAAAAGGGTGCAGACTCTTCAATCCAGGAACGCGGATAAGTTACTGAAATTCACAATTAAAGTTGCTTGATTTCTGCTAGGCTAGTATTTGAGCCCGAGATGTTTCAGCCACCGTAGCACCTCAACCTAAAGACCCCTTTGCAATTTCTGAAATCCCTACATCATAACCACAAATCTGATAGAAGAAGAGGTAAATTGTTGTACCAATTCCTGAGTTTGAGATCGAACATTTCCCATCAGGTCAGCCACTGAATGACACAAAAGAAAGACCTAACAGCAGATACTTGTTCCAAACAACATACCTGAATACCTCTAAGTTCAGTACACTTGCAAGCGAACGAGTTCAATCACGCAAGTATTCATGGCACTAAATGCTACCAGTCTCTACAAGTTCACGTTAAGAACATTCCATTCGGCAATGCCGGCACCGGCAGTTGAGTTTCATCACAAGTCTGACCTTTGCAACATAAAAGAGAGCCTCCTATAAAGGGCAGGATGACGTTTTCTCTGGAAGTAGAATCCTCATCGACGAGGTATGATTCAACTGCCGGCACCGGCAGTTCACTTGTAGGCTACCTAATACAAAATTGGACCGAGGCTCATGACTCACAGACTTACTGACGAGGTATAGGAAAAAATACGAGCACTAGTCCTGAACCAGTTAATGATACTTTTACTAGTTGTGAGAATATCATTCGGCAAGGTTCATTAACCCAAGCTAATTGTCGATACTACATTTAAACCATTTTCCAGAAGCTGCTAAGTTCATTAATCTGGCCCATGATCATTTAACAAATTCTGAAAACAAGAAACCTGCCTAATGCGAATACCAATTCCTCAGAGAAGCATCTACAACGACCTAAGACACACAAAAATAAATTGATATTCACTCTCTCTTATAAATCGAGATATACCGGACGTCACTCTCATACCACAAAACATAAGTCTCACAAGCTTCATCTGACTCGAATCTGAGCTCCTCAGAAATTACTATGATTCAAGTGCCGGCACCGGCAGTTCAGTTCAAGGCTACCTGGAATAAAATAGCAAGGACTTAGACTGCGGTTCTATAAGACTTCGACTAGGGGGTATTGAATGGCAAGCCACAATCGTAAGACAAGCAAAAGAGGACATTAAAATCTTGACTTACTTGCGCCCACCACGTTGCTTGATGGAGCGAGGGAAGAAAAACATCGCCAAATTTCTCTTTTGGAAACTTGTGACCTTCTCGGATAGACTTCGGAGAATTCCATCGCTGTAACCACTTTATCTTCATATTAGTGGGCATAGCTGATAAGGCAAACATCCAAAGTTTTTCTTGCTGCATCTCCGGCTGCTCATCAAACTTTTCGTAGTGCTGCTTCACCTGCTCAAGAAACGCAGACGTGTGAATTGGATCAGCAATGGGTAGCAGTTTTCTGAGCTCTGCCTGTAGAGAAGACTCGGCCGCCTTAACTGTTTTATTTACCCAATCGTCCACCGATCTGTTTGTCCATTGCTCCGCTTATGGAAACCGTTCATAGAACCTTCGCTCCGCAATGGCTGCTGCCTCTCCAAGCTCGGTCTGATTAACACTTAACATGGTTAATAGTCATGACAATATACATAATCAAATTATCAAAATAAAATGAGAAGTTAAATCATTAAGCAAAATTTCCAAGCTCACCTAATAGAGAACTACATTCAATGCCTCCAGTGTTAGTGTGTACCAAGTTCGTTTAGGCCCAGACTGCTTTTTTTTCGAACTCTCCATTGCAGCTGGAGAAATAAGCTTTTCAAAGTATGAAAAGGGCTGCGGTGCAATTCTCTGAATTCGATACAACTTGTGCACAATATTTGTGGCTACATGTGATTTTTGATTCCTCCTACAAAGAATGATAGCACACAGTCAGGTCAAGATGTTACAAGAACATGAAGAAAGTACAAATAAATATGAGCATGCAATTGAAGATTACTTACCAATTGACCTCGTGAAGTGCTGTGAGTATTGAAGGAACATCTCCTCTTGGATTAAGAATGACACATTCAACTTTGTAGTGCCAGTCGATGTCATAGGAATGGTACTCTTTGATTATAGGCATCCACGCTTGTAGCCTATGGTTCCCATCCTAGACCATAAACATCTTGTTGCAGAAGACACTGAGATCTGGATCATTAACTAGTGTATTCTCAAAGTCATCGTTGACCTCGTGCCAAAGCTCTCCCCACTTTGCACTTATAGATGGTGACACATCCATAGTGTGTCCATCGTTGTCTTCCATAGCGACATAGAAATATCCGTTCCCCTCCATGTATCCGCAGGTGGTAAAATGAGAAGCTAACTGGGAGACATCATTCTTCAAATATGGTCTGACCACGGGTAGAGAAATCATTCTGCACAAAGGAATAAAGAGTCGCCCTTTAGATTTAGGCTCCCACTTCAACTGCTCCAGCCTCGATGCGGTATTAACTGTCTCTTTTACCACGAGTTCATAAAGCTTCTGCTTCACTTCGGCGCCTGATAGTGGAGCTTGGGGCTCCTCTGGTTCCTTCCCCTTCAACGACCTTCCTTCACTAAGAGGACTCTCTGCAAAACAAGTCATCAAGTTAGAGTAAATTAATACCCATATAACGAGTGCCGGCACCGGCAGTGTAATGGACATGCTAAAACGACTTACAAAGAGCAATCGCCTAGTACAGTCCAAACAAATGAAATCTGCTCAAACACTGCATTGCTCTCATCCTTGTGCATATTGAATCAGCTCAAAGACTACATCCGTGTTGAAGAAACATGTTTAGCCAAGGTGTTACATAAGATCACAAAATCAATTATCATTAATACTAGTACATCAAAGAACCAATAGCTCAGAAAACCGATAGCAACGTTGAGTAGGGTGCATCATTTGATGCCAAAAAATACTATCAATTCTTGAAATTCTATCAATTCTATCAATTCTTGAAAAATACATAAAACTATATTCCTGAAAGATGCATGTTGCGACTTGCAGAGCAAATCTTGGACGTAATCAATCCGTATATCTTGCCTTCAGAACTCAATCAGATTACTGCAAACTAAAGCCGATTACCCCAACATCGACTCCAATACTCTGCTTTTCCTCAAATCACAACACTTATTAAACGTTAAATATAAACAGTCAAAATCAACCACCATAAGATTAACGTACTCACCACCAAGACATACTAGGTCCTGAAAAAACAAATCATATGAGCAGAATAGTAATGCTGAATTACAGGCATCTGTGCTACTCAAACATCAACCATACACTCGAGAAATCAGAGTTAATAAACCGCGCTTGAAAGAGTGCAGACAGTCTACAGAGTAACAATTAGAATCAATTTGAGTGCAAAAGATTACACAAATTCTAAGTGCCGGCACCGGCACTTCATGAGAGACAAAGATATCATTCCCAAGGGTCGACTCGTTCACTGCTTTTGCACTAAGCAACGCACTAAATAATTCTTATGGACATCTATAAAAACTCTCTTCCAACAAGCATCTGGCTTGCACAGACCGTATTAGTGACCTCAGGAGTGCGAAGACCGTCATAAATACGGTGGACATAAATGAGACAAAAGATAAAAATTAAGTGCCGGCACCGGCAGTTCAAAAGAGAGAAGGAAAGCATATATGTTGCAAGACATGCTAGGTTGTTATTCATACTGCCGTTGCCGGCACTTCTCTGCAAGGGTTCAACTTATCTCTAATGAACATAATTATTAACTCGCAGACAGCTTCAATACTATGTTTTGAACAACTGCCGGCACCTGCACTACCTGGGAAAGAACAATGTTAGGATTAAGGTTAAGGTTTAGGACGAATATATAATTATTTTATGTGAAAGGGCATTGAAAAACAAACCTCGTGATTGACTGCCGGCACCGGCAGTCATTTAACAAGTTAAAGGGAACGACAAGCATCATACAATCTGACTTTTTTGAGAATGGCTTTAATAATAATTAAGCATGATTACTTATTTTAATCAACAAGAAACACACAGAAAAACACGGCCATCGATTGACTGTCGGCACTGGCAGTCATACAACAAGTTCGAGAGATCGTCAAGATCCGTACACTTTAAGTCTGCACAACTATTGCCGGCACCAGCACTTGTTTTACGAAGCAGAAATTGAAGATACGCAAGCAGGTATCAGGTGTCTCATTTGTAAATTAGTATCACAGAATTCAGAGTGCCTGCACCGGCACTTGAAATAGGAAACTAAGGATCCATGAACTCTATCAACGAACTAGTTTTCCAAGTGATTAATATAAGGATAAGTCTAAGATATCAGGTGGCACAGATGCAATTTCGTATAACATAATTCGTAGTGCCGGCACCGGCAGTCAAAATACGAGACTGATACAGTTGCACATAATGACCAAATAGGAGACTGATACAGCTTGCATAAGTATTGTGAATGGAGACTGGACTCAGAGCATCCAGACTCTAATGGAAAAAGGTTAACCGAGAACGAAGCTTTTAGAGTCCTAAATGTGGAATAACAGCTAAAACAAATCCCCAACAAATCTCTGAATAGTCGATCGAGTATAAACCTCAATGAAATAGTTGTGGAATAGCAACTAGCTGCTTGATCATTACTACATTGGTTGCATCTAAAGCAGTGAAAAGACTTAGTCTAGCATCAATGTCCAGCAACTAACCTCAAATCCAAGCAACAATCATCAATCCAGGTGACAAATTCTGCGCCACGACGTGCAGCTAACAACAATTCCAATACTGCTGAAGGTTTAGCTTTATTGCTTGTGCAACCTTCGGTACTGCTTTTAAATTTGATTCACTACTAATTACAAAAGAGAAGTCTGATAAGATCATTATCTAACCATACCTTACGCCTTAGAAGAGTTTCCTTTGGTTAGAAAGAAATGATTGAAGGAAAGAAAAAAACTAATGAACCGTGGCTGTACTGTACTGTACACCGAATTTTCATTGTCACACAATGTATATATATACTACTGTATCCACGTTGAAATTAACCTCGGAGAAAGACTATGTAAGTTGAAATATGGAGAAATCAAGAGACGAAAACCAAAGAGAACAAACATTAACCGAGTTTTACTGGACCCAAAGACGACAATGAGGATTTGGTTTGTGTTCCAAAACAGCTGATCCTATACATTAGCTATTGCCCTGAGATACGTTCTTGCAACCTGAGTGCATCCTCATACAAACTTGAATGCATCCGACACTACAAAAGCATGTAACAACCTGAATACAATCTAGTTCTAGAAACTGAAAACACCTCAAACCATCGACAATGAAACACTCTCAACCCATGTACCACTCCTCGAAAACTCCTCACGACAACTACCGGTACCGGCACATCAATTGGAGGCTGTAAAAGCATGAACTTGGATGCTCATGTCCAGAGTGACTCAGTACCTAACAACCCAATCGTGAATTTTCTAGCAATCGTTCAAGGTCGGCAATGAGCCGCAGTCTTCAAGTACGGCATTTGAATGAGAACCCACAAGTTCAGCAAGGGAAAGAGTACACACCTTCGTTTTCTTTGAGGTTTTCTGTAGTCTCGGTGTTGTCTCCTTCCATCTCGACCCTCGAGCCCGACTGCGTACATCGCTCCGGCATATCCTGGGCTTCAGACATGTTTTCTCCTTCTACAATGGTTTGTGATGCCTGCAAGACCCACCTGTCCTAGAAGTCAGTCACGACACAGGAATGGCGCACAAGGAGCATTAGGGTTAACACCCACCGACTGTGAACACTAGAACAGCGACGAAAGTAAGAAGCGCAGCGACTTAAAAGGTGCAAAGAAACTTAGAAACTTGCAAAGGTGCTCAGCAATGCGGAAGTGGAATGCAATGCGATTGTGGGTACCTAGTACGGTTTGACAATATAATAACCTAAATTCTATGGTGAAATATTGAGCTAACTGGTAAGACAAGATGGTGAGAGTGATGCCATCTACATGTACATCACATCATGTACATTGCATGTCGATGTCCAATGAAAGACCGTCGCTGTACAAAGACCGCAATGCTGGAAAGCCAGCTTTGCATCTGGCTGAGGAAATTACTCGTTTGAGTACCCGACAATCTAGGGTGGATACCTAACTAGTAGGATAGGACAAACCCAACATTAGAAAACTCATTGGTGATAGTCAGTCCAACTTCTAATCATGTACATGGCAATTCAAAGTCATATCAAAGAGGCGGCTGTCACTTACATCTTTAGCACCAGTATTGTTGGAGCATGATTCTTGAGGTACAAATTTCTTCAACTTCCCTCGACGCTCATATTGCCTTGTGCTATCGACATCTTCTTTCTCCATCTCAGAAGTTTCAGCCACTCTATCGAAATCTAATGTCTTCGTTACACCGGCCATTTCTAACTGAGCCTCCTTCTTCTTTCTTCCCATCTTACTTGCCTCTAACTGCTTCTTAGTACTGTAATAAAACTTGCCTCTCTTTCTCACCTTCCTAGTCTGATTTTGCATTTCACATCAAAAAGAGTACTCTCATACAACACAATAGATTTATGTGCAAGTGATCCAAGTTCTGAAGCTCACTGGCCATATTTGATTGGTGAGGTTATCATCATAAGTCGAACGTGGTGACCATGCCAGGCACTTGATTTCAAAAAAGAAACTAGAAACGGCGTTTAGTTTAAATAATAATAAAAAACACACCTAAAAGCACCACCGAGATATAAATAATCATCAAAGACGGTGGATATCTAACACTCATAATTACAAATCCAATGGAATGACAGGCATGATTTATTCAACGTTTAAAAATAAAATTCCTGAGAAAAATGACAAATCTGAAATATTTCTAATCATTTTATTTTCTGTACTGATTAGCTGTGACGGTCAACTAATTTTACATTCACTGACATGAACATGAATGAAATCGTTTTACTGTAAAATCATTTTAAGAGCCTAAGTAAACATCCATCATTCTTTACCTGCTTTATTCGTCAATAACGTTTTAAAAATATTCCTATAATCTAGTAAACACTTAGTTTCTAGAAAAATGTCTGTTGGCAAAGCTTGTTGCTATCTGCTCTTTTATTGTAGTTATTTTACTAGAATCTACCTAGAATTTATCTAAATCACCAAATCTAAGTAGAATCTATCTAAATGACGGCTACGTCTAATATTAAGTAAACATTTAACGAGAAGGAAATGAACCATGATTCAAATATTAAATATATTTTGGAATGACACTGATGCAAAGATGATGACAACTCCATAATTGATTCATTCTATTTTCCTAGAGTCAATTTCATCCACGAATATCAGGTCCTTAGGATTCAATGTAAACGAATGTATAATACTCAATATAATAAATAGAGTAAGCACAATGTCCTATTCCTCTCAATTTGTGTTCACGAATTCCTTTAGCTTCAGTTCATTCTATCAGCACACATCTTAGCATGGCTCACCTCGTTGCAGACAGAGTGTTAGGCATGGCCGTCCTCAGAGCTCATGGGGTTGGCATTCCACTTACAGTACGTGTAGATGAGGATGGGTTGGCACTTGTGACGGCACAACGCCTGAGCCTCAGATTTCAGAGAGGAGACTGTTTGTGTAGAGGAAGAGATTTATGACGATGAGACAAATGAGATTACACATACGCTAGATCAGATTTCTGAGAAAGATGATGACGATAACAGGTTCTGGAACCTTTATCCTGGTAGATAGAGAGTTTATGGTCTTACAGAGTCCCAGATGTAGGCGTCTACTGAGATTCTAACTCTTCGTCGATCATCTACTTTTCAGACTCCTCTGCCTCGTGATGTGAAGGTTAAGGTAGAGCCTGGCTTGGACACTCCTGATGTAACACCAGTCATTTCTCTCTCCTCAGACGAGGAGACTAGTCCCCTGAAAGCATCACCTGATGTTCCTAGACAGTCTGTAGTATCTAGCACGCCAGCTACACTACCAGACAAATGTGCCAGTATCTCCCAGACAACAAAGGAGGAGACTGTCAATGTACTGCCCCTCATTAGGATACTTGCGGAGAGTTGGGAGGAAAAATATTCTGAAGAGAATAGATTTCTCCTCAGTTCGACAGGAGAAGGTGGAGTACTTACCTGCAGTCTTCAACAACAATGTGATATTCGAGCTCCCTCCAGTTGGTGACGGGGCATCCAAGACGCAAGCGAAGGCTATGAAGGGAATGGACAAGCGTTACGACGGCCACGTTTGGACGAAGACAATCACTACCAACATCACTAACGAGTTCGGCCGCTCATTCCGCTACTCCAGCTGCGTTGGTTGGCTGCGCTGCGTCAACAAAGAATGTGAATTCCTCAACCGTCGACCTCGAATCGTTGAGGTAAACGAGACTGAATTTGAGGGTAGTACCCTCGAAGCTTTTACAGTGAATCAACCACCCCCAGCGGATGGAACACTTGTCTGCAAGGTATGTAAAGAACCTCCTGCATGTATCGCTACATGCGGAGCCAAGATTTATTACGTTCTCGGTAAATCCAACCAGACTAGGGCATGTATCCATCAAGGAACACATAATCATCCAGTGAAGGTTGGGGACTATAGAGACACTAAGGAAGAGATCAATAGCTTGATTGAAGAGCAGGTGGAGAATACTCCTCGGGCTACGAAGAGCGCCGGTGTCTTGGAGGCCAGCAAGATTCTGATCGGGAACTACCTCCTACAGCCTGAGGACGCACCACCGAAGAAACTGAGCATGGAGGAGCTCATTCCTGTACTTGACCGGTGCAAGGACATGGCTTCCCCGAATATCCGCAACAAGGTGATGACGTTCAAGCGATTGAGAAGATACGGTGTGATGGACGCCATCACCAAACTCCGTGGGATCAGTTTGTGGGCCTTTGTCCAGGAGAACAAGTTCCCGGGCCAAGGAGCTGAGAGAGAGAAGGTCTTCGTTTTCAAGATGTCAGAAGTTGGGCCAGGAAGTGGTGTCGACTTGGTCACCAGAATGCAACCTGGTGGGGATCTTGACAATGCTTGGATTATGTTCGACCACGTAAAGCGTGTAAGGGATTGGTCCACAATGGCTTGCCATGTATATGACGCCACCTACTGCCGCGTCATGACGATTGCAAGTTGCGACATGCAATCCGAGGACACTGAGGACGATTCTGAAGAAGAAGAAGCCCAAGAATCTCCCGCCCAAGAAGCTTACTCGCCTCCAGCGTCTCCTGTGAACGAGGTAGGCGTTTGCCATATCAACGCTGTTGAAGAAACCAAAGTCAATGTGAAGGAGTGGCACATTGCAAGACTTCACAAAGCTTCTGCAAAGTGCTGCTGGGCCCAAAGAGCTGGTACAAAAAAGAAGTGCACTGAGAGAATCGTCGAGGGCCCAAACTTCACTCCTGCACCGACCTACACCGGAATTTGGACTAACTATTGCAGGAATACAGTTGAGAGGACAGAGTTCTTCTGCTCCGATGATATTGAGCGCTGCGTGAAAGGCACAAGGCGCAAGTGGGTTGCACACTACTCGAAGGACCAGGAAGTGCCGCCGATTCCAGAGGTGTGGCCCGTATAACTAGGTACTAACCTGAAGCTCACAGAGATCCTCGCCCTTGAAGCTGCAGGGTTCCAACTCTCGCCGAAGAAGCCAATCTCCCCAAGACGGCTCTTCTCGTCTGCTCCGCCTCCTGCAAATCTTGGTTCGTTGCCAATTCCAGCAGAAGCTGACCACTACCCTGGTAAGCGAGATGGGAAGATGGTCAAACGCACAGCAACTCGACCTAACCCGGCGCAGTGACTCTCCATGGGCTCCTCTCAGTCCCTGAAGGCTCGCCTCCGTTCCATCACCATGATACCTCATCCAGGCCATGGTTGCATCATCGGTCTGGATTCGGGCATTGCTCCGAACATCACACAGTACCACATCACCATCACCTCTTACCCGAGTTGCACTTGTCCAGCATTCAGGAAGACGATGATTAAGTTTCGAGGTAAGATACAGTTTTCATACTATAAACACATTTATTACATCCTTTTAAAGGTCTGCAACCGTAATCCGGGGCCCGAGCTTTTCATCCATGCGCCTACCTTTAGTTTCAACAAAGTCAAGCTAGTCCTAGAGAACAGAATCTTGACACACCCCTTGGCCAAAAAGTAGGAGGCACTTTACTATTATGGTCTCGAGTATGCATAGTGGACAGTGGTTCATGCGGATACTTAGCCTGAGGTGATTGAATTTTTCCTTGTACTGAGTCAGCAATACAATCTCGTATTGCCTATTTCAATATAAAGGTTTTGTCATTCACATTTATTACATTGTGTTACAATAGCATTCATTTCGACAAGTGGCATTTGTTTATTTATATTGATGCACAGTTGGACTGTACTAATTCCATGAATACATTTAATTATAGATTTTATTCCTTGAACTTAATGCGTTTAGATATCCCTTTTGCATTTTCAGCACAATCACGAACTACCTTCTGCACTACAGGACAAGCTACATTGACATTCATTGGTCGTTCCCCAATTGGCACTTGTCGTAGGCGGGGACGTTTCAACAATGGAATAGCTTCTCTCTTTCCACGTAATGCCTCCCTAGAATAAGTCCCCGGTGGAATCTTCCCGACCTTGGAGTATGCATGAGGTGCCAAAGGGACAACTGGTTTTTCCACGGGAACTACGAGAACACCTGGCTCTTCTACAGCCACTAGGTCTCCTATCACATCTCCTTTTACTTCCACGCCATCATTTCCAGAATGCCCTTCAGTGCACCCATTCAACTCCTCATCCCCCTCGACCTCCACATACGGATGAAATGGGCCAACGACATCACCAAGTGAGATAGTGGTTTCCCCGGCAACTTCCATATCACAACAGGCTCTTCTTGGAACTTGATTCAAGAATATAACGAACAAAGAGGATGAGCGCTTCTACTGCCACTACTTAAATATCGAGGAGGTAGGTGCTCGGCGCCCTTGAATAGTGGGATATATAATAATGTATAAAAATTATACCACTCAATGGCGTGAATAGGTTTGTTATCACTGTTTCGATTAATTTGTAGACAAAATACTCTAAACCATCAATTGAGAGTGAACTAGAAGCTATTTCAAAAGATAAAAGATAAAAAATTAAATGGTAAAGAATTAAAAGATAATAAAATTAGAAGAGGAATGAAATAAAAAATAAGGAAATTAAAAAGATAAAAGATAAAAGATAAAAGAATAAGTAAATAAATAAGTTAAATGATTAAAAAAATAAGAAATTAAAACACATAAATATATATATATAAGAGTTAAAGAGTTACAAGTAAAAAACAAATAGGATAAATGATGGAATTAACCTAAAAAAAAAGAATAAATGATTAAAAAAATTAAAAATTATAAAAGATAAAAGATTATATATATATATATATATATATATATATATAGTAATTAAAAATTAAAATTAGAAAGGAATAATTCAAATGAATTTAAAAAATATATATATATATATATTTTAGAAAAATTTGAACACCAGAAATAGGAAGATTAAATGGCGATTAACATCAACGCTGTAACACATTTACTTGAAATTAAAAAACGATAGATAGAATTGGAATTGAAAAGATGGGTAGAATTGAAGAATGTCGAAAGAGAAGTTAATTCAAATAATTTAAAAAAAATTATAATACATGATGAGATGGGTAGAAATGTAGTAATGTGAAGAAAGTGACCTTGTATTCATAATTCAGTTTATCGGTCATATCAACTTTAAATAAAGGGATAGAGGAGCTAGATTGAAAATTATCAGAAAGAGTGAATTTTAGTCCACGGTTATAGGATCATAATTATTACCAAAAATAGTAATATTCTTAAAATATTCTAAAATTATTCTAAGAATATTCGAATCTGCTAATAATATTTTTATTTTTAGTAAAAATATTACTGTTTTTAGATTTAGACATTCATTTTTTGCTCGTCGCTCTCCAAATCTCCGCTCGCCGCTCTCCGCTCGCCGCTCGCCGCACGCATACAAGCTACCCCCGCCCAAGGGTGATAGCACCTTGTCAAAATCTATTTTGACACCCGACTGTGGACTAGAAATGAGACAGTCTCATGACTGTACATCTCTACATGTGTGACCAAAGTCTCTTCACGAAACAAATCCTCAATTGCCTACCTGAATTTTTTTGGGTTTCTTGGGTTCAAACGTACTCCTTCCTCTGCCTGCCCCACTACGACCCATGCCTTGGTTGCTTGCACTTTTTTCCAAAATCCCACCTCTCCTACGAGCTCCACGCCTTCCTACCCCACCTCTATACCCAAGCGCACCCGGCTCCCACGGCCTGCAGATTCTCCGCGTCTTTGCCCCTACTGCGCTACAACAGTGACTCCAACATTCTCATCCCCCACCCCACCCTGCTCTAGAGCAACCACGGTTCCTCTCCCTCCCCCACAACCTTGCCCCTTCCCTCTACCCGTCCACTTCCACAATTTCCCCTCTCACCCCTGCCTCCTCCACTGGTCTCACCTCACCCTCGCCCTCAGTTCCCCCATGATCCCATCGTCCCCGAATTCCACTCTCACCCCCCGCTTTAGTTCCCCCTTGATCACCCTCTCTTACAAAATCCTCCCCGCCGAGCTCTCCCGCCTCTGTCACTTTTCTCAATCTTCCTGCGATCCCATCTGGCCCGCTCTCACCCTCGCGGCATGAGTTGCAAGCCCTACCGCGTCCTCTGTCCCCTCTGCCTCTTCCACGTTGTGCCCCTTCACTGTACGAATCCCCTCTTTCGCCCCTCCCTAGTGTGTTCATTTTCCGCGCAACGCTTTCTATTGCAGTCAATGTTACAAGTAAGCCCCCGCCCTCTCCGTAAGCCATTCTCGCCCCTCCTTCCATGCAATCTTCTCCAATCACATCGTCGTCTTCCTCACTTGTTGAATCCTTAGAGGAAGAGTTCATCTCCTTTCCTATTTTTTTGAATGATGTTTCTTCTATGTGGTTGGGATTGTGTGGATGCAAGTGCTGGAATCTCTGTGAGAGAGAACTTCGGGTAGGTGGGGGATTTATTTGCGTACCTTGCTCAAGCGCCTTGAGAGTACTCGGGCGGACCTCCATGGCTGAGGGGAGGGGATACTCTGCGCGGAGTTCGTCTTAGGCGCCCGCCCCGCACTATGACTCCACACCCGACGACGCCGTCTGCAAGCGCGCCCCCCACCTCTCCAACGATGCCTGATGCGTCGCCCTTACCTGCTGCAGCTGCGACGCGGAATTGTGCGTTGAGTGTTGCGGCAGCTCCGTTGAGCGTTGCTGCCCATGCGGGTGTTGGCAATGCTAGCCCTTGGTCTGCTACCTCGACCCCGCTTGCTGCAGGGTTGACAACTAAAGCGGCTGGAGCGAGCCCGCACAGGCCAAGATCTGCTACGGCTGCTGGTGGCTGCGCGCGCCTTCGTCCCTGGCCCTTGTTGATTGTAGGAGCGCGCCCTCGGCCGGTGCCCCCTGGATTTGCAAGAACCTGTCCTCGGCCGTCACCTCCCCCGTTTGCACGAGCTGCGGCCCCACCGCGCCTCCATCACCGCAGTTCGCTGCTCCCTGCTCCGCTCTATTGCCTCCACCTCCCCCTTGCTCCAACCAAAGCCATCTTGCTCGCTGCTCCCTTGCGCCAGCCTGTCTGCGCGGACTACGCACCCTCTCTCTTGTCTCGCAGATCGATCCTCTTACAGCTTCCTCACAATCAAAGCTCGCTCCTCACTCGGCTCCCACTGCCCCGGATTCTCACCCCTTTCTTTGTCCTAGCCCATGCAAATTCACACAGTTCGCTTCTCAAGCTCCCTCGCTAACAATTCTCGCCCTCATTAGTCCGTTGCTCACAGCCCCTCTACATTCAGCTGCTCATGGTGTTGTGATTGTCCTGTGATCTGATTGCTGTAGGAAGTAGGCATGCTACATTACAAATTCTGATCCTTCTTCCTATGAACAATCCCTTAAGGCTCTTACTTGCAATCTCTCAATTTTAGGATTCAATCTTCATCTAGTGTCCCAATCTTCTCAATGTATACATGTTTGTGTGGATTTTGAAGTGATGGCCCCTTTACTTCTTGCATTTGTAATTGCCAGATGAATCTCTCTTTGGAGGCTTCTTTACAATTTGTAGAACCCTCTTGTTTGTGAAATTAGATTGCAAAATGAATTGGAGGCTATGAGAATTACTTCTCCTTGTGCTATTATTGTTTTTTTGCTTTGGATTCTAAATGCTAGACTACATACAATTTTCGTTTACACATGTAGTTGCACTAAACTTGTAGCCGCAGCCAAGTTTATTTTTGAAGTTTTACTAGTTTGAATGTGAGGGTGACATGTGGAGGAGGTTGTTGAGGAGGCCTATTCCCTCCTCCACTGTAATTAGTAAAATTTACAAATAGTGGTAAGTCATGGGAATAGGTCTTTTCGTTTAGCTTTTAACGTAACTAAAGGTCACTGTAGTAAGTAAAGAATGTATAGAATGCAAAGTATTTCCTTAAAAGAATCTCTTTATAACTCTAATGTCTTAATTACCCCAAGTCACATAAAACCCAAGTAATCCAAACTCTCAATTGGTTCAAGGGTAATGGGAGTTCAAATTGACAAGTACCATCTCTCGGTTTATTGCCATCACTCCCTTCCAAGTTCAATTAGACAATGCATTTATTATGCATATGCAAGTTCATTCATTACTAGGTTAGAATCTAGTGTTCAACCTATTTATGCCTATGAATGATGCTTTGGGATATGTTATGATAGATTAACTTATCTCAAGCAACTCCTTGCTTGTCTTCATCTTTTTCCTCCCACCCAGCGCATTTCAAATAGACATGTAATCACTGTCTACTCATTCACATTCAATCATACTCCAACTCTACCATTCATCACAACTATACTTCTCAATTGTATTACTCAATTACAATGACTGCACTATACTCCAATTGAATACATTCAAGTTTTATTATAATGAGAACTAATAATCACTAAGGCTGATCACTCCTTAATAATTAATGTCACTTTTATCCATCAATGTACTCAATCTGGCTTCCATAAATTCTAAGTCATTCTCAGTCTTCTATTTCAGATGGCCAATCTAATTTAAAAGACTATCAAGTAATACTCACTTCACTGTTCCAGTACTCACATGGAACTCTCATTCTCCATAATTCCCATTCACAACAATGCAATGTCAATTGGACAAACTGTTGTGTTTATTTTCCATAATTTCTATTTTCTATTCACTCAGTAACTCTTCCTTCGTTCTGAGTTCAAATAGACAAATTCCCTCACTGTTCACTGTGCTCCATCAATATCTTTGATTTCAAATAGACAGTATCCATTTCAATTAGACAGTATCCAGTGTGAGTCACCACATTCACTGTAACTCTCACCAACTCTCCACTGTGTCAATTAGACATGGTCCATGCAAGTCAAGTTGACAATGTATGCATGCCCATGGATGCATACCGAACCACCATCTTGTCCATTTGACCAGTGTTAACTAGACATTATGCAGCAAGCAATATGAATTCAATTGTCAATTAGACAGTAATCAGTTTGCTCCAGTTCTCCATTCTGATTCTACAGTTCTGCAGATTAATACACTGTGCATCATATCTACAGTTCAATTTGACAAAGAGCATTGTGAATCAATTAAACAGTAAGCTACTCAGAGTCAAGTCGACAATCAATTAGACAATGGAATTCTATTTTTATATTTTTTACATAATGTGACTATCACTCACACAGTGTTGTGTGGTGTGGTGAAGTAATTCTTTCTTCTTCCTTAATTCCTAGTTATGCCTTAATTTCTAAAGGGTGCGCCTGTACGTAGAGTCAATTTGACAAGTCGTGTCTCTAGGTAGGGTCATGTCCCCTGAATTCTACACTATTGTCCATTTGACTCTCAACCAGATTTCTACAGCCACTATCTACATGGATTTCAAATTGACATGGTAACTTGGTCCTATTTACACTGTTTTTACTGAAAAGGGATTTTTCTCAAAAAAAGTCAGCTCACAGGCAACCTATGTGGATGCACTTTTTTCGCACTCTTCAGCTGCCCCCACAACTACAAGATGTTCCCCTCCAAATGCCCCACTTCCCGGTCATACTCCAAAAATTCCCTCAAACGCTGGTTTTTCACTTCCATTTCTACTGCCCTTGCACACCTTCTCAACTCAATTTAGAAAAAGTTGAGTGCGCAGTATTGATCTCTTGCACTTTGGAGTGGCACCAAAATTCACCATCATGGAATTTTTACTGGAAAAAAGCAATTTCGATAATTTACACCATCCCAAAGTAAAAAAAAATTTATAGGGATGAAAAACAGTGCACTGAATGATGGATGCGAGTGGTCAAAGAATGAAATTGACCAGTTTTTGGTCGTTTAGGCGTTTAGGGGTTAATAGAGTTATTTGTAAAGGCATCCGGTGTTTGACTTAGATACCATGAGTTTTGCTTTATTGTAATAATTTTTTTTACTTCAAATAGTTGGGAGGCATGGAAGAACTTGGTGGTCTCACTAAATCCGGTGTGTAAGAGCTTGGTGGTCTCTAAACTCAAGGGAAACTAGTTTTGAAGGATGGAATGACGGCAAAACTAGTTTCCCTTGAGTTTAGAGACCACCAAGCTTTTACACACCGGATTTAGTGAGACCACCAAGTTCTTCTATGCCTCCCAACTATTTGAAGTAAAAAAAAATTATACAATAACGCAAAACTCATGGTATCTTTTTAAAACACAAGGTGACTTTAAGGATAACTCTAATATACACACTCCATACCTTGCTGAGTGAAAAGGCCCCCAATTCCAGAAAGTATCAAAGGCAAATCGTATTTCAGTGTTTAATCTGAAAGAAAAACAGCAGAGATGTCATTTATTAGACAAGTAGGATCAGAATGACGAAGAGTCAGCAAGAATCTTCAAACAAAAATTACAAAAATCTCACAACCATCCACCAGGGAAAATAAAAACCACGTAGGTGACGTTAGATTCCATCAACCATTGAACAACTTTAAGGGACAAAATAATATTCAAATGCCTTTACTTTGGAAACAAATTGAAGAATCAATTGCAGTGAAAAAAAAGGGAACAAGGTGACCCCCAGCCGGGACCTTTACAGACTTTGTAACCATTTGCTTACAAACGTACTCACCGCATACGCTTACAAATACAATCTTAATTAAGCAAAGCACGAAACATAAAAGATTAGAGTAGAAATTACTTGAACATCATCATTAAAAGTGAGATAGTGATTGCGGTACCTCACTGCAACTTGAAGGCCCACTAATTTTAAAAGCCCTAATTTTTTCACAGTAGATTGATGCCAAAAGAATGTGCATTTAGAGTGTACATATTTACAAATACCTAAAATCTACCCTAGACCTTTTGGCATCTAAATATGAATCAAGCTGTCCACTTAGTGGAACAGAGTTAACCTACCAAGAATGAGTACTGAAAAATCAATTTGATGCATAACTATAATGGTAACTTGTCCACAAAGTCCTTTCAAGGGCGGTATATCCGCTGACATTTCGTGACTTGGCGGCGGCAAAAAGGGCACTTGGAGAGTGCTGTTGAGCACCTCTGGCACAGGACGTGACCACACGGAATCACAATTGTATCCACCTCATTTGTTAGACAAATACGGCATGTCCATGCTGAGCGAGCTGCCTCTGCTTCCTTGACTGCTGTATCTGCCCTTCTCTGCGACATAAAATAAACTTTTATTAGGACAATAGGTTTTTCTAATCTGCAGCTATCTGTTATCTTTCTCATCCAAGGTCTATGTATCTCACTAGGATATTCAGTTCCTTATCAACATCAACTCACAGGCTTCGAGCTTGCTCCTGAAGATTTCTTGGTGAAGGTAAGTAACGATAAGTGACGAGAATCAGGGTCAGAAAGGGTAAGGTCGCATACATATGAACTGAAAGCTGGCAATGAGACCATTCTACATCTCTAACAGATCCAAGATAATTAGATATTGTTTAAACTTCGTCATAATAATCAATAAATGACAGTAGTGGAAGACATACCTGTTCTTCTAGAAGAGATGTATCAGTTGCTGTTAACTGCTCTTGCAATGTCAACGAGCGTTCCAGCCAAGACATCTGTTCTGCACCCATGGGCAACCCAGCAGCAGCCAACATATCCCTCACTGCTTGCACCACCTCTGCAGCTGGAACATTTCCGGCAACCTGTCCTCGTGATGGTTCCTAAGCCCAAATAAAAGTCTAGTTAGATACCCCAATGCCCAGGTGCTGAAGAAAGGTATAGCGGAATACATTAAAGCTCAGAAGCATAGAGTAAAACACACCTGTGCTTCGGGAATCTTGATAGAAGTAAGCCCAAAACGAGGAGAATCCCCATGAGACCTATCAACAGGGTCTGTGATACCTGTTAAATTGTTGACAGCTTCTTGCAGGTTTTCCTCGGACACAAGGGATATCACTGGTAGGCTAGCGGAGGCTGTACCCTTAAATGAAAGCACTTGCGATGACAAAAGTAATCGGACTTCATTGGCCCCTGTTTCCACTTCCAGACGATACAATGCTTGGCCGGCTGAGGCACGCACATCCTGGAGTACACGCCCATATCTTAGGCCACCCTGTCCATCTGGCCGCCATGCAACAAGCTCTCCAGCATGGAAAGGCCGCAAGGGATGAAATTGCACTAGCGCTGCATCAGGACCTACCAACTCCATTCCTAATACGCCACTATTTGCCATCCCATTACTGGCTCCCCTGTTGTTTGTACTCAATCCTAACCTAAGAACACCGAGTACAGTAAAATCTGCGCCTACGGGTGCTGTAAACAGTGCACCTATGGAGAGGGTGACTGGGCTTCCAATCAGACGACTCAGAACAACTGCCAGCAAGTCTGGCAAGGTGATACCGAGGGAGGGCACTGCAATTAATATTCGACTTTTGGCTGTATCAACATACTCGAAAACTCTGTGCCCAGTGTCCCCGTTATCATCATCCAAAATTGAAGCTGAAGCATTTCTGCGCCGTCGTGTCACATCTGCACGGCCTGGTAGCATCAGGAACCGTGTGTACAACCGTCGTACAAACCAGAGTCCATCCGCTGCAAAGCTTAACGTTTTAACCAGCTTCTCCTTGCTCAATTTTAGTTTCAAAGCTGGTATACCGTCACCAGCTTCTTGTACAACTGCCCACATTGCGTCTGCAAACAAGGGACTTCGCAACCTCTCCGAGATTGTACTTCGTGCAAAATGACCAATAGAATCAAGCATCTCAAGAGACTTGTTGTTGTCCAGTTCCTGCAAGCAGCCAAATGTTTTCAAATCAGAAACCACCAAGCCAACTCTGTGTTCAATTTGATTACATATAAAAGCAGGCTTGTAATGAACACAAGCCTTTGTTGGGCAGTCCTGTAGTGAACAAAGGATAAATAGTGTTTAGATCTCTTCTTCGGACTCAAATCTAGAGTCACTCTTGTTTCTGTCGTTTACAGCCTCGAATAGATGGTCAATTGAAACGTTTCAATCACATCAATTGAGAAGCTTGAAAAAAAAGACACCAGGATTTTACCTCTATAATAATTTCCGACAGTTTTCGCACACCCAGCTCTACACAAAGCTGTTCCGTGACGTGTGGATGAACAAATCTTACAAGAGAAGAGTCGATCTCCCCAACCAAACTTGCACCAGCAGAATCTATGTATACACATGCCCTTGCTTGCAGTAGTCTGCCACTGTCGTCTGGCACGATAGCATCCTCAGCAGGATCAGGTATGACATGGCTAGTCATCGTCCTTACCCTATTACTTTTGTCACAGACAAAAGTCAGAATACGCAGGACAGCTTGAAGTTCATTGGGGTTGAGGCGTTGATATCCGCATGTGCGTTGCAATTGTAAAAGCAGGGAGCGCATACTTTCAAAGGTTGGTGAGTCTTTCATCCTCAAAGATGTCAGTACATCTACATATGCCAGGTAGGCACTAGGAAGCTCAAAGACAAAAGGGACCAAATCCATGCCTAGACGGGCAAATAAAGAACCAGCAGCTGCAAGACGTGTGCCGTTTGCGACTGGTATAAATTGAAGTTCCATCAAGGTATCCTTGTCTGCCAATGACCACGCAATAGATGTCAAAATTCATGTTCAAATTCAAAAGAAATATAACAAACCACGATGAGAAAACCAATTAAAATACATTTTCGAATCAATAAGGCATGCGTCATACGCAGTAATTCATATGACCATGCATTCTAATTGCCGATTGAAGGCAAGTGGATAAAGTTTAAACTTCAATTTCATTCTTGCAAACAGCAAAGTTCCGCACCAGAATCTGAAAGCCCATCCCACACGCTTGTAAGATACTTCAGCACGTCGCCAAAAGCATCTTCGACCGATCTCATACCCTTCACATTTGGCCACCTTGCGAGAATATCTTCACCTCCATTACGCCCCACCATCTGCACAGAGCGTATTCAATTCTGTCACAACCACAAACCCTAAACCCTAAACCTTCAACTCTACGATAGACCTTCATAGAACGATCCACAACGTTGACATCTACTGATTTACTGGCTCTTAAATACATTAGGTCAGCTATCTCACTCCTAAACCCAAGAAATGTGGAAGTTACATGTAAGAGATATTCTCTGAGACGCGATGAACAAGTGTAACAAAGACATGGCATATGTAGAGAGACAGCATATGATTTTTCAACGTACCTTGAGATGCTTGACTACGGTGGCAAAAGGGGGAGGATGACTTAGGCGAAAAGATCCCCACGAGAACTCAGGAGGAACTACATTGGCCTTCACAAGTATTGGTGCACATGTCCAAGCCAATGGCCAATCCTTCACAAGAACTGCCTCATTATAAGCCGCGAGCACTTTCCTGCCACTACCAGGCACACCAATGCCTGGTATGCCCCTTTCAGCAGGAACGAATGCAAGGCGTCCCAGTGCTTCACAGAAATTTGTTCCTGCCACTGATGCAAAATTATTTAAAAGTGCTTCCACGAGCATGCCTGCCGTGGTCCAGAGCTCAATTGAGACGCCGTTGTTTCCTGCAGATACTGCCTCACTTTCATCCAGTAGATCCAAGTCTTGAAAATTTTCCTTCCCTAGTCTGTCGACTTTCTTTGCACATTCTAGCAATAAAGGAGGATCTATAACTGATCGTAAGCCTGCATTCCGCAAGATGGCTAGCCACCCTGGAGTGGCAAACTGGCCACCTGGAAACTTTCCAGGATCGTCCGCAAAAATGCGTTTCATCAGCGTGCTCTCTGGATCCATGAGATCAGAGGGACGGTATAAAACTGCATTATCAATAACATTGCTGGATTGAACGGTAACATTTCGCACAAATTTAGTTTCACTCAGCACAGACATCAGATTCTCATGCTGCCTAAGGGCTGACCAGTTGCTATTAAGATAAGCCAGTATTCGCTCTTGTTCACGATCAGGCTGAGCTTCGAAGCCAGGCAATGCAAATCTAGCAATCACTTCATAATCGGCAAGTTCTGGAATGCCCAGAGTCTGATATAGTGATCCGCCTTCTGACGTTTCTCGAAATTCTAGGCACAGATCGTCAGCTGGTTGAAAGAAGACACTTGGAGGTACTATACAATGCATTCGTAGGTCCAAAGAAACAAAGCTGCCTGTGCAAGTCTTGTAGATTGGGAGCAGCCTCAACAGATCGAGCTCCTCGGAGCTGTAAGCTGAAGCTGCAGCTCCTACAGACGTGAACGAAGCAAACAAAAGGAAGAGTGCATTGCAATCTTCGGGGGTTAGAGGCAGCTCTAAGGGAGACAGGCAACCGGCTCGCTGAAGTGCCAAGAAAATGCCCACCACAACCTCAGGAAGGGACTTCTCAGGTGGAGGCATGCAAACATCTACAATACTGAAATCTAGAAACCGTCGATCATAGACAGGCACATGGCAATTTCGCAGCAACGGGAGGAGCCATGGTTGCTGCCTTTCAAGTTCCAGGTATCCCCTCGTGATACCATCCATGTCGTCATTAATGGGAACATCCTCCAAACCTGATGTAGGGAGCCATTGTTGTGGTACTGGTGGCACAAATATGAGCTGACGTTGACCCACGCGGACCAGCACAGGTGTTGATGTCACAGCAGGAATTAAAGGCCACTGAGAAAAAAGAGCAAGCTCCTCTGTAGATGTGACATTGATGTTCTTCCAAAGCATCCGTAACCATTCTGCAGAGGGACCTGTCAATGGGACGTTGCTGTCAGACCAACCCACCCAAGGAGTTGTAGTTCCTGCTGCTCCTCGTGAGATCCAATGTTTAGGAAGTGCAGCACCAAGATTTGCTGCCAACACCTGAGATGAAAATGGCTCTAGCTTCAAGAGATTTTGGAAGACACGATCGCGGAAGAGGTCTGCAAGAATAATCCGCTCAACACACATCGGATGCACAAACTTTGACGCCAAGCTAGGAAGAAGATCTTGCTGCTCCTTGCTTCCCACCCAAAAATCGGTCACACCGAGCTTAGACATTTGATTTGTTGCAGTTGGGCACAACAAACCTTTCAGTTCAAGCACTAAAGATTTATTCAAGGTGGAGTGGTCCTCTGACGAAGTTGATTCTGGAGCACTTGGCCCATCTCTGCTGATATCATTCATAACACCAGCACCAAGATCAACAATAGCCCTCCCCATATCGGTAAACCATTCAATAGGGTCCCTCCCATCTAGTACCCTGGGCGTTGGTCGTTCTTCAATTTGGATTTGCTGCTCCGAGCGTAAAACCCTGGAAGGTCTTAACCTAGAACCAGTAATAGCTTGTTGAAGTCCAATAGGCTGTCGTGATGAAGTGCTGATGCTTTGTACCTCAATCCCATTGGGCTGGTTCGCTACATTTTCAGGCTCAAGAGGTGTTGAATTAGGCTTCTCTGAAATGAGGTCAGCGCAACAAAATTCCAGGAGATCCACTTGAGTTAAAACAGAAGGAACAGCAGCAGCAATCGATGGTATTCTTAGTAGGCTCCTCAACATTTTGGGCGTCAACTCCTTTGCACTCACTCCAGCAGCTTCTATCTCCTTTGTAAGTTCCCAGGGCACTGCAAACACACGGTAATGAGCTTTCAAAAACTCACAAACGGTAGCAGGGGGAGCCATGCCTTGCTGCTCTACGCCAGGGGGGGTCAAGAACATTCCGTCCGCAGCCTTGGCCATAGCACCTCCATGTAGCTGCCACATTGGCGACTCAACCAACCGTACATACATGGGCTTGATCAACCACTCGGCTAAACATTGTCCCTCAACGGCACCAGGTTGATCAGGGCCCATTGACATCAACGCTCTTGACCTTGGCCATAAAGAGTAAGTTCGGTCAGCTGGCACTCCATACATGCCGTCAAGACCTCGACCAATTGGAGGATCAGCACGTGATGAAGAAGGATCTTGTCTAAGCCGTTGAATCTCTTGTAATAGCTCAATATACGAATCTCGTACACATGCTAAAAGTTCTTTGTTCCAAGCAGTAGCTACACTTTCAATGGACACTTTTGATCCATTAATGGATCTATTTGTACTGGTTGTCAAGTCTGGAACAGTGAGAGTCTTAAACAAGTGACGTGTAACACCACGGGAAACCATGAAATGTCCCATGATGGTAATTGGCAAGCCAGATAATATGGGGACTGGAAGAGGTGCCAAGATGTAGTTATTGGTACTCGAATCTGGGACTAACCCATTTCGTGTCAAATGAGCTGCTACACCAGCAACTGGCGTCAAGTTGTAAGACAAATATTTCCTACAAATGACCAACAAGCATTCTTTAGTACCAGAGTGCACTCAATGCACAAAGAGTTCTGTGATCAAAGACGAACATGTAGAATGGTCTACAGTTTGTTACAAGACCAATTGAGGAACTGCATAGATTTATCACTCTCCTACAACCTCTTCCCTTCATATTCTCTATTTGGACGTTGAATATACCTTAAGTTGATAATATATTAAGAGCTCCCAAACGCGTGATATCGAGGAACCATTACAAGACAGCAAGTGAAGACCTTTATGCTAACCCCTCTACTTAGACATAGAAAAATTTCAAAGTGTCTTCAGATATTAAAATACCTGTCCAAGGCCATGTCACGAGTATGGCCGGAGCCCAAGCACTGGACAACCAGCCACTTGTCAACTATTTGTTTCCCATCTTCCGTCAGGAGTACATCTATAGTATGCACCTTTGACGTTGAGCTAGAACCACCAAATATGCTGGTCAACTGATATTTAAAGTTACGCCATTTCTTCTCTTGAAAGGGGTTTCGCAACAAAGCACGTGCTGGGTCAATTCGCACCCCAAACAGCTCATGAGGTCGAGCCTCTCCTTCCTCCCAAACTGAGATAGAGACCTGGATAACGTGGTACATACTGACATCAGATCCGTAAGGCCCAGTGGCGGCAATCGAAGGGCTTATTCTTAATTCAATTTCAATTTCAGGTTCTCAACATTGAAAACCAAAAGACCTGAGATCAGGGTTCGATGAGCAGAAACCATATAAAACATATTTAAGGTCCAACATCAACGCAAGCTTGGATACAGGATCTATATAAGAAGGCAATCTTACATCTTCAACTGTTTTTAAAGCAAGCAATCCACTTGAGGCACGACTTTTGAAGTTGTCAAGGATACGTGCAACATCTGTGTCTGTGCATTCCACAGCGTCTTTAAACTTCGATTCAGCAGCCTGCTTTGATGAGCGTAACGGCAACCTCAATATAGTCGCATCAGGTCTTGCCCAGGACAACGATGAACTAACTTGTAAAGGAAAGAACTGATCTGAAAATCTTTGAGCCAAGTCTGTACCTGATGTGTGGAACAAACAACATTCAAAACTTGTGAGAATTGTTTTATCCTCCAAAAACTGCATCAAACATCAAAATTTAACCAAAACGAAAAGACTATGTTAGACTTGCAAGGCAGTAAGTCAATTTATCATCGAAGGGAGACTAGATGCTGACAAGATATCAGATAAAAAGTAGGGAAACAGCCCGTTGCATTGTTAGCTAAATTTTAGAACATTGTGAGAGATAAACAGGAGAAACGCCCCTTGACAAGCAATACATCCCATCCTTCTTAATATTATTCTTTTCCACAGGATGACAAATACAGCAAGATTTACATCCATCGATGAATACCAATACATCATAGAGGGCACAGTACCTTTCAAAGCATAAGCTTTGCCTACTGGAATCCCACCAGAAGTAACAGCGCGTCCATCAGCCAGTGAAGCCACCAGCACTTGTCCTGGTGGATCAAACAGGTACAGACAGCCACTTGAAACGATAAGCAGAAGCTCTGTGACATGATAAGCTCCTAGAAGGCCAATACCATATTGACATGGTTGTCCCCGGATCTTAGATGGTGGGATCGTTTGAAGCGTGCACACTTCTTCTGTAGTAAGACTTGCTCCTTCAAACGCAATAGTTAGGGCTGGACCTTGGAATGGGCCTGCAAACACAAACACAATTGTGGTGGCCACCTTCAACTTGTTAAAACTTTGTGTGTAATGAGAGATGTAAATCTATACTCTTGATGTTCTCAATTAACTGGTCGCACAAGCACACATGAATCTCACTATTACCTTCGTGCAGTGTTAACCCTCTCTTCTCGAACTTCTATGTGTTAAATTATCTTCAAGTCAACTTCATTTGATTTCAAGTATCACATACACTATTCTTTGATTGCCTATAACGTCATCTTTTATAATATCAGCAGACTTGTCTGAATCTCTGACACAAACCTACAAGGATGTGTGGCAGAGAACTACTGTCAAGCAACAAAACAAGTAAATCCAAAAAAGACGTTGACAAATTACAAGTATGCAATCTGTATCAATCCAGGTAAAATATAAACCAGCACAACATCATGATACCTCGCCATTCTTTGAAGAAGCCTTCTACCGAATATTCTAAGCTAAATGGCCAGCACAGCCTCGTCACTGCAGTCAAAATCTTCGAACATATTTGCATAGAACTCAGAACAGCCTACTGGAAAGTACAGCATCAAGCATCATGTCCAGCCCTTGCAGTATGTCCAAAAGCACCACCTGCGATTCAGAAAAAGTAAATATTTCGACACCAAGGGTTGAATAAAAGGTTGTGGAAAATTAACCTAGGTTTGGCTGGAGAAGAGATTGTCGAGAATGCTCTCGTTTGTCAAACATAATATGAACCTTTCGTGCTTTGCAGCAATCAGCTGCTTCTAAAAAATCAAATAGCAGAAGATCATCGCTTTCTTTTTCTGAAAGGACCTCCGAAATGGCAGAAGTATCTAGGCAAGGTAAATTGCTCGTCATCTCCTGGTCTACCAAGGACAGGTAACGAAGAGACTTGGCGCCTAGTCGTTCGGCTAGTGCAATATCAATGTCTCGGTGAACAAGACGGCGCATCCCAGCCATTTCAGTGGCAGCTTTAGCCAACCACGGAGCATCATTAAATACCAGATCCTTTGCCAGGGCCAAAACCCCTGAGGAATCAGGCATCAAAACTGACCCCAAAATAACTCGATTCTCTCCAGGTGGAAGAACTTCCGAAAGTGCTTCAAGGACTGTCAAGCAGAATGTTAGCTGCTCTGGTGCCAGCATCCCACCATTCATATCGCGGGCAATTCGGAGGAGTACGTTCGCATAGTCGGCAGCCTCAAACGTTTCACGTACCCCGAAAGTAGTGAGCAACTTTCGGAATTCAACAATTTCAGTTGGAACTATGTGGAGGTATGGATGAAAATGAGCTGGTGAATCGAAGGCGAGTTGCTTTGGAGAGACAAATCCCTCTCCAACCCATACCCATGGAACTCCAGCTAGCATATCTTGAACAATTGTTAGGTCTTGTTTACCAATCGATTCTTGCAGGGCCTTGTAGATAGAAGGTATTACTTCTTTTGATACAACGGCATTGAATTCCTGAAGAACCTCCAACTCCTTGGTAAACTTCTCCTGCCATTGAGCATAGTGTTTCGATGTCTCAGACAATTGAGCTGCCAGCACGCTGACATTTAGATGTTGTTCCCAACCAAGCTTTGTTGCCAGACTCGCGGATTGACATTCTCCATCGAGGATGAACATTGTTGCAGATACAAACCACATTTGTGATCTTGGACGAACGAGCTTTGGAGCAGCAATTGGATTCAAGACTTGGTGCCACGGAATCATATCGTTGGGTGCACTTGTCAGGACAGGACACCAACTTATGTTAGTCAGCTCCAACCAGAATTTCGACTCCGCTTCATCTTGGGCTGCAACCTGTGCCAAAGAGTTCCCTTCCTTAGGACTCACCCCTAAACCGCTCTCTCTTTCTGAGCTGTTAAGAGAATCCGCATGGGTCTCGTTGACACGAGACTCGCTTGCAATTTGAAGGTCATCTAGGTGAGTAAGCAAAGCTTTTGCTCTATGAACGGCTTCAGACGGATTTAGAGTACTAGTCATGGCAACAGAGCGTGCACTGTCCAAAAGACCAACATGGCCTAAAGATCTTCTCAAGCCCAATTCCACTAGTATGTCCAGAACAGTGTCAGCAGCGAAGTCACCGGAAGGAAAAAATACATCTTGGTTTAGCAGCGTCTGAAGTTCAGGCACACGTGGATCATACAACCTGCGATCAAGCCGTTAAAAAATAAGATATGATTGTAACCAAACTAAGATGATCTGTAAAGAAATCGAAGTGCAATAAGAAAAACATGATACTCAAGGGAATTAAAGCTCTAAAAAGTTCCCAACCACTGCAATTATGGGTTACAAATGTTGACGCAATCAGCCGAAGTCATCTGCGGGTACACGCGAACTCAACTTGACATTCAAATTCGAAGCCGGAAGAAATGAACATAGCAGAACAGCCTACACAGCCGGTAAGACGGCTATTTAAAAACAGACTTACATACCTCTCTGGAGGTTCAAGGGTGCCCCGCGCTGTGAGAACAAAGGGCAAGCTGGACAAAACCTTCACTACACCTGGGTCTTCTCGAACAAGTCCTTGAAAGTCCTGAATGGCAGCTAACATAGCACGTGTAGCGACAGCCATTGGAATCTGAGCCATGTTACTAAAGAGGTGATTGCAATAAAAAGATGCCCTGTTCAGCTTGGTAACGCCTAGATACCTTCCCAAAACGTCCTCTTCTTTCGGAGATTCTGCCCGGATAAAGCTACTCCCAAAAAGCTCTTCACTTACACCATCTGGTGGAAACCACCGCTTGTCTTGTGGTAAGTCCACAAATTTGCGCCCACTGATTGAGAATGACTCAAATATTGGCAGGCTGCGAAGAACGTCAGTATGGACCTTTTCCATCTCACCAGCTACAAACCACTTCGACTGGCAGAGAAAGCTACAAAGTTCTCGAAGCTCTCCATCCGGTGCACTTTGCAGTAACGGAACCAAAGCATGCAAACGCCCACCAACTGCTGCTCGCAATGCATCCAGAACACCAAACGCCGACGCATCATGCACATATTCTTGCAGGGTTGGATGATTGACTTGAATGTCGGACCTCAGTACGGCACACTGTGCTCTTTGCAGAACACTTACCATGTTCTCACTCCATCCATCGTTCCTTAATACCCGTGAGTTTTTTGCCAGCCTGACCAAATGGCCGTCTAAGGTGGGCAAGAGTGGCCATTCTTCAAAAACAGATAGATCACTACAGGAGGAATCTAAAAACTTCCATAGCAACTGCATCCATTGCAGACTAGGATGACTTCCTTCATCTGGTGACCATGTCACCATACCTTTGCTTCTCCATTCTGTTGGAACTAATCGAGGTAGAATTTCCTCAAGCACTTGTCCCGTTAGTAGGGTCAGATTTGTGCCCCCGTGCTGTGCAATCTTCCTTAACTTCTCAATAACATCGCTGGCTATTCCACAATCAACAAGCATGTAGGAGACAGCGTCTTTCAAGAGCAAAGACTCTTCGTTTGTGGCTACCAGAATCCGCTCACCTGCTCCAACATTTGCAATTGTTGCCAAAGAACCATTGTAAAGAGGTACGAGTGACAAACCCCGCAACTTTTCACCAGCATCCACCGCTTCCACATCAGTCAAGCAGTACTTCAGAGCCACCACATTAGCGGCTAGGCCTTCGAAGGTGCGTCTTGAGGCAGCAAGATTTCTACGCAGCATAGAAGGGGTTAGATGTCTTAACCGTGGGCACACTTTTCGAAACTTGGAAATCACAATGTCAGGGGCGCTAATAATAGGGAGTCCTGCATGAGCTAAAGCGTTGCCTAACTCTTGTGCGTCGGCGAAGCTGTTGTCAGGAAACACCGCTTTCTTTGGAGACACCCAAGTTCCTTGGGCTGCATATGTGTACAGCACGGGGAGGTCCAAATCAACCACTGATGTGTATACTTGTTTCACCATAGATAACCAAGGCTCGGAGACAGAACCGGTAGGCCATAAAGCATAAAACTGGGCTGTCGGCCCTAGTTCACCAGCAGCCCCAAGTAGCAGCCGAGCATAAGCAGGAGCTGCAACATCTTCCAGTAAACAGCGATTCCAGTCTGCTCGTAGCTTTCCTCCCCCAACCATGTCATCACCGTACCATATGTCTCTTCTATTACTCGAAAGCTCAAAGTATCCATTGACATGGACGGGAAGACCAATTTTGACGGGTAAAGGCAGAAAGCAGAACGCACGCCCTTCGAAATCCTTTTGGCTCTCAGAACTACCAGCATCATCAGCCAATCGAGCAATCCCAATCTCATCGCCATCTTCGTTTGTTGCTTCCTTGAACTGGCTAAGATGTAGTGGAGCAGCTATTCCTGCCCAGGGAATGAAGCCACAAGACCGATTCTCTAGGGCAATGGCCTTGTTTCTAGCACGCCCGCCACCCATGGCAGTGCTGATCAGCCACTTCTGCGACTGCTGCACACCAGCTGTTGTGAGCAATATTTCTATAGGCTCACACTCCTTGGGTAGTCTCAAGTCAGGAGTCTTGGTAAGTTTTGCATAGAACTGTTCTTTATCTGTAGGGTTCTGGGGACTGCCTCGCACAAATTCATACACAGAACTCTGCATTGTTGTTCCCGGACGCTTCACTTGATAGAGAAGCTGCATATCTTGATCCAAGTCGTCCCGTACATACACCGAAATACTGGCCACATTTCTGAGAAATAACATCGCTTCTTCAGCACTGCTTTTAAAGGACCAGAACAGCTCTACAACATCATTCGGGCTGTAAGCTCCTTGTTTAATCTCACTGTTGATTGCTGTCTTCTCTGTCCGCAAAGGAAAACGAAAGAGAGTGCCCGGGTATGGCCTCTGCAAGTCACATCCAAACAGTAGATATGGTTGCAGCTGATCTGGGAACTGCTCAAGAAGCCCTCGGCCCACAAAGCTGATTTTGAGACCAGGATGAGAAGGTGTAACTCCAGGAAGATTTCTGACATGGGGGTCAAACATGACCAGATTACTACCTGATACGAACCCGGGAATATCAGTGAAGTGATAGACAGAGTTGAAACCAAGCCCAAAACGGCCAATAGCAGAGGGTCTCTCGAGCTTGCTATCCTGTCCAATCCGCGAAATTGCATAAAGGTCCCGCGGAGTAAATACAGAATCATTTTGGCAGTAGAGTGCAGGGCCCTGCCAGTCCGCCATGTTAGGTGACAACACTGAGGATGTTCCAAACGTGGACCTATCTAACAAGAACTTCACCTCTTTAGCCCCTGCATCATCAGCGTTCTGAACCAATTCACAAAGAATGCCCGGCCCATCGGCGTACATTTCAACAATGTGCTTCAGGCGTGTTGTTAAGGCCTCATGCTGACCAAAGGCTTCAGCAGCATCATGAAGCCCCAGGTCCATGGAGTCTGCACTTTCCGCAAGTAGCATGCGTCGTAGAGATCGGACACCCATCCTCTCCGCAACATCTGTGGAAATTTTGGGGTGCGCAAAT
The DNA here is from genome assembly GCA_014871385.1 of Ceratodon purpureus. Lineage (NCBI taxonomy): Eukaryota > Viridiplantae > Streptophyta > Bryopsida > Pseudoditrichales > Ditrichaceae > Ceratodon > Ceratodon purpureus. The sequence goes on along the minus strand of CM026421.1, from coordinate 211,999 downwards.
CTCGGGCCACTTGATGTCTTTAAGGATCCTGTTAAGGAGCCACCTATTTCACCCTCTGAGCCATGCAGCCAAGGGGCGTCATTGTACACCAGATTATGTGCTGCAACCAGCGTAGAACTAGAATCTGGAACAAACGCAATTACCTCTTGGGAGTTGAAATGGAGATCAGCTAAATGTTGTACCAACCAGACTGCTGCACTGAGCTGCTGAGAGTCTAAAGGTGCACCCTCTTTAACCTTCGCCATATTTGACAAAACAAGAGCAAATTCATTCGGAGTCAATGTTTCTCTCACGTCTAGCTCAAGGAGAAGCTCTTTGAAAACAGCAAGATCCGCAGGGATGATGCGCAGAAATGGTGCCAGATGCAGGGGCCCGCTGAAGGCTACTTCTTCAACATTAGCAAATCCATCACCCACCCAAACCCAGCGGCTTCCTTCTAGAACCGCTTTCACTATCTCCATTTCGTCACTGCCCAGCATCTCATTCAACAAAGTGTAGATTCTTGGGACAACAGTCGCCAAAGCTTGACCTAGCACACGATCTTGAACCACGACATGGTTTTTCCCTAGCTCCAAAAGCTGTGCAGCCAATCGTCTCCCTGTTGGCAGCGATGACCACCCTAGCTTAGAGGCCAATGCAGAAGACCTTCCACAATCTCCATCTAGGATCCTCATGCTTGCAGATAGTAGCCACATATCATCTTGCAAAGCAACATGCTTTGGAGGGGCGACAGGACTTCCAACTGCAGGCCACGGCAAGTGGGGATGGGGAGGATGCATCAAAACAGGGCACCAACTCAAATTTGACAGCTCGAGCCAGAATCTATCAAGTGTTGTATCAGATGCAAGGTCGGGGGGTTGAAAAATAGCCGAGACCTTTTGAAACATGCGGCCAAGTGACTTGCTGGGATCGTCCAAGGGTCGCTGCAGCAGCCACCTCCCTGTATTAAGTTCCATGTACAACAGCAGATCCCGTCCTTTCTTAAGAGCTCGCTCCCCATCCGTTGATAACAAAGCTTCCACTTGTCGAGCACTCTGTAATATTGTCTCCGGCAAAACTGCAACCCTCAAGCCCAAGCCTTGCAGCATGTCCAAAGCTTCATCTTTCAGGAAGACCCCTGCTGGAAAACATTCTTGATCATCTAGTAGCATCGTCAGTTCTGGACTGCGAGGATCATACAAAGACTTTGGAGCGTGTAAAGCACCACTGCCTACGGGAACAAAGGGTAGCTGCTTCAAAGCTTCGCGAAAACTGCTGTCTACCGCTGCCAACTGTGGGAGCTCTCTTAATATAGACAACATCATACTATCCCGAAGCACGGGTGGAAGCTCATGCAGGCGGTTTAAAACTCTCCACTTGTAAAAGAGAGGCCTTTCCAAGTGTTTCACCTTCAGCGGCCCAGTCAACCATTGTACTTCTCTGTCTGAGTAAGTGCGCACAAAGTCGGGGCTTAATAAAGTTTCATCCATACCCAAAGGGGCTAGAAATAGTTTCGACCGTACAAGATCAACGCAACGGGCAGAACTACCACTAGACCCCGTGAAGACCTCAAAGATTGGTAAGGTCCTCACTACCATAAGACGTTCTTCATTCATCTCATCTCCTGCGTACCACTTTGCGTCAAACAAATATTCGCGTAATACACGCCTTTCCACAATGTTCAAATCCTCAAATGCTTGAAACAATTGTTGCGGCTCCTGCGAGGTGATAGAACGGAAAGTATCCACAATGCCAGCTGCTGTACCATCTTGCACATAAGCAGACAATCTAGGATGTTCAACTCCCATGTCGTTCCTCAGAATTCGGCAGCCCACTTTGGTCAGTATGGATTCTAGGCTGGGGCTCCATACTCCTTCCCTTATAATTTTTGAATGGGTCTGAAACTTACATAAGTGACCACTCTTCGTAGGCAACAAAGGCCAGTCCTTAAAAACTGACAAATCCTTACAATCTTCGCGGAAGTGTTGCCATACCCATCTCAACCAATCTTGACGAGGATGCCTAGCATATAAATCTGGATTCCACTCCACCTCGTTCAAAGCCTTCCATTCAGATGGCAATAGGCGCGCAAAGAGTTGGACCAGGATTGCTCCAGTAGGACGGCACAAATTCATGTTTGACTCAGTTGCTATATTTCTCAGCCTTTCTGTTAGTTTTTCACCTATACTCTGATCGACTAGTTTGTCAGGAATACTTTCCAAAATCCGATACTCTAGATCTCTGCAGATGAGAAAGACATCCGCATCACTCCTCTTGTCAAAGACTCCCAATGTACCGTCCGCCAACGGTACAAGTGGCAACCCAGTTAGCACCTCGCCCGCCTCATCATCGATCACATCTTCAAGACAGTACTCTAGCATCACCAAGGCATTAGAACGTTCCACCAAACCCCCATGCTTTCCAGGCTTGCATAACTGAGCTCTCACTAGACTAGGTAAAACCATTCTAGGATTCGAAACGCAAAACTTGAATAGTGTATTTCTTAAAGTTAAGCTTAACTGAACAAGGGGAAAGCCCTCGGCAGTTAAAGCTCCTGCTAGACCCTCTGCGTCAAAAAACTCTTCATCATGGTATAGGGCTTGCTTAGGGGTTATCCACCTTCCGCGTCCGGCAGCTGTATAAAGCAAGGGAAGCTCAGCAGCGATGCTGTAAAATCGCTTCACCATTGTCAGCCAGGGCTCAACAAAATTTCCACAAGGCCAAAGTGAATCATAGAGGGCAATGTTACCGAGCTGCTTACTAGCTTCAACGATCACAAGCGAAAAGGCGGGAGCTACCACGTCCTCCAGTAAACACCTGTTCCAATTCGATCTCAACTTGCCCCCTCTATCCATGTCTGCACCATACCATATATCCCGGCGATTTGAGGACAACTCAAAATAAGCATTCACATGCACAGGCAGCCCTGTTCTTACAGGAAGCGGAAGAAAACAAAACGCCTGCCCTTCCAAAGCCACTCCATCCTGAGCCTGCAAAAAAGTCATGTTGGTCCATAAAAAAGCGATATATCCTTGATAATGCATCACTTCTTAAATGACCGCATGAATGGGGGGTCATACATGATCATTTTCTGAGAATAGGAGAGGTGTGACACCCCCTACTAAGAGGGTTAATAGATTCGTATTCTACAACAACTAAGACGAGATTTCTTAAGGTGTAGCTTGAACTTTCTGAAAACATCACGCGAACAACAGAAACCTACATCTTAACATCAGAAAGGTTTGATACGTCCAATTAGAAATTATTGAGAGACTGTTTCACAGCGGTCGAAAAAGAATTCACCTTCTCTTCGTTGCTGCTCACTTTAGCAGCTACAGAGGCCCAGGGAAGTAGATGAAGGTCGTAGTCTTGAGCACTTTTGGCTAGGACCCCTATCCTGCTTCCTGCTGCTCCCATACATTGAGCTATTAAGAAAGACTCAGTCCTTTTCTCTCCTTGGTGAGGTCCCATCAGCACCTCACTCACAAACTCCAAACTGTATACGTCACTGTGAGTTCCCATAGTAATCGATGCAGGTGGAGGTGCCCATGATAACCTTGTAAATGCTTGTCGGTGCCACCTTATTTCAGCAGTAGGAGATTTTATGCTGATTGAATACACCTGTTGAGGTTTAGACATATTTGCATACCACTCGTAGATTTCTACAACTTCAACGCTTTTCAGAAAAAGAATAGAGTGAACGCCTTCAGAGTAAAGGTCGTGGAGCAAGTCGCGCATGTCCTCCTCGGAGTATACTTGCTTCGAAAGGCGGCTCACTGCTGCCTGAAGCGCGCTACGTAGTGGAAAACGAAATAAGGTGCCTGGAAAAGGCGACTCCATGTCACACCCAAACGCGCAGTAAGGAGTGAATTGGTCCCTGTACATCTGTAATGCTCCGGTATTAATGAAGTCAATTCGCTTCCCTGGGTTAGCTGCCGATACCCGGGGGAGAAACTTGCAGTGCGGATCAAACATGACCACATAATTTCCACTGACAAAGGAAGGAAGGTCCGAAAGATGGTACACGGAATTGAATCCAACCCTACAAAAGGCAAACGGGACTGAGTTATATGTGCTCTTCATCAAATAGTTGCTAACTCATCAATGAAAATCCGTCCAAAGACAAATGCTCCGCGACACTTTCCGACTGGAATCATTGCATTGATCAAACTCGGGTTTGCAAAGGACATTCAATAAAAACTCCTTTGCTCCCCCAGACAGAGTCGAAGATCAGATACATGCAAAACACTGGATCCGTGCGACAACTAACATCCCACCTAAATCCCAGGACATAGAACACAAAGAAACTCGCCATACCCGAAACGCCCGGTTTTCCAAGCCTGACCACGTTTCTTGCTATCTCCAATTCTTGAAATACTCTCAAAATCCTCTTCTGAAAACTGTGCATCGTTGAATGCCAGCAGCGCAGGCCCTTGCCACTCCGCCAGAGGACCATAGGCCAGGGTATCAGTTCCATGCCGTCTGTGGTCCAAGCAAAAGCTCACCCTTGTCGCTCCCGCATCGTCAGCGTTTTGAATGAGCTCCTTCAGTATGGTGGTTCCCTCGGGATAATTTGCTAGCACTTCGCGAATCCGCTGGGTCAGATCCACCTTCTGCCCAAAATCCTCCGCGAAACTGAACTCCTCCTGATCCATCATAAAACGATCTCTCTACGACACAACCACATCCAAGCTGCCTCTCAGCCAGCTCCCTTCTCCTCTCCAACAAAGCATACACCCGATTAGCCGGCACCATGCGTTCTGATCACTATCCCAAATCACCTCAGCCTCATTCACTGCAACACAAAAATTCCAAGCCATCAGTTGCTCCTCACTCCTACTTCACTCACAACAGTAACCTAGTACCTTCAATTCCATCGCCAAATCGCCCTTCATACCCTAAATCTCCCATTCCTGTCTTCAATCCTCCAAATACAGGTTCTTCCATTAAACTTCACTGTACAGATTGCTTCAACCTTCCCACTACTTCAGGTGACTCCTTTGAATTACTTAAAAAAGGAAGAACAGGCCATGTGCATCTCCATAATGATACACAAAAAATCAAAGCTGACACTTACAACATGCACAAAACACAATCGAGTTAAGCCCTAGAACCCAGAAAATCAAAGCTGGACACCAACGAACATCGTCCTTTGAGGAAGAAGATATGCAACTTATGTGATCTCACACCACAGCCGAGCTCCGTGATCACACCAAAACTACTCACCTCCCACCGACACAGGTCCTCTGCTACCGGTGCTTCCCTTCCAGCGCCTCTTGCTCCCAGCTCCTAATCCGAATCAATAAAATTCCAAGCGCTCTGCCCCATCTCGATGCAGTCTTCGCAACCCACAAATCAAACCGCGTCGCCAACATGAGAAAATCTGAAGAAAATTGCCCCGATTCAGAGGGATTTCTCACAAAACAACTCCATCTCATGATCATCGTCGTCTCCCTTTCGCCAGATGTTTCCTCGTCGTCTAACTTTTCCTTTTTTCCTTCAGCTTTTTTGGAGACTGCCCCTGCCCTACAATACAGCGACTGAGACTAAACAATTGTTGCAGTGGAATTTGGGTATTTGGATCAGAAGTTGAGCGATTCTTCACCGAAGGTTGTGGATTTTGTTGAATTTCTGGGATCTCGTGCTGCTTACCACTAACGTAAGTTGGTATTTTGCAATAGCAGCTGATGACAAGGAGTGGACTGGAAATTTGCAGAATGATTGAAATGGATGCAGTGGTTGTTGATTGATTGGTAGTGAATCTGGGTTTAGACCAGACAATGATGTGGTCTAGCTTGGTTGATGTGAGTGAACTTGATTTTGCCCTAGATGAAGCCGCAGTACTACTACTTATGGATATTGGTTAGTGTTTTGCTTGACATTCTGCATCAAGGTTTTGGTCAGCAGCTTAGTCAGGAATGCTGTCAAGGATTATGGTCTTTGCATGTCGACATGGCTGAAATTCACGAACTTGGAAGGGAGGTGGAGATTTTGTTTGTATATATATATATATATATATATATATATATATATATATATATATATATATATATATATATATATATATATATATATATATATATATATATATATATATATATATATATATATATGTATGTATGTATGTATGTATGTATATATGTATGTATATATGTATGTATGTAAATGTATGCTCTAATTTTAGAGAGGTAATCTTGGTGTCGATTTAGGAAATCGCCATGGTGAGTCTCCCCTATTGTCCATGTGCAAGTTTATACTCCTTAGGGTGTATTGATCACGTTGAACCTGGATGCTTTTGGGAGTGTTGATCCACATTTTCATAGAGAGTTTGTTCAGTGATTATGTAGATTTGACCAAGCTTCCGAAATAGTCATTTGGAAGTGAGATTGTTGCTCCAAAACTTGGTCAATGGAGCTGTCATTTGAAGAGTCCAAGAGGAAGTCTTGAGGTTGCCAGGAGTCTGCAACGCGGCTGTTGCATCCCATCTTTTGCGTCCATGACTGTTGGCTTTTCTTTCAGGTGAGCTCTAATCCATATTCAAAACCTTTGTCTAATGTGAATATCTTTGACTTGATGATTCAAGTGTCGACAATCTGCCATTATACTATCGTGTAGAAATATATACTTTTTTTTGGGACAATATGGAAGTGACAAACACATGGGAGCATAATCTGCCTCCATTACACTAAGACTCAAGTTGCTCTCCTGGTAGTAAAAATTTGAAGAATAGCGGCGGGAGTCCAGTTCCAAATTCAACTTCGTCAAGAATTTTTGACAATGGCCATTAGTAATCTAGAAATTAAATACATTTAAGCATAGTCAAATGTGTATTACATTCAAGAATTACATTTGTGATGATAATGTGTTAACCTCCGGCCATGGCCAAATTGGGTTTAGGGGTTTAGGATTCACGCTGTGTGAAGGTGTGCAGTGGAGCTCGGACCGTGCGACAAAAGGGCCGGGGAGGCACACTATGAAATTCAGATGCCTGGATTAGTTTCGAATCTCCTGCTGCACGCTCTTCGTTCTGTAATCGCAGTTTCTGCTGAACACCTGGGCTAATGTTTACCCGTGACATGTGAATAGCATTAGTGTCCAGACATGCAATGTCACCGAATGGCTTAGGGTCCTCTCTCGTGTCATAATGATGAACAGGTGGTCTTGAATTCTGGATGCGACATTAGGAGACTGTGATTGTGTACCTGTGATTCAGCGAACACATGACTCGACGATGGCATGATGCACATTAGTATGTCATCGTACGCGATATGACGGCTTCGTGATTTTTCCTTCGCTGTATTTGATGCTGCAGGGGGTGCCGATTTGAGGGGCCGTGGAGTTTGACGGAGCAACTGATCTGGAATTTGGGAGACTGAAGTAAGTCGGCAAGAAGCACCTGTGCAGTTGACGGCTACCAACGGCTACCAACCCTGACGGTAAGTCAAATGCAACGCACCCTGTTTCCGAAACTGCTATGTGATTGGCTTGTGTGCAAGTGTATCTCCAGGCTTGTGTTTCCTGAGCCAGCTGTAGTGGTATGCGGTGCATTTGTACCGTGTCGATGCTGACGCATCCGTGTCGACAGGGTTTGTGTGCACCTGTACCTTTGGTGAATTGTCATCTGGAGTTGCTCTAGAAACTGCGAAATCGCTTGATCTCGAATCTCACACCCGGAAATCAGTCAGTTGTTTGGGTGAGGGTGTTGGAGGCAGTCGGTCCGGGATCTGACAATTTCCGTACCTGTACTAGACAGTACGTGACACATAGAAGAGTAAAATCGAGTATGTTGGGCGGAGAGTTCGCCAAGTATGTGGAAGTAGGGTCGCCATGGTCACTGCTTGCAATGTGCTTTCACAGGGCGAGAGCAAACAGTGATTCCTTTCCTTTCCTGGTTCGAGGCCTAGATAATACTCTGGGGTGGAAGTACACTAGAGGTAGTGCAGTTTTGGCAAAACTCCACTGTACCATTGGGACCTTTTAGTACTAAAGTGTACAATAAGTACTCTAACGGGCTCAATCTGAGCCGTTGAAATTCCTTGAAAGAAGCGGGGTTAGGCGATTGGAATCAGCCAATCAGGATAGTCTATTCTGACAGTAGGGATTCGCTTTGATTTAGATCCATATGGGCCAGCACATCTCGACATGACATGTGGCGAAATTCAAACACATGGAGTGGCGGGAGTTGATGTCCAGCCACGGTGGGTGGGTCTGCGATTCATTGAGGCACTTAGCATCCTAGCCTTTCCAGACAGGGTTTCCAAGATTGGTGATTTGATTACAATCATCCTTCTAATGTGCAATCATCCTGCTCCTGAAAATTGTATATTTGTTAAAGGTCTCAAAGTTATGGACTTGTCTCCACTTTAGGTTTTTTTTAGATAAACTTGGGATGAAGTCTAGTTCAGTCAAGTGATTGGTTGTTTGAAGCATTCCAAAATATCATGCAAGCTTTTGAAATTAAATTATAGCATGGCCCTAATAAGATTTTCTTTTTAATACGTTGTTATAATAAAAATTCCTTAAAGAAAACCATAAATATCGATTATTTATACACTTGTTTTTTTGGAATTGTATATGGTTCCTAATTTTGTATCTTGAAAATAAACCTCCGTACTTTGAATTGAGAGTTCTTCCTAGAATTCATCATTTTATAAAAGAAAACATGAGAAGTTGAGCTATTAGCATGGTGGAAAAAGGAGAATGCAAGAAAATACTCTATATAGCATGTTTATTTTTTCGTCTTTTATTTTTTTGGGGTATAGCCTTTTGAAGTTGTTTTAATATTAATATAAAAATTAAAATTAAAATATGGACATCATTTCCTCCCCCCCCCCCCCCCCCCTCCTAAAATAACATTTTAAATATTAAGATTAAAGAAGGAAAAAATTAATGGAGAAAAAAATAAAAAATAATAATGAAAGGACAAATAAAATAGAAACAGATTTGAAATACGGTAATAAAAGAAGGAAGAAAAATAAGTTAAATGAAAAAAAATAGAAGAAAAAAATAACAATAATAGAAGGACTAGAAAAAGAGAGTAATATGAAATATGGTGATAAAAGAACAAAGGGGAAAAAATTAAATAAAATAGAAGGGTGAGAAAAAGGTTGCGAATATGAATACTCTACTATAAGAGGGAATGAAAATAAATAAAAGTGGGACACTGAAAGAGGTCTACGAAAGAAAGGAATGAAATATTAAAATAAAAGAAGGTGGAAAAAGAAAAAAAAAGAAAAAAGAAAAAAAGGAGGACTTATGAAGAAAAAAGGAAAAGAAAAAAATTAAAGATGGTTAAAAAGAAAGAGAAAAAGAGTTTAATTAAATTACAAAAAATAAAATAAATAGTTGAAGGATGAAGGAACACTCTACTTAAGTGTGATGTAATAGAGCGATGAAAGTGAATTCATCAGATTTATGGGTGCTAATGGATTTTTAAGATAGCAATTTGAAAATAGAATATTCTAAAATGTGGTTAGATTTGTTTATATGTAATTTTTTCTTAAAATAAGGCATGAGACATTAGAAATTAGTATGATGGAAAAAGTATAGCTGCAAAATCAACATATGAGATAGTTAATATATTCATTTAACATGTACAACTACTTTAAGATATTTTATTGATAGAGAAATAAATTTAAAAAATAAATGAATGAACGTCATTTTGTGCGCCTCTTCTTAAGAGTTGATATGATATATTAAAAAAGAAGAAAGCAAAGAATAATAGATCAATATTATTAGAAAAAATAATAGATCAAGATTATTTCTTCCCCCCTTTAAATAAAATACGAAACATTAAGAGCAGGAAGAAGTGGTGAAAGAATTGAGAAGGACACTTTTCCAAAGACGAAAGAACAAGATATTGTAGAGATTGCTTTATATATGTTGTTCATTTAAAAAAATAAAAAATAAAACAAATAAAAAAATAAAAAAATAAAAAAACGAGATCTATTTTAAGTTTATTTGATAATAGGAAATTAAAAAAAAAAACAATAGACAAAAATCGTTGTCTTCCCCACTTTAAATAAAATATAAAGTATAGTACTTATCGTATGTTGGATGAAGACACCAACATATGTGTTTTTTTTTTTTTTTTTTTTTAATTCTGGAAAACATTAGAAAACAGAAATCAGAAATTAGGTATAAGGAAAATACAAGCAATTACTTTATACATATATTTCTTTTTTCTGATTTTTTAATTTTTTAATTTCATATAGGTGTATTTTAAGTGTTTTTCAAGTGTCAATTAATGTTGAAGTCGGCTTACACTGAAGGTGACGGCGGGAAGTAATGCTCAGGGTTTAGTGACCGGTGATCACCAGTTAGGAGTGAGGAAAGTGTGGGCATGACCGGTGACCGCCGGTGACCGCTGTGAAGGAGTGACGGCGTGACTGGTGGTCGGGGGTGAGCTTCGTCTCGCACCTCTGTCGGGGGTCGAAGGTAGTGAGCTTTGTGTGTAGCCGAAGTTGCGACTGTGAGAGGAGATGCTGGAGCAATGGTTTTGTAGACTTTAGGTGCGTCTGTTGTGGGTTTAGGGGGGGCGATGGTGAGCTCGGATTGTGGGGTTTAGGGTGTAGAGTTTTCTTTTGGTTCTTTTGGAGCGGTGAAGGTAGCATTGGTGGCTGTAGTTGGTGTTTCTGTGGAGGGGTGAGGCGCAGCATGGAGCGAAGTACTGGTGCACGCTCCGGGGACACATCCAGCGCGAGGAAGGGGAGAGTAGTGGCGGCGCGAGAGAGGAGGAGTCGCGGTGCGGGGAGTGATGAGGAAGACGCTGGGGGGGAGGGTCCGCGGAAGAAGGCGCGGGCGTCATCAGGCAAAGGAGGGCGGACTGGTGAAGAGCCAGCGAAGAGGGAATTGCGGACGAAGGCAGCAGCAAGAGGAACCAGAGGTCGCAGTCGTGGCCGGGACGAGGTGGAGGGAGGAGTTGCAAAGGACGTGCCGAGGAGGACTTCAGGCGCAACGCGAGGAGCAGATACCCCCCAAGACGAAGAAGAGGAAGAAGCTGCTGCGGGTTCGAAGTCCACAGCGAAGAAGAAAGGGAAGGGGACTGTTAGGTCTGAGAAGGCCTTCACTTGTGTAGAAGACGTCGACGACGAGATTTCGAGGCTGAAGAAGCCTCCGCGGGAATTGAAGAAGGCGGACTTCCAGGCTGAGTATGGACTCCCCAACAAGGGGGAGAACCCCCACCACTTCCGAAGAGGCACGGTCTCTTCCGACACTGTGCGCAAGTTGTTTGGTAAGCCCTACGGAGATGGTGGTCGGAGCGGGTTCTACTGGCAGGGTTGCGAAGTCCAGGATGTTGTGGACAGGGTGAAGTACCTACATCCCATTCTGTATCAACATGGGGAGGAGGAGAATCCAAACCTGATCACCGTGAGGTTCGCCGAAGGGATAGCATTAGAGTACGAAGAAGGTGGTGGACGAGTGAATTGGTGTGCGTTTGGGGAGGAGACAAACAAGAGACAGAGGAGTCGGTACACCATGGACAGGGGAAAGCTCGAGGAGCTGAGGAAGTCAATTGCGGAGTCCAAGTGCGTGGAGGGGAAGAGAAAGGTCGACGTCGGGGGTAAGGAGTGGCGTGGCATTAAGATAGAACCAGGTTGGGAAGGAAGGGTCGAGCAAGGGGATGCTGTGAGGGTGGGGGGTTGTGGGCCACCGGGAGATTCGAAGGGTGGACTTGAGTCCGCCATGGCCTCGGGTGTGTGCCTACAGGAGGATACGGGTTTGCGAGGACAGAGCAGTGGCAGGTTGGCGAAGGGGGAAGTGGAGGAGCGGCTACGAGACGTGGAGGGTTTACAGCAAGCTGTCTACTTGGAGCGGAAGCATAAGCGGGAGCTGAAGAAGGAGGCAAGTCAACGGCTTGACGGCGCCATTTGGAAGAGCAAGCAAAGTGAATGGGGCATGGGCACATTGAGGAAACAAGAGGAGCAGAAGATGGCGCTGATTAGAGGGATGGAAGAGGAAGGGGCCGATGTGTACAAAGAGAAGATCAAGATGGAGGGAATTTAGGAGCAGTTGGCAGAGGAGGAGGTCAAGGTCGCGGCCGCTAAGAGGGAGCTAGAGAGTGCCGAAGCTGAGATCCAGGCATTGAACCGTGAATTGGAGTCGAGCCAATTGCAACTTGATGCCCTTGCAGCCGAGAAGTTTCAGTTGAAGCAAGGGAGGAGTACTCTGAAATTTACTCCAAGTCCACTAGTGTATGCGCCTGCGGTGTCAATTCTGTCCGGGTGTGATTTTGAAGATGAGACCGGGTTCATCAGGATTACCCCTTGCTGCTTGTGTTACTTCCCATTCCCGCAGAATGACATGGTTGTATCCTCCTGTAGACACTTATATCATCCTTTCTGTGCTTCAGTAGTCTTTGTGCGTAGCTGCAAGTGCGTGGCAATAGGGTGCGGGGAGATTTGTCACCCGGAATGGTACCGGAGTTTTGGTTGGGGAGAGCCACCTGCGGATTTGGTGGAGACGGCTAGGATGCTTGGAGTAGCCGAAGAAAGGAGGAGGCTGATGAAGGAAAGGACAGAGCAGGCTATGGCGAATGTGCCATCCGATGGTAAGTTAATTTACATTTAATTTTCAGCATTCTGGATATGTGGTTTAGAGTGTTGAGTCATTGTTATGCTCTGTAGGAATTTGAGTGCTTATGTACTTTGGAGTCCTAGAATGTAGTATGCGGTTGTTCGAGTTTAGGTGAGTTCTAGAAGTTTGTTAAAGGAATAGCTAGTATATTGTTGGATCGTAAGGTTGTACACTATGTCTTCGGTGTGGTTGCTAGCATTGTGATGATTGCGATCTTTGTGCCGGATTAGACTTGCACAGTGGATATGAAGTCCAATTTCACTAACAGCATATGTCTGAAGATGTATCTTACTGTCGAAGTCTGAAGTCAATATGTGTACAAGAAGTCCCGTCACTGAATTCTATACATTATTGTGTATTGCATGGTACTTGGTGATTTTTGTTAGTTGCTGGAGATGTCATATTTGTATAGTAGTGTCAAAGTCTAAATCCAGTACGTGTACAAGTTGTTTGCTTCACTGAGGTCGGTACATCATTGTGTATTGCATGGTACTTGTTGATTTTTGTTAGTTGCTGGAGATGTCATATTTGTATAGTAGTGTCAAAGTCTAAATCCAGTACGTGTACAAGTTGTTTGCTTCACTGAGGTCGGTACATTATTGTGTATTGCATGGTACTTGTTGATTTTTGTTAGGTGCAGGAAATGTCATATTTGTATATTAGGCCTAATCTTCAGGTACATGCGGCTACTTAGAGCAAGTATTTTATGTACTCCATGTGACATAGTGCTTCAAATGTACTTACGGTTTAGGGTGCGCAGACAACATTGTACTTGACGGAGCTACTACAGGTATTTCTTGTCTTTATTTTATTTGGTACTAGAAGTCCTACATGGTAAACACAGAGTGAGAACAAGTCGTAGAGTACATTTAGGATTGCGAACTTCTACAAATGGTCCACCAGTTCAAACAGAATAGGTAGTGATAGTACTGGTTCATTTGTGCTAGTTGATTGCAACTACATTCGGTACCATGTGTTTAGACTCTAACGGGATGTTTGGTGGCAGGTTCTAGCCTGAGGTTTGCATCACCTATGAAGGCCGTCAAGAATGCGGGGCCAACAGTGGAAGGGGAGACAAGCCAGCCAACATGGTCTCTAGGCGATCCAGAAGATTTAGGTGAAGAGCCGCAAAGGATTGTCAGGGGCGAGAGCATTAAATCTAGAGTTCCTCGAATGCTGGAGAAGCCGGTGGAGAAGGTGGTGATGGACTGTTTCACGGATGGGACTCATGTAAAGGAAGCTGAACCAGAGCTCGATTCAGGAGACGATTCTTCTTCTGACGAAGAGGACGACAACAAGATGGGCCCCTTACCTTCAAGCTCCGGCACTACCGTCTCAGGTGAAACTTCGGAGACCAGTGATGGTGAGTCGGGGGAGGGTCAAGAAGATGTTGGAGACGGTGACATTTCAATAGAGCCGCTCCCTTCAGATGGACATCTCCTCAGCCCGCCACCGCCAACGCCACCGCCGCCGCCAGGAGCCGGGAGGAATGAAGGAGCGACGGCGGAGGGCCAAGAAGGAGGTAGGGGTGACAAGGCGGGTGGTTTAGGCGTTGTTGGAGGAGAGAGGAGGAGGGATGAAGGAGCGGGCGTCATTGGGAGTGGAAAGAAAAAGGGCGAGGCAGTTGGGGTTCTTGGGAGCGGGAGGAAGAAGGGCGAGTCAGTGGAGGATCAGCCAGCTGAGGAAGGGGACGGCGCTGCAGAAATGAAGAAGGGACACCCTGTTGGGAGCGGGAGGAAGGTTCGTGAGGCAGTGGAGGAGGTGAAAGCTAAGGAAGGGGACGGCGCAGCAGTGCCGAAGAAGGGTCCAATTGTCGGGAGCGGGAGGAAGATTCGTGAGGCTGTGGAGGTGGGGACAGCTGAGGAGCTACACGGCGCTGCATTGCCGAAGAAGGGTGGCGGTCCGACTGTTGGGAGCGGGAGGAAGAAGGGTGAGGCAGTGGAGGAGGGGACAGCTTTGGGGCTACTCGTCAAATTATCGCCAAAGAAGGGTGGTGGAGTTGGGAGCGCGGGGAAGAAGGATGAGGCAGTGGCGGAAGGGGATGGTGCTATAGAGAAGGAGAAGGGACCGCTGACACCGAAGGAGAACGAGAAGGAGGATGAGCCCTGGTCCGCGAGGAAGGAGACACCCAAGCCAGGGTCGCAATGCCTGCCGGGACGCAAGGCCAAGTTGCTCTGGGGAGAGTATGGTAAGGATGGAGGAGCCACGGCCTCAGGTTTTGTAGATACATTGGTGCAGGTGGAGGCTGCAGCCAAGTTCATGGCGGTTTCAAGACGGAAGGCGGAGGGGGGAATAAATGAGAGCATGGCTGCGGCAAAGGAGAAGGGCTCCATGGAAGCAGAGGAAGATATGGAGGATACAGAGGTCGTTATGGAGGATACTAGAGCCGAGATTGAAGTCCCTCGCGTGACGGATGATGAGCCTGCGGAAGGAGAGGCAGAAGAACAGTCGAAGGGTCATACGCCCCGGTCACCATTCAAGTTGAGATCAAGGAGACAAAAGGGTCCAACTGTAGAAGAGGACTCAGGGCCGGGACTTGAGGGGGCGATAGAGAATGTTTATTCCGCAGACAAGACCACATACAAGGAGCTGGCCGAGATTGTTGGGGGGAGTGGGAGTCCCGTTGCTGTCCCTGAAGCCAATGTGCGGACCAGAGCACGCACCGCTAAGGAGGCCGAGCAAGCGGCGGAGGAATCCCCGGCACCGACCAGGGCTAAGGGTCGTAAGAGTGAGGGCAGAAAGAATGAGAAGGGAAAGGGTGACAAGGTAGGTGGCGGAATCTCACAGAAACGGCGGAGTGGCACCACTTAGAATGAGGGCTTGAGCAATCTGTAGATTGCTTTTAGTACTTTATTTTTTTGGGTTTTTGATCTATTGAGCTGCAGTAGAATGCTTGTATAGAACGGATTTGCAGGTATATTAATGTATCTTCCCTCATCACTGAGGTCTTCCTAATAGGGAAGGGTTACGGCTTGTGTACTTTATTTTCCATGCTGATGTGTTATTTGCGATCCATTGTGATTTCTTTGCATTTGTACTTATGTTAGTCTTCCCCAGCAGCCTTGGAACTTTGCATTTCTATTTTTAAGAGTATGACGAGGGGAAGGTGGTCTGTTGGGATGGGATTCTACCACGCCGAAGCTTGGTATGATGCAGCAGATTTGTCTAAGGGACTCGAGAGGATCCCTGTCCTTGTTGGTCAGTCTGATATTGCTATGACTTATTTTCAGTATATTTATTCTAGCTTGGTCTATAACCAAGCACACGTGCCTACCACCCTTCAGAGCCTTCGACCCGGGGACTACTGTCTTTGTTCCCCGGAATGCTTGGGCGGGAATGGTACGTGTGCGTGCCAAGCCGATTCAGTGGGAGGAGTTGCATACACCGAAGGAGGCATTGTGGAGGACGCGTATCTCTACAATCACAACGAAGAAGATGCACATTACTGTAAGAAGGGTAGACGGTGTTTTAATGGCGAATCAGTGTGCCGAGGTCATGTTCCTCGTCTTTTCCTTAAGGAGTGCAATGTCAAGTGTAGGTGTCATAGTGATTGTGGCAAACGTGTTGTCCAGCAGGGGATGAAGTTTCAAGTAGAGGTTTTTCCTACAGCCCTTACGGGGTGGGGGATTCGGACGACTGAGCTAATACCTAGAGGTGCGTTCGTTTTTGAGTTGGCGGGAGAGATTTTAACAAATGCTGAGCAAATGGTTAGGAACGTGGGGGTAGTTGGGGGTCAGTCCTATAGCTTGCAACTTGATGCTGACTGGGCCACTGAGCGGAAACTGGACGACCACAATGCATTGTGCTTGGATTCTACTCGATTTGGAAATGTGGCCAGGTTTTTGAACCACAGGTTAGAACTTGCGACCATATTCTACATACTTTGCGGTCTTTCTTCTTACATTCTACGATATGGCCTGACTGTGGGCCTCTGTCATTACAGGTGTGAAGATTCTAACCTAGTGGACATACCTGTTTCGATAGAGAGTGTGGATCGCCGCTTCTATCATGTAGCATTTTTTGCAAATCGTATCATACGTCCTGGAGAGGAACTAACCTGGGACTATGGCACTAATTTTAACAATGATGATCCGGACCTACCTCGGTTTACTTGTAAGTGTATGAGTAAAATGTGTAGAGACAATGCCTTACCACTTGCCATCCGAAGGTCAGCCAGTAAACCACCTAGGAGAAGATGACTCCACATATGTGTTGTGATATCCTTCTGTAAAGCACAACCACACTCATACATTCTTCTAGACTTTCAAGAGCAAGCCTTTTGTTTATGCATAAAAGGGGTTAATCCTGAACAATATTTCTGCCGATATACTGTTTGTACTAGCGAAGATGTATTCAGAACATACTCTTTGTACATTTTATATACTACACGTACATATCCAAAATATACTCTTTGTATATTTTTACATACTACACCTGCATATCCAGAATATACTCTTTGTACATTTTTTGATGCACTACATGTACAAGTAAACCAAATGCAAGGATTTTTGGGACTCTTGGAACTTCATCTATTCTGAAGCAAAAATAGAACAACTCGGATAAATACACAACCATTCAAACTCTAGAGCTCGAAGCCTGAACTTGAGTTTATAAACTCACTTGTAAATTATTAGAATCAATGTTTCAATGGTACTGTTTGAGTAGTGTTAGGACTTGCCTAAACACCAACCAGTACTTCTAAAACCAACGTCGAATGAGAAACAAACCTCTCACCCTAAACCGGTAGCTCCCAATTCCAACATTCTACGATATCACTGCTATCCTCAGATATGAGCTCTTGAGGTACCGCTATCCAGTGCTCCCTGTAAAAGGCCCAAAACAAAAAGGAAAAAACTACAGTACCTAATATCCAGCAAAGTATAGAACTATGATCGTCCAGCCTGACTCAAAATAAAAAAAGAAATACAGAATGGGTGATACTACATAATGGGTGTGGGTAGCATGAAAAGAAGATTATAAAGAATAAAAGAAAGTAAGGGATTGCAGGTTCTCTTAATCACAGACTACTATGCCAGACAATAGATGACTGAAGCAAAAAAAAGGGGGAGCACTTGGATAGCGGGATATCTCAGGAGCTCACTTTCAGTCAAACAAATACCCAAGCATTTGTTTGACTTATATCATCACGGGACCAGTACTTTTAAAACCACCGTCAAGTGAGAAACAATCCTGAAATCAGTGTACATAGCTTGCAACTTGAACTTAATCTTCGTTGAACGCCCACTACTCTCGCAGGGCATCTTCGCATATCTGAAGCGTTTCACTTGACATCTTGTATACAGGAGTACCTTTAACCCTGTGTTGAGCTAGAACCATAGGGAATTTACAAGCTCTAACCAGATGGGCATCAACGTGTGCATCAACTGCTTTGTCGCAGAGTACATACGTCTTCTCACCACGTCCATACTTCTTGTAATACTTTGCTCTGATCACAACATCTCCAGCCCTAAATACCCCCCCCCAAGGGCAAGTCTTGGGCTCTGCTAACACAAACTTCTTCGCTTGACACTGGAGAATGTAGAATTCCACCCCGTCTTCATTCTCCTCTTCTGCTGGAATCATGAAATTGTCGCCGATGTCCACCAAGTCACCGACCTCCTCTGAAATGCCGTCATACACCCAGTTAGCCTCGTCGTCAATTTCTTCAATTTGCTGTGCTACACCTCCTGCACTCATCGGGCACAGCCTCTGAACAGCCCACTCCTGCACATGCGTCAAATTCTCACACTCAGTCCAATCACCATCAATGCATGGGACGCAGAAGCATGACAACTCTCGAGTCCTAAGCATAGTCGGATCAGCCATAGAGAAGCCCATAATAGAGTAGAGACTCTTTGAGCCGGGCAAAGTGTTACACTTGATACTCTTATCATTATGATCCACCTTTGTATTTCCTATCAACCAAAACACACGTGAAAGAGGGGAAGTTTTAGCATGAGCATATGAGCTGGCAACGCGCTCTGTGTATTTCTCCTCCATGAACTCCACAACTTGAGCGGCATTCTATAAGGGCCTCAATGGATTTTGGATCTGCTCAGCAGCAAGCGCCCTCTTCACCA
Organism: Ceratodon purpureus; assembly: GCA_014871385.1. Classification (NCBI taxonomy): domain Eukaryota; kingdom Viridiplantae; phylum Streptophyta; class Bryopsida; order Pseudoditrichales; family Ditrichaceae; genus Ceratodon; species Ceratodon purpureus. The sequence continues at coordinate 193,364 of CM026421.1, read as the reverse complement.
CAGCACCAGCCCCATCCCATTCTCCTTTTCCATGAGCCGACTCAAAGTAGTTCCACCGCATCTTGCAACCCCCGGTGAGCGCCGGGTAGCGTGCAACAAAGTACATCGCTGTCGCGCACTTAAACTGGGAACTACACCCGTCACTGTAGACCCAATGTTCCTCCGGTGTCAACCCTGAATCACCCAGCCAATCCCAATGCAACGTCAGACAATGTTGAACAAAAGCTGAATCGTGAGCCTTATCATCAGATATGTAGAAGTGAGTCTGCTTCATGGTCTGCTCTCCTTCTTTCCACATCGTAATGTGCACCAGGATGGTCACACTAGTACTGAGGTAGTACAAGCTCTGGACCTCATTTTGGATGGCAAAAGTGTAGTTCTCTGCATAGTCGATATGTGACACAACCACTCCCTCCGGAACGTTCTTCATCATCAATTGACATTGCTCATCTTGCCATCGTGCCTTGAAGTTGTGTGTGATAAAGGTGGTCACTGTTTTCTCCATATAAGATAGGAATTCGTGAACAGCTGTCTCTCTGAAAGCTTCCCGAAGACGTTTCTTCACTTTTCCAGACTGAGCATCCACTCCCACCTGGTAGTACTCGAAACACTTCCATCTAACAAGAAAGGTGTTAGAACCAGACAACTCATGCGGGCAAATAGGAAAGAGTTGGAAACCACAGCTAGAACAATCGCCCATGAGACATTCAAGCCTATGCCACATATCAAATTCTCCTTTTGGACAAACACATGATTCCCACATCAGAGTTATTCGTTTGAAAGTATTCTCATGTGCACAACAAGTCCCTTCCTTACTGCCTGTGCACACTGTACACGCACAATCACACGTGGTATGCACATGGAGCCCCCTGACTTTGTCCCTGAGGTTGCTCAATCCAACCTTCATCATGTCCATCTCCACATGGTATATGCAACAGCAGGTATTCCTCTCCTTGAGTTTTCGCACCTACCATGGCTTCAACCTCTCAAAAGCCCTCTGCCGCACACTACATTCTGGGTGGACCTCTTCAAAGCGCAAGTAGAATGAGGTCTGCCAATCACGCACAAGTGTACATCAGGTACGATAGAGGACCTTCATTCAGAACCTAATACATAACATGCAACGAAATGTACTAATTGTACAAAACAAAGACCATTATTCTACAAAAAGTCATAGATAAGAACAGTCGGTACCCCTTAGTACTCTGAACAATGCCGCAAGTATAAAAGGTACATGAAGACCATACAATACAACGCAACGCAACGTATGTACATGACTCCAAGTACTAAGTTGTACTCTAAGTTATTGCTGAGTGTTCAAAAGTAGCAGTCTTAGTCAATTACTAAACACTGTATTACAGAAAAACTCTAACCTAGTACAATAAGTACAGTGAGGAACCATCATATGGACATTTAGACCCCTGCATCGCAACTAGGGGAAGTCCAAAGTCAAAAAGTACATTACGGCGCACGTCCAATACTTACTATGACCGTAAAGTACTCACGGTACTTCTTCGCCAATTTTAATCTAAAGTCCGCAAAAGCACTAAATCATCTATTGACTCCAAATTACACAACCAGTACAAATTATACTTCGCCCTAACAGGACCTTGCTAGAAGTTTACATTACAAAGAGTACACACCCGAAGAAGACTATGTATAGTACCTTTTCTTGAAATTGTTTGATCCAAACTATGTATCATAGAATGCAGCCTAAGCAAAATACGCTACACAACAACTACAAAGTAACTAATGATGACTTCTCTACAACCTTCAGATATCCATATTGTCCTATGAGGTACTGAAAGTATGTAAACTAAGCAATCGGACTCATCATATTATACAAACAAGAAATCAATAAGTTACAACTCACCTGAGGCTCGCACAAGTAATGTGTCGGATGAGGTTTGGCCCAGTCTTTTCGACCTACTCTATGCTTGACGATGTCCTTCTTATTCGGTGATACTTTTGTTTGACCATTCCACCATGCATGAATGCATTCTTTGACGTACTCAAATAGCCCTGGTCTCTTCTTTCGATGCAATCGAAGACTGCAAACCGTGTCTGGAGTATTGGGGGCGTAAACCCTTCTGTTTAACGCAATATTGATGCTCTTATGTGTCGTAACCAAAACACGTGACAACGGCCTCACTCCCTCGATCCCCTGGCTAACTACGGCATCTAACAAAGCACTCTTCCTTGCCAACAGCTCGTTAGAGTTAGCCTGCTTCACTAACTGTAACTCGTTCTTGAAGTTCTCAATGAAAGAATGAATAACCTTTGCTTCCTGTGGCCGAGCATAGTAAACAGGTAACAAAGGCGAAATAGTGTTATGACGCATGACCTTCTCCATAACATCTCTCCTACTAGATGGACCGGGACAACTTCTCAACTCTTCGACTATGTACTGTGCTATGCGAAGGGAGATCCGGTTCAACTCCCGCACAGTGAGAGCATCATCAACTTCATGATCCGGCGGCACAGAAGCTAAAACCAATGCCTCCTCGTGTCTTTGTCTATCTCGTGCTCTCTGAAGGGCCTTCCTTTCTCTTGCCCTCTCTGTAGCTACGGCCCTAAGCTCCTCCTGCAAGCGAGCTTCAGCAAGCCTAGCTGCTGGACCTGGGCGGCTGATACCCTGTCGCAAGCGTTGCCTCTTAGCGGTGTTTCCCATCGCTGGAAACCTAAGAGAAAAACAGACGTAGAAAACAATAGACCCGCATCAGTTTTCTGAAATTGAATAATCGGAGATCATGGTCGCGGAGTTCAGTCCGTGAAGGGTTTACAGATGAAAAACGCAAAATAACTCTTTCATGAGACTGCAACGGGAACTCACCGTCGAATATTAATCTCGTCACTTCCTGAACGCAACAGATTCGCAAGAAGCAGTAGGAGACCCTACTGAACGCCTTCCCTCCGAAACAGAAGGTGTGTTCTCAAAGCTACTTGCAGAATAACATATCGAAACTGGACTCATGAATAAGGACCGCCTAGGGGACTCATCTACGTTGTTGCATCTGCCTAGATAGAAATCACGATTCCCTTGTTTTGACACTGGGGTTTCTTCAACATAACCCGAATCAGAAACCTCACAGAATGAATGGCAGCAAGAAGAACCGAACTCAGTGATCGGAGCTGCAGTAAAGTATGATGTTATCAGTCTCTGCACACGGACAACCTGCCGCTGCGTGGACTTTGACATTCTTCACTGAGGAAGAACAACCGCCCTTAAACTCATGAACAAGAGTTATCGCACAGCATGCAAGCTAAACTACAGCACGAAGCAAAACCCTCAACACATTGTAAACCTCAACGCAACCAACAACATGCTACAGCAAACACGCAACAGTGTGCTGCATGGCCGATCAGAGGACATCAGTGAGAGAGACGATGACGTGGACAAATCAAGAGGTGGCGGCGCCTTCATGGCATGGCGGCCCGGGAAAACGGGATCTGTTGAAAAGAACGAGGCAGTAGTTATGACAGATTCCATGTACATCATATACTCATGCATACATTTTGTACAAGTAGAACACAGGAAGACGTCGAGGATCAAGTAACGGAAAAATGACCATTTTCATTATTTGACAGAAGGCCATTGTAGAAATGCGTGCCGCCGTCGAGTATAATGCCTCCGATTACGAAAAATCTTAATTTTCCACTTTGTATTCCGTTGCAACTGAAACCAGCACTTACTTCCATGTACAGACCAAATTAACTATGTACTTGTAAAATCAGGGATAGATTCCAATAGGCTATTCCTTCTTATCTCCTTTGCAAAAAACGAAAACAGAATTAGAGCCTTTGATGTAAAAGAATTGTGTACTTTTCTCATATACAAGTACTATGTGACCTTTTTGTACTAGTGCACAATAGTACAAATTGAACACACTTAACTACATTTTCTAACTGATTCAATAATGCATAGGAAGTCCCTACATATGTAGTATTTGGAAAAACAAAACAAAACCCGAAGAAAAAGCTTCTAAGTACAGGTAATTAAAAGTACAAATTCATGCCATCAATGTATAATGTACTGTGACTCAAAAAGTACATTGGTCTAGCATACTTCCACCCTCTGTGAATTTCCTTCTCCGATGTGGTACTCATTCCTAGGGTGATTCGTGACGTCGGAACGAGAATTGTAAGGGCCATCACCGGGCGTCACCCACTTAGTCACCCAGCTCCCGCGTTGCTGGGGTAACGCCAGTGTTGAGTTCAGGAGGCCGACGTAGTTCTCGGACTTCTGCAAGACCTCGCCATTGTCCGGAAAGATTGCCTCCTGCTCTCTGGATATCGGCGTTGGTTCCACTGCTTAATGTGTATATACGTATACGTGTTGATTCCAACAGTATAGAGGAATATGTAGCAGCTAAGGACGGATGGAATTCCCCATGCGGATATGAAATCTGACGTGTCCCTTCGGTGTCCAGGTGGAGAGTTAGAATGGCGGAAGACAGCGGAACCGGGGCTTCGGCCATACGCAGAGGGAAGGCCAAGTGGTTCAGCCACCAAGGTCTGAACGACTACGGTTTTATTCCGGGAGTGCCACGGACTCATCCGGATCACCTACCTCAATCCATCTGCGGGGAGGAACATTGCACTGCACGTTGGGGGGCGAGGAGAGGAGGGTGTTTCTGGTACGCAAATTCAGAATACTCGGAGAGTCCACGTATGATTTATCGCATCGAAACTCTCTATGAACTGACCTATCAGAAACCTATAGGAAAGACCAAGAGCATAGGGCTGGGTTTTGGACGGGGATTGTTGGCGGAAAAACTTGGGTACGCGGTGAATTGGGCGGCATTTGCAGAGAAACAATGCGGCAGGGGAGGACGTGAGTTTGAATCGCTCCGTAGGTGCGCCCAAGGCAATGGGGATTGGCCGTCAAACATAGTCTCAGCAACAGCCGATGATGAGCTCGAAGGCGCGGACGACGACTGGGACCTTAATCGGCATCCTCACCAAATGAACTTGAATCTTGTGCGGGGGTACGACCTGAAGCCCGTTTTGGGAAACAAAGTGTCCAACACAGTATCGCGGCCCCTCTACTCAATTACTGGCAATTCCGTCCTAGGTGGGTGCACGGTTTAGGGTGTTACCGCTTATGGTGTGCTCAGCAATCTCTTCAGTTCCTTATCACTCTCGTTAGGTACACTCTACGCACCTACAACCCTTCAGTCGCTTGTATAGAGTTTGATCCTGTCCTGATAACATGCCATGGTTTTGTCGAACGTGTTGGTTCCTCAGAGTTAGCATCGAGCCGTACCAGAAGCCGAACCGCGCCACGGTCGTCCCCCGGCCTTATCGTCAACAGTGCGAAACGAGGTCGAAACAGGGGTAGGATCCTGGTTAATACAGAAATCATGTGTGTCATTGCATTGCCTTCACCAGTCATGATTCGGTTTTTCTACTTGTTGGTCTAGGGTCTGTCCCGCTATCTAAACCTACGTGTCCTAATCTTTTGTCGTAGAGGACGAGATCCATCGAGCCAGAGACGACGTTACGGACAACGAAGGGGATTTCCCGACCAGCGATGCAAATCTCCGTGACAAACCCGGTGAAGCCGGCGAGCAATTTGTCTTCGACTGCTCAATGATGATAATCCTCCAGAAGCAATGTAACGCGATGGAGGAGCAAATCATTCTTGGAAGTGAGCATCGTCGCTATGCATTTCCAACCTCGTGCATGTAAATTCTCCTATCTGTAAGAAGAAACTAACCGTGCACCCTGTTGTCGATGCGCAGCGGACATGAAGGCGCTTGCCGATGGGTTCGTGGGGATGACCGACAGTGAGCGACTAGAATACTTGTACGCGCGGGAACAAGCCCCGGACAAGGGGGGGAACAAAGGAGAGCAGGTGCTGGACGAAGCTCATGTTGGAGAATCATCGAGCCGAAGAGGAGTGAAGCGTGCAGCTCCATCCTGGCGGAGGGCAGGAATTCGAGGAGGATGGCCACCGAATCACACCCTCGGCGATACCAGTCCAGGGGCGGGAAATCCAGGTACGAAAGTCACTCATACAGTGTTTGTGACGGATTAGAAGTGGCCGACGGCGGCACCATAAAATGTTTATTTGCAAGTCCATCCGCGTGTTTCACCTAACTATACCCAGGATGGCGGGGAATGTGAATTTAGGTATGCGGACCGAGCACGTCACAGGCACTCGGTCATCCACGGGCCTGCTTTGCCAGTGCGCAGGGACGGCTGCAGCCTTGACGGAAGTCAGCGTCGAATCCACTGAGCTAGGAGGTAACTGGCACGAGGACACGCTGGGTGTTTACCTGCAGTTTCGGTCACTACCCCTGTCAGTACCGGCACGTAATACAAGTCTAGGCGAACTCAACGGATTCTATGAGCCGCTGGATGTTAGTCGTGCCCCCTTTCCACCGACGTCGGTGAGTACTCATGGTGCAAATTTTTGTTTGGTTTTTTGAGTTTCAGGCTTTGTAACCACGTTGGGCGACGATTCTACGTCGTCGGCTACCAGCGGATGATCGACGCCTGCCCGGGAGCAAGGGACACGATACAAACGGAAGCTCAGCATCAGTGAAGCTGTTGGGAGGATGGAGACCTGGATGTGGGCGCCGTAACTGCTTGTTTACAAGGGCAGCGATATCTTTTTTGGCTTGTTTTTTTTTTTTTGGGGGCAAGTTGCGAGTCTCCTCCAGGATGGCGAATAAGGTTGGCGTGGAGGAGTACATCGTCCTCAGCGACAACGACAGCCGCTGAACATGAGCCACGTCGAAGTCCGGGAGGAGATGGTACGAATGGGGACGGAGATGGTACGTCTTCGCGGCGGAAGAGGAGATGTGCAGTGCAGCTCGGACCCTGCGACGAGAGGGCCGAGTAGGAAAACTATGAAATTCAGATGCCCGGATTAGTTTCGAATCTCCTGCTGCACGCTGTTAGGTCCGTAATCGTAGTTCCTGCTGAACATTTCGGCAAATGTTCACCCGTGACACGTGAATAGCATTAGTGACTAGACATGCAATGTCACCGAATGGTTGAGGGTCGTCCCTCATGTCATAATGACGAACAGGTGATTTTGAACTCTGGATGCGACAAAGGAGATTGTGATTGTGTACCTGTGATTCAGCAAATACATGACTCGATGATGGCGTGATGCACATTAGTATGTCATCGTAGGCTATATGATGGCTTCCTGCTTTTTCCTTCGCTGTATTTGACGCTGCAGGGGGTGCCGATTTGAGGGGCTTTGGAGTTTGGTGGCACCGTTGGACCCCTGCGAGGAGTAGACTGCTCTGGAGCAATGGAAGTAACCTGGGGATGGGGGAGCTCCAGACCGGAACGTGGCGCGTGGAGGGAGTGATCAACCAGCATCGAGCTGTCCAATTGCGCCCACCAGGTGATTTACCAGGTGGATTTCATACGTCCAGTCAGGTATTGTGGAAAACCCTGAAGCACGTCCCCATTGTTGGCTACCCCTACTGGATGAACCGGCGATCTATGAGTACGCTCTACCCTTCATATCACTTCGCATTCCTCTCACAGCACTTTTGGCTTCTATTTCACTCTCGCCGGAGGTTGAGGTCGCTGTCAGATTAGTCTATCTGCTGCTAGGACAGGGTTGGCTGCGGTCAAGTTTCTCATGTGATGCCCGAAGTCGCTGCCCCGTAGGCTCAGTGCAGTATTCGGTAAGTTCAGCTGCTAGCGCTCTAAGAAAACGTGGTGTGAGCGACGACGGTAGATGCGGAGTTCTTTTATTTGTTTCGGTACTTGGCGTCCTGCGTTGCAGGGTCGTGTGAGGAGTGTTAAACGTAGAAGATTTTGGCCGGTTCCACGGCAAAGTACTGTAGGGTTGTTGTTTCGTTTGCATTGACGGACATATTTTGACGTCTCCGCGCAACCTGTTACTGTGGTGTCCAGAATATTGAAGGGGCGGGGGACTGTACAATTGGATTTTGGAATTTGGGAGACTGAACTGAGTTGGCAAGAAGCACCCGTGCGGTTGACGGCTACCGACTCTGACGGTAAGTCAAATGCAGCAAACCCTATCTCTAACACCGCTCACCACAGTGGACTCACATGATTCCCCACTGTTGGTGAATGTTTAAGTTGATTTGGATTATTGCTTTTACCAAAAGAAATGCTAGTAATACAAATCCAGGATTCCTTTCATGCGGGTTATGTTTGAGATAATTCATAGTGGTCCAAATGTGTCCGAAATGTCATTCTCTCGTCTTGTTTACCTTAACGCACATACGGTCGGGAATTGGATGTTCTCAGTGGGCAATTTGCTCGGTCCAGTGGTCGCTGTCCATTATAACTCTGAAATCTTACCGGGATTGACATACATTGGTTGCTTTAGAAGGGCATTGTGTGCTTGGAAGGAGATGATATCTTCATGTCTTGGATGGTAACACCAATGACACAATGGTCGGTTTGCAACAAAAACAGGTGAGTTGTCTTCACAGATATTCGGGTAATAGAGAGTTTGTAGGTTTTAATCCTGGGATAAATCATCAGTACATCGCGGAGCTCCAGAAGCTTGTCATACTCCTTTCAAGGAATGCGCGTACCCGCGATGCATTGATACGTTTTGCTCCACATATAAGAGATTGGTTTAGACAGGCAGTGTAGAAGGGTATGAAACCTAAACCACGTTCAGCTTGGTTTTCATCTTAGAGTCAAGATCAAATCCTCACTCACAGAGTGTCTACACCACGTCTGTCAGTTTACAGTATCAATGGAGGGCCAATTCGGATTGGACATGAAAGACACCATACGGACTGACATAAAGTCGTCCTCTCGGAAATAATCAGAGTGGGTGAGGGATCTGAGTGATGTGATTCCCAGAGCTCACCGGACGAGACTTTTTGTTCCTCGCTTAGCGTCTACGTGGCGTTTTCTGAAAGGCCCTGCTTTGTTTACCTGCTTGATCTGAGGCAGGAGTTCCTGGTGGAGGGAAAGAAAAGGCGCCTCACCGATTCCGCAAGGCAAGATTGGCTGCAGAGCCGCCTTCGAGAAACATCTGCCGAGCTAGATCGAAGAGCAACTGCACCCCGGGGGGTCGAAGTTCAAAAAAACCCAGTGGCTGTACGCACGATTGCAACGGTTGGTGAAGGAAGCCGCAGTCGAGAAAACTCTCCCACAACGCTACCGAGGCCAAGCACTCCCACACCCGGTAAGCAATCGTACGGAACAAGCGAATGACCCTGTAGAGTTAGAGAAGGCAACTCATGTCACGTTATTATGTACTCAAAATGTTCCTCGATAGAGTTCTGAAACTAGATGACACTCAATCCCCAATGATCCCGAACTTCATGTCAGCGATCATGTCAGCGATCAGTCAGAGTCTTCTGTCCTGTTAATTCAGCAGTCATCCCAGTTAGCCTCTCCCTGTCATACGCTCCCGCAGATTTTGTTGACGTTCAAAACATTGTCCATGAAGTTTGCGAAAGAGAGTGACTCTGCATGAGGATGTTCTTTTACGTCAGGCTCAATACGTCTCAGGTAGTGTCAGTCAAGATCTATCGCCGTGGTGAACGCAACCCCTATCGTAACCCTAAACCCCCACCACCCCACCCTTGTCTTGGCATCCCTCTATCCCATCATTTGTTTTGAACTGCCTGGTCATTAACATCCCGTCATTGAGTTTGCAGTCACCTCATTTAGGCAGCGCTCCCCATCCAATCAGTGCGTGGGACTCAATGACGTTCTGAGAAGTTTATGGAGGGCCACATATGCAATCGTCAATTACTGCTTTCGGGACTGATTTGACCGTGTGGGTCTGGGAGACAAGGCCGCATGATGATCATATGTATCATTTGCGGGGAAGATGATGGAGAAAGTTAACAAAACGTCAAGCCCTGTGAGGGACTGATTTGACCATGGTGGTCGGGGGAACAAGGCCGCATGATGTCCATGCGTGACTTGTTACATCTCATTAATCGTGATTGCCTCAAGATGTCCACCTCTGGAAGGCCAACGTCCTCAGTGATCCGACTGGAGCATAGTGTGTGGGGCAGCATATCAAATCCTACCCTACTGATGTTCGCCCTGAACCCTAATGCTGGCGCATATGGTGAAGTTCGCAAGCGCAGATGGCATTGTGTCGTCCAGGAGAGGCCTGGGAGAGGAGCTGTTAGAATGCGTTGCGGAGCTTAGCAACTGCGCATTTCTAACTGAAGTCGGGATCGTTGGAGAGGATCTCAGCCTCGACTTTGCCGAGTTGTTGTAGTCCCGGAGAAAGCTGGTTCCAACCTCGACTCGGTCTGCTTTGCAGGTAAATTAGCAGCTCCAATCTAACACGTCGTTGCTCTTACTCGCTCGTCCCATTAGATTGCGGATAGGGTTCATATACACATAGGTTGTGGCCGCTTGGTTTTAGTCATTTAAAGCAGATACATTTTGCGAGGGAGTGAAAATGGGTTTAGGGTTTAGGGTTTAGGGGACACTACATTGTTTGACACTCGGCGATTGATTGCAACATGTGCACAGGTACCGCAGTTCGGAATCCACACACGCATCGACAGCCGCTCGTTTCCCTGGTGTGACATCGGTGGTCCTATCTACTTGTTCCACACGGACGGATCAGGTATGCAACCCGAAGCCTCGTCGTGCATTTCAGCTGCAATCGCCACATTGCCATTATCGCAGGTGGTGATTTGTCGTGGGTCAGTGCTGGTGGAGAGGAGCCGTTGGAATGCGCCGCGGAGCTCAGCACCTGTCGAGGTCTATCTGAAGTCGGGATCCTTGGGAGAATAGCACTGGAGCGACTCTGTGGATTTGCTGTAGTCTCGGAGAAAGCTGGTCCCCTCGTCAACTCGGTCCTATTTTCAGGTAAGTTATCATCTCCAATGGGACACATCGACATGCTCTTCGCTTGTCTCATTAGGTTGCGGATGGGGGGTTCACATGTACTTAGGTTGTGGCCGCTGGAAACATATTAGTTGAAAGCGAATACATTTCGACTCGGGTGTGAAAGTGTAGGGGGAAGAGTGTTTGCGAGACTCTACATTGCTTGACACACGGCGATTGATTGCAGCATGTGCACAGGTACCGCAGTTCGGAATCCACACACGTCCTGACACTCGTTTGTTTCCATAGTGCGACATCGGTGGTCCTATCTGCTCGTTCCACACGGACGGATCAGGTATGCAACCCTAAGCCTTGTCGTGCATATCAGCTGCAATCGCCACATTGCCATTATCGCGCAGGACCATTAGGGTTTGTGGGGAGCCTGAAGTGGTTGGAAGGTGGTGGGTGGAGGGTTTGCCTACCTACCTCGGACGATCGCTACACCATTCACGAAATGCCTAATTGTATCTATCAAAGCCCTAACCCGTTTCTAACCTGTGAAAGTGATCTTGCTATTTTCTATTGCTATGTCGCCATTACAAGCGAACTTGCCAATTTTCGTAATAGTTTTGATTGTACTAGAGTTGTGTATAGTATTCGAACATGAACAGCTTCCTAACCCTTCTCAACAATGTCATGTTGATTGAACGTGCGAAGGTCTTGCAATATTTGGCATCCACGAACCAACAGTCGACGGCAGCAAATCAGAATAGGTTTAGGTGCAGTATCACCGGGTGGTGGAATCATATCTCACTTACATCAGATCCTTCAACATGGACGAAGACAACAGGTGAACTGCATTTTCTCTTTACACAAGTTGACACTGGTCTCTTTAGTGCACTCATACTCACATTTATTGAGAATTAATCGACCTAGCTATTCAACGCAGTGGTACTAATCTAACAATCTTGCAATGATCGGAATTCAGTTTGAGTTTCTTTGGCAAGGTATCTGTGAATCAAGTCGTTCAGATTACAATGAGCAACATTGTTGCAAAGACCCGGTAGTATGGTTTCTGTGGTGTACAAATAGAAGCCCTTCGTGCTTTGTCATGAATGATGGCATGTTACTCTCGTTTTTGGTAACAAATCTGCGGCAGCAGTTTGCGAGATTGCTAGAATTGTCTATTGTCGCGTGCCCCAATGCACTTTTAACTTCTGAATTTGATTACAAAAGATTTGCAATCGGTTGCTGATCCATATTGACAGCCACGACATCCCTCGAAGCCCTCATCGAGGGTCACCGCTCTGGTTCTTCGTGGAGTTGAAGCTTAACAACTACGGCTACATACCAGGGGCGCCAAGACGACAGAGGGACGCACTGCCGGATAGGATTGCAGACGAAGCGAAGTGTGTGCAGAGATGGGGTCCCAAAAGGAGCGGGCAGTTCAGGTATGCGAAGGCGGTGTCATCAGAGAGCCCACGAATGATACACCGCGTGGAGAAGCTGTATCAGCTCACTCACCAGCGGCCAATTGGCAAGCAGCGATCTTTCGGGCTCGCCTTCGGGCGAGGGTTACTAGCTGAAAAGCTCGGTTATGCCGTCGACTGGGCCTCCTTTGCCGCAAAGCAGTGCCTTTGGGGAGGGAAGCAGTTCATGACGCTGGAGGAACTGAGGACCAAGATCCACCGGGAGGGTGGCGATTGGCCGCATAACGAAGTATCCGACCTCGACGAGAGCAAGTTGGAGGGAGCTCCGGACGACTGGGAGGTCAACAGACAGGTCTGGCAGATGAACACGGGGCTTGTGAATGGATACGATCTGAGGGATGCTTTGCCGACTAAACCAGATGAAGTGGTCGCCCCTCCGCTTTACAAGCGCGGTCGGCTCCAAGAAGGTTCGGGATTTCTAAAACTAGTATCATGTTATTACAGAATAGATTGAGCCAGGGGTTGATGTGCATATCCTTTTGGCGTCTTCGGTTTCTAACACTGTCCATGAATTTCAGGTACGACAGATGGAGACAGTACTTCAGAGGGCTCTAGCAGCCAGTTCTTCCGGAGGGGCGAAAATAACAGAGGTTAGTATTGTGAAGGAATTCTCCAGGTCAGGCCTCGAAATAGCCTCCATGTTCTGACGTGATATGTTCGTAACTCTTGCTCATTAGATTTGTCAAACCCTATTACATCGGCTTCTACTACTTGGAGATTATCGTAGTCATTGACACGGAGCTCACTGTTTCGGCTCCCTCGACGCAGGTGTGGTGGCCCCTGACAGAATTGCACAACATCTCGCTGGAGCGGATGCGGACAAAATTGGGGACCAACCGATGGAGGAGCCCGGCAGAAGGTGGGATGGATGCCCAATGTCACCAGGACCAGGTACTCCTCCAATGCATTCTGCCATCCCCTCATTCATTTACGGAGAGAAGCCTAGGGTGGTCGTTGATGTCGCTAGTTTTAGATCCCTGTCCTTTTTTTCCCCGCACAACCACACTAATCATTTGTTTTGACAAATCAACAGGATTCCCCGCTGGTTGTCGCCAAGTTGTAGGCAGCAGCTCTGACGCAGAGTGGGAGCCCCGTGAGATTCGAGAACGGACGTCCTCATTTGCTCCAGCCCCGACTGTCCTCGAGGGCTTGATGGACGCAGTCACCGAGGAGGAAGTCGACACCGTTAAAGCAAGCGGCCTCGTCCATGCACAGAGTAAGAAAACATCCGACGTTGTGAAATTGCCACCTTTGTGTTCAGAGACAACCGCCAAATGATCTGTAATTTCAGTTTTGAATGACTAACCTCTCTTTGAACTGCTGAACGTGGTCACCTACCTTTGAACCGTGCAGTGGATGAGTGGGCTGCGAGGGTTGGATTCCACGCGTTCGGAAGCGACGTCCAGTTGGCCTTCCTCAGAAACAAGGAGTCGGAGTTGAATAAACTGTCGAAGAAAAGGAGGGCCGAGGAGGAGGCGACCCAGGACTGGATTCGGAAGAAGAGGTGGCTCACGGAGCACCCAGTCTTCCCCGTCGAGGGAACCAGCAATGAAGCTGTTACTGTGGGAGGTGTGCGCTGCACCGTGCCAGTTGCTCAGAGAGCACACGTGGGAGGTATGTCCCGTATCGTATAAAGGCCACAGGGTGATTTCGCATTGATCGTGCTTGATTTGTTACCTAGGTATATTTGCGATATGTGTCCCCGGTTGAGTACCCTTGTGGAACCAAACCTAGGTATGTTGGCCGGAACTCTGTCAGTGACGGCCTCGTGGGATAATGTGGCAGACCTGTTTCGGGAGGCGGATGCCCATGGGACACTCGATCCGGATAACATGGAGCCCGAGGAGAGCATGGAGATGTACAACCATCCGTCACGTATGTCGCCATTGAGGTTGAAGAAACGCCCGCTTCTGATCCCCGGCGGAGGTGAGACACTACGAACCCGTGCCCCTGTATATACAACTTCAACCTCAATAATTCCTCCTCAATCCGTAGTTACTGGATCTACCAGCGGGCAATGCAGGGTACAGAGGCTGCGCTCGGTCACGTCCATGTGAAAACCATGAGTGCATGTGTAGCTAACGGTAGGAATGATGCAATGCAGAGTCTGGTTCAGCGTCGGGAGGCAACGACCCGATGGAGGGCTGGAACACGGAGCGCATCAACATCAAAGGCAGCGACACAGACTGACGTGGCTAGGACATGACGGATATGGTAGCTGTGGGAGAAGAGGCCGCACATGAGGATGTCGACTCTCGATCAGCTACAGATTTCAAAGCATTAGAGTATGTGCAGTTTTTGAGAATGCCATGGAGTTACACAGTTGGGATATATCATTGGGGTCGAGTTTTTGAGAGACATTGACCCGTATCATATCCACGGATTTTCGTCAGTTCCGGAGCTTTAGTTTTCCCTTGCACAGTCTTTAGCAAAATTGCCAGTCACCATACTTGTGGAGCAGAGGACTCTCGTTAGACTGAACAATCTTTGGTTTGAAATCCTGAAAGTGACTTACGTTGCTCCAAGAACACATCTTCCACTCTTTCTCATCACATATTATTACGGGAGGATTTTATAGAAGCATTCACGACCTTGCCGATGCATGGCAAACCTCTTGCAATGATGTGGCTAGTTCCCAATACTCCACCATGCGTGACTACCACAACTCTTTTGCCTGCATCACAAAAAAAAAAAGAAAAAAAAAGAGATCTCATCAAGATGAGCGGGAGAGGCAAGGTTATGGCCTGCGAAACAAACTTGACAAGTGATTTAGAATGCTACAGTTCAACCTCAAACATGTTCAGGACCAGTGTAGGAATTTGCCAACGATGAATCCAGCAGCATCTCGGACACGCACACACAGCTGCTCCATGCTCTCCCCTCCACCCTACACAAGAAAACAGTCCTCGACATTATAATACATATGTAACCACAACATCTACCAGTCACTCAAGTCGTCTAGCACATACGCTGATTGCTAGAATATTGTGTGAAACTGCGGCAAAACGTTTCAAAACCAGGAGATAGTGCCAATAGTACAGGAATTGGAAGGCTGTCAACGTTCTTCTTCAAGCACTGTTAAAGCCTCTGGAGCTGCCGTTCTCGCAATCAGTACGTGTAAAACCTTCCAAATACCCCAAACATCTCTCACGAAGATTCTCCTTAACAGTGATCTGCGAAAATTGCAGAATGGCTGAATGATGAATATGCTCTACAAAGGAACTCATACAACAGGAGGTTCAGAATTGAAGAAGGTAAAGAATCTCGTAACAGCTTAACGACAACACATCAGAAGTATGGAGAGACACCCTTACCTCGGAGCGGAACTGGCATTTGAGTTTTGTTTACATTTGGAGTTATTTTCCACTACTGTATGATGCTGACGATAAAAGAATTGTGTTCTGTACCTCTTTGTGACCAGAATCTGAATCATAGGAACATCGTTAAGTATCAAGGTTCCTTTAAGACCAAAACACATCTGTATATCGTTCTCGAGTAAGTTCATTGCTTCGGGTGGTTCAACCCTTGGAATGTACTGCTTTATGCGGACATCAGTGTTGTTGTTTATCATTTTCAACGGCTGGTAATCAAGAGCGGTGGTTTCAAAGGTTTGTGGAAAACGGATCGTTGGCTAGCATCATCAAACCCAGCAAATTTGGGGCGTACCCGGAGTCTTTGGTTGCCGTTTACATTGCCCAGATCGGTACCTCCGCTCATTCAATCTTTGACTTGCTCTTTAACGTCGTGCATGCATTTTTAATTCAGCAGTGGCTTTGTGGTGTGGAAAGGCGAATACACTAAGGAATGCATTTCTATACATGTGTGATGTTCCTTGGTAAGGCTCGGCATTCTGACTCGAGCGTTGACTCGAGCATTCAGAATTAACTCGAGCATTTACTGCCGTGTAGGTTCTGGAAGGACTGGTGTATCTGCACGAACAAGGTGTTATCCATAGAGATATCAAGGGCGCCAACATTCTTACAACAAAAGAGGTAGACTGTTGCGTGTTACTTGGGATGGTTCTGTAGTTTACAGCTTCCTTTCTATTACTTAGGTCACGAACCTAAACTTTGGGGGTGTGGAATCAGGGGTCGACGGAGCTGGCTGATTTTGGAGTTGCAACCAAGCTGACAGAAGCTGACATGAATACGCATTCGGTTGTTGGAACACCTTATTGGATGGCTCCTGAGGTCTCTTTTCTTTGATCGTATTCGTTTTCTGAATACTCTGTTCGTATCGTATATTCATAAGACGACTTTCCAATTATACACAACACGCTTCACAGATCCTTGACTCCTATGTATGCGGGCCCAATCTTGGCGTTTTGGGATTTTCCTCAAAGGTTGCACGGTCATCAAATAGCCGTTTCAATGATATGAATCCAGTGCTGGCTTGGTTTTTCCGAATTATGTGTAGCGGCCAATGCGAAGATATCTGGGGTTATGTTGTGTTATTCTGAGAATTGCTTTCTTAGTTCCGATACAACCCGATAAACTAAACTATCAGTTCATGGATGCGTTTTTTGTTGCCAGGTTATATGAAATGTCCGGAGTGAGTGCAGTATCGGACATTTGGAGTGTTGGGTGCACAGCAATCGAGCTTTTAACATGTGTACCACCTTATTACAAGCTGCAACCAATGCCAGCTCTGCCGTATTGTTCAGGTCATATTCCATTCCCCAGACGTGCGAAGAGTCCCCAGAGGTTTTTCTTTGGTGCCTTCCATTCTAAGCAAACCTGCTCGTCTCGTTATATATACTGCCCAGTGACGGAGTGCATCTATCCTGACCAACCATCTTTGGAGAACACCGGCTCTTACCAAGGTCTAGTGAAGATGTAGCAAGAATGGTGCAGGGAAACCATTCTTTTTCGGTGGAAGAGAATTTTGGTCGTTCGCAAGATACTAAGCTCTGTTTCGGGCTCTTCAATATGTGGAAGCAGGATCCACGTCCTCCTTTTGCCTGAGCATGTGTCGGATGGAATCACGCATTTCCTCCTAAAATGATTTCAGAAGGTTTGAAATCAAATACTCTGACTGGATTTGAATGACAAGAACCAGGGAGTGACAATGGGAAGTTCATTGATGGCTCGTCACACATATCAAACGTCATGCTGGTTGAAGCCATTTCATTTGTGGTCGTTTTGGAATGCTTGGTGAGTTGTTCTCAACCCTTGCTGACTTAGCTACAACAATAGGATGCAAAGTTACGGCCAGTTGCAAAGACTTTGTTGAATCGTCCATGGATCCGCAGCTCAAGACGAAATATACAAAGCACACTGGATAGGTATGAATGAGCCGAAACTCATGTTTAGTGCGTTGCCACTTCAAGCTGACGCAACAGGAGAGATGAGGCATATCCTTCAATGTGGTCAACTGTTTTGAGAATTCCTTGCAGTGTGATACTGAACGAACGGCTAAGCGGATTTTTAGTTCATCCTGTCTCACTTACATTTTTAACAGGACAGACGTATTCGGGGGGAAGCATGGTAAAGTGGACCACAAAAGTGCTTAGCTCATTGTGAATTTCAGCCATTCTTGCAAATACTAGAAAAAGTGGCATCATCATTTACGAGATGTTGAAAAAAGGTTTGGATATGGAAAATAGACTTGGTTATAAAGAGTGTGGGGAATTTCTGAACGGATCCGCGACTTCTACTATGTCGAACGAGAACCGCAAAGTGGGACAAAGTGAAAGCTGTCATTTGAAAAAGTGATAAGAAGATGGCGAATTTTGTTCAGAAATCACTTTCGATTTCGACGAGACCTCTGTTTCTTAATTGTGGTTGTAGAAATGACCATGACCAAGTTCAAATGAGAGTTAGGGCGGACGAAAAGTATTTCAAGGACGTTTTTAAAACATTGTTTTCTGTGAAACTTTTTGTGAGGTTTTTTTCACCGAACATTGTTTTTTAAATTGGAAAAAACATCCTCTAAAGACAATAGAGGGTGCCAAATGAAGAAATTAAGACTTTGGAAAAGTTCATTTTCATGATTTAGAACTAGCGGTCAAATTAAGTTTCAATTGGAGATGTTTCTTTTATGGAGATGCCTGTAAGATACCTTATGACACCTTACAAAGTGACTAAAATGCTCAAAAACTACACCAAAATGCTCAAAATCAGCTTTGAGCTTTGAAAAACAGCACACTTCATATTCACTTCTTATTGATCACAAATTGCACTTTGTGGTCCACTTTACCATGCTTCCTCCCATTCACTAGATGGTTTGTTAAAAGTAGGTGTGGGACTTACACATTCACCAGTCTTCATTTTTTTGGGGAGTGTTTGTGCGCAGCAACATCCCACAGGATGTGTCAAGAGTCGTGGAAAGGACTATCGAGGAGCGGAACAATCAGGATTCTATTGCTGGGCAAGAGGAGCCCCTCATCACGAGGGACCCCTTTGAGTCAAGCTCGGTAAGCCTCTAGCCAGTACATTTCAAATATGTAATAACTTCCCTTATTATTTGCGGAAAATTGTATGAAGAAGTCTTTATGTTGATACATCAACGGGGAAAGTTCGTATGTGAGCGGAGAGCGTAGAGCGGAGAGCGGAGAGCACAGAATGGAGAGCACAGATTTGACAATTAGCAAAATTTTGAAAAGCAAAGTAGACCCTATAACGGTGGAAAATTACTAAATTAAGGCTTGAATTTGACACTTTTTTTTAGGAAAAGAGTATATTACCGTGGAATTCAGGGTTATCTCGGGTAAGAATTTATTACGTTTGTTCTCTAAGATACGAATTAGGGCTGATGTCATGATGACGTCATGCATATATTTTGTTAGATTTGTCATGGGTTTAGGCAAGATACAATGATCAGGCGTTAAGTTTTAGATTAAACAAATAATTCTTTCATAGGATTATGTAAATGCACAAGGAAAAAAACAACTTTCACAGAACATGAAGGAGGCAAGGTTTGAAAACTTCCTGGAATATTTCAAAATTTGTGTATAATATCTTAACTGCTGAAACCAAGATATACCTTGTTAGAGTCCTTGTCTTCATCGAAGATTACTCTGTCTACCTAGGCAGCGAAGCATCTTCATTTCAGTGATACAAGTAGGAGATTTTCATCATAAAACAGCACTTGGTAAGCTGGGTTCCAGAGAAGGAGGTCACTCTTGGTTTCTATAGCTTGTTCTTAGGTGGCGTATTAGGATAGTGACACAGTCCTTGGCATTCTGTGCTGTATGCGAAGGTAGCGATGGAGTTCGGGGGGGTCAATCTGTAGGCTTACGTGGAACGTTTTAAGACTACAACAACTTAGTGTGTTGCGCGATGCCGAAGGTGTGTAATGCAAGATCGAGGAGGACGAGAGCGGCTGTAGGTTTGCCCCCAAAGGCACCGGCGAGTTATGAGGAGCTGCGGCCGTGGCTGTTGGAGGTGGAGCGCGCCAGAGACCGAGGCATGGACCTGCCACCGTTTAGGCACATCGGAAGCCTCCATGTTGGTGAAGGTGAATGGCGTTGGACAGTGCTTTGTACCAATGAGCTTCTCCGTATTATGGAGTTGTCTCTAATCCCGTATCCCTTGCTATCGAACGTCGATGAGAATCCAGTTGTTCAGCTGCCCGAAGTGATCATATCGGATGGCGAAACTTGCTGGTTTGATATCGACAAGAGTTGGACTGTATATCCTCCGAAGGATTAGTACTGTGAAGTCTAGTGCGGTGTTCGGAGACATTCCTTTAGATTTGGTCCCTTACTGGATCTAGATACAAGTATTCCAGCATAATGGCTTTAGATAATATAGACGATTCTAGGAATAAGACAACTCGAAACAACTAAACGAAATGGTCTTAAAAGTTAGTGGAATATTTCAGAGTTCGTGTATAATAATGGAGTGGCAGAAACCAAGATGTACACCAAGTCAAGAATAGGTAACATGGCTATGGAAATGTGGGATTTTGAAGGATTAAATTATAAATTACAGCGCAATTTAAATTTTGAGCATTTCTTTTGTAACATTTCATTATTCATAAGTCATGTCTTAGAAGACTTGCAATTTTAGACCTTTACATACACGAGTATAAACTGGAAATGAGAATCATGAATATTTTAGTGGTTTGCAATAGAGTAGACGATGCAGTATGTAATCAACTCCACTGAAATCAAATCAAATCAAATGGAAACAATGATAGAGCGAGGCCTCTTTCAAACTTAGAAGATGCTACAGTCGCTACTTCCACTCTCAGAACCCGATGACTCAGACTCTCCTTCTACAGCCTCTTCATCGACAAAAAGAAGGGCCCTGGGATCAAAATTAGTGGGCCGACTAGGAACATATCTAAGTGCACCACATTGAAGCGCTTGTGCTAAGCCCTCTGCATAGTCCGGAAGAATAAAAGGCTGAACCGGGCTGGAATTAAGACGCCACGATGGAGTGAACACGGCTCTATGCCCACTTGGCGGTGTTGTCACAACTACTCTGCAATAGAAAGCCAGAAGTGGTTAGATCGAATAAGTAAATTTGCGTACAGAAATAATACTAGATGCTTTGCACGAAACATACAAATTCTAGAGTAAGACTTACAAGCTTAAAATGAAAGGCTCTAAGCGCAAGTGGGTAGCGCACTACTCAAAGGACCAGGAATTCCCCTCCATTCCAGAGGTCTGGCCAGTGAAACTAGGTACTAACCTAAAACTGACGGAGATTCTTGCCATAGTTGTCATAATAGACGGACGGGCCATAAAATTGTCGTGTAGTCACGTGACGGACGTGACGGACGGTTATCGGACGGACGCTTATCGGACGGGCTCCCCCGCGCGAGCAAAATTACTGTCCTCACAGTTTACTACTGTTTACCATGGGTGGCGCCCGTCGTCGCGTTTGCTCGCGCCCGTAGGCACACGCGCGAGCACGCGGGCGCGCGCGCGCGCAAAAAAACGTTTTTGTTTTTGGTTTTTTGGTGCTCGCGCCTGAATGCTCGCGCCCGTAGGCACGCGCGCGCGCGCAAACAAATTAGAAATAAATAAATAAATAAATAAATAAAATGGTTTTTTGGTGCACGCGCCCACATGCTCGCGCCTGAATGCTCGCGCCCGTAGGCACGCGCGCAAGCACTCGGGCGCGCGCAGAAAAATTTATTTATTTATTTATTTATTTTTATTTTATTTTTTATTTTTTTTGGTGCGCGCGCCAGAGTGCTCGTGCGCGTGCCTACGGGCGCAAGCATTCAGGCGCGAGATTTTCACAAAGAAATTGTTCATTTCATTTTGGTGATAGTTCATCCTTTGGGCATGTACATGTAGGCATGTACATAGGAAAAAATAAAGCACCAAAATGAAATGAACAACTTCTTGGTGGAGGTTGGGTACGTGCGTGTCGGTGTGCGTAGAAAAAACTAGCACAAAAATGAAATGAAACCGAACTCCCAAAACTCATGTAGATATGTTCTTGTATGATTTGAATCCTAATTTTTGTACTATTAAAGTTATTCTTGTTAAATATAGTTTTATATTTTGTTCATGATTGCATTCATTAATTAAATATGTAAATAACTTATATTTCATGTTATTCTTAAATTTATTTATCATGTTTCATTCAATTGGTTCATATAATAAGTTTACATAACAAATATAGGAAAAAAAATACATCATAGACTTGGAATGATAAAATAAATACATGATAGACTAAGAATGGAAGAAAAAGAAAACAAGAAGATAGAATGGAATAGTAATGAACTTCAAAATAACAAGATGATAGAATACAAGACAATTAGAAAAATAAATAAAAATAAAAAATGGAATGTGTGACTAATGGAAGAATAAACAAATAAATAAATACATGATAGACTAAGAATGGAAGAAAAAGAAAACAAGAAGATAGAATGAAATAATAATGAAGTTAAAAATAACAAGATGATAGAATAAAAGACAATTGGAAAAATATATAAAAACAAAAGATTGAATGGGCGATTAATCGAAGAATAAATAAATAAATAAATAAATACATCATCCACTAGAAATGGAAGAAAAAGAAAATAAGAAGATAAAACGGAATAATAATGAACTTAAAAAGAACAAGATGATAGAATAGAAGACAATTGGAAAAATAAATAAAAATAAAAGATGGCATGGGCGACTAATCAAAGAATAAATAAATAAATAAATACATCATCCACTAGAAATGGAAGAAAAAGAAAACAAGAAGATAGAATGGAATTATAATGAAGTTAAAAGGGACGAGATGATAGAATGGAAGACAATTGGAAATTTATTACATAAAAATAAAAGATAGAATGTGAAACCAATGGAAGAATAAATAAATAAATAAATACATGATAGGCTAAGAATGGAAGAAAAGGAAAAGAAGAAGATAGAATGGAATTATAATGAAGTTAAAGGAATGAGATGATAGAATGGAAGACAATTGGAAAGTTTAATATATAAAAATAAAAGATAGAATGTAAGACCAATGGAAGGCTAATAAAATAAATAAATACATCATCCACTGGATATAGAAGAAAAAGAAAACGAGAAGATAGAATGGAAGAAGAATAGAAAAATCAACAAATAAAGGGATAGAATGGGAGAAATATAAAAAAAAGTCATGGATAAAAAGCCATCAAGTGTGATGAACGACATAGTCAACAATGAATTGACGTTTCAATAGATTATGATTTAATCAACGCGAAGATAGTGGAAATGTACACAAAATGTTCTAGTTTAAACAAAATTAAACTAACTCCAAAATCTTCTACTAATCTAATTATCTATGCCTTTTGCTACTACTTTAATTCAAATATCATATTACAAAAATATTCTCATCACTCATCGATCTCCATCACATCGCGTATTGAGCAATTGAGCTCCTTGGACTAGCAACAATTATTTGTGCATAAAATTGCAATGAACACCTTCTTGCTGGAAGTCTGATGCAAGCTATCAGGCGAGTGCGGACGGGCGCCAATACTCGGGCGCGAGCATACCGGCGAGTGTAAAGGAGGAAGTAGCACCAAAATGAAATGATCAAGAACTTGGTGGAAGTCCGGCACACGCCATCGGGCGAGTGCAGACAGGCGAATGCGGACGGGCGAGTGCGGACAGGCGCGAGCATACGGGCGAGTGCGAAAAAAAAAAAAAAAAAAATTCAGAACTTAAGCTGGTTTCTGTGTGCGCGTTCGCTGATACGCTCGCGCCCGTCTGCGCGCGCGCGAGTGCGGACGGGCGCGAACATACGGGCGAGTGCGAAAAAAAAAAATAAATAAATAAATAAATTTTTTTTTCAGAACTTTGGCTGATTTCTGTGTGCGCGTTCGCTGATACGCTCGCGCCCGTCGGCGCGCGCGCGATTGCTCGCGCCCGTGTGCGCGCGCCCGAATGCTCGCACTCAATGGTGGGAGCCCGGAGTAGCACCAAAATGAAATGAACAACAACTTGGTGGAAGTCCGGCGCACGCCATCGGACGAGTGCGGACAGGCGAGTGCGGACGGGCGCGAGCATACGGGCGAGTGCGAAAAAATAAATAAATGAATAAATAAATTTTCAGAACTTTGGCAGGTTTCTGAGTGCGCGTTCGCTAATACGTTCGCGCCCGTCTGCGCGCGCGCGAGTGCGGACGGGCGGGAACATACGGGCGAGTGCGAAAAAAAAAATAAATAAATAAATAAATAAATAAAATTTCTAGAACTTTGGCAGGTTTCTGAGTGCTCGTTTGCTGATACGTTCGCGCCCGTCAGTGCGCGCGCGAGTGCGGACGAGCGCGAACATACGGGCGAGTGCGAAAAAAAAAAATAAATAAATAAAAAAATTCCAGAACTTTGGCTGGTTTCTGTGTGCGCGTTCGCTGATACGTTCGCGCCCGTCTGTGCGCGCGCGAGTGCGGACGGGCGCGAACATACGGGCGAGTGCGAAAAAAAAAAAAAATAAATAAATAAATAAATAAAATTTCTAGAACTTTGGCAGGTTTCTGAGTGCTCGTTTGCTGATACGTTCGCGCCCGTCAGTGCGCGCGCGAGTGCGGACGAGCGCGAACATACGGGCGAGTGCGAAAAAAAAAAAAAAATAAATAAAAAAATTCCAGAACTTTGGCTGGTTTCTGAGTGCGCGTTCGCTGATACGTTCGCGCTCGTCTGCGCGCGCCCGAGTGCGGACGGGCGCGAACATACGGGCGAGTGCGGAAAAAAAAAAAAAAAATTTTTTTTTTTTTTTTTTTTTTTCGCACTTGCCTATATGCGCGCGCGTGAATGGACGTGCGGGAGCGCGATCGCGCGCAAAAGTCAGCGCTAGGTAAATTCGTTTTAACCTTACCGTGAGTCAACCGGTAAATTCCCTTATGTGACGGACACGGGGGTGTGTCTTGTCACCATGACGGACTAACGGACTAACGGACGGTCGGTCTATTATGACAACCATGATTCTTGCCCTCGAAGCAGCAGGCTTTCAACTTCCGCCGAAGAAGCCGGTCTCCCCAAGACGCCTCTTCTCCTCTGCCCCGCCCCCTGCAAATCTCAACTCGGTGCCAGTCCCTGCAGACGCTGACCGCTACCCAGGCAAGAGAGACGGCAAGATGGTGAAGCGCACTGCCACTCGTCCCAATCCGGCGCAGCGACTCTCCATGGGCTCCTCCGAGTCACTCAAAGCGCGCCTCCGTTCCGTCACCATGATACCTGAGCCGGGCCACGGTTGCATCATTGGGCTGGATTCGGGCGTCGCTCCACACATCACTCGGTACCAGATTACCATCAGTTCTTACCCTGGTTGCACTTGTCCCGCATTCAAGAAGACGATGACTACGTTCCGAGGCAGGACTCAGTTCACGTATTGTAAGCACCTTTACTTCATACTCTTGAAGGTCTGCAACCGTGATCCCGAAGCCGAGCTTTTCATCCATGCGCCTACCTTTAGCTTCAACGAGGTCAAGCTACTCCTAGAGAGTGGAATCTTGCGTCACCCCTTGGCGAAGAAGTAGGTAGCCCTCCTACTTTAGAACTGCCATTTCCACAATGGCCATTTGCCACGTACTGAATGATTTTAGTAATATACCATGTACTAAGTCAGCAATACAGAAGCTGTATTGACTTTTTCATTAATTTAAAGGCTTTGTCGTTCACATTGATTGCATTCTATTTCAAAACATTCTATCTTGAACAAGTGCACTATATACCTCGTATCCCCTGACATGTAACCTTTATTACAGCAAACATATACTTGATATTAGATGTCGTAATCTTCGAACCTAACACGTTTAGGGTTGCCCACTACACAATCAGCAGGATTGCGAACCTCTGACTGTACTACATGACAAACTACATTCGCGTTCACTTTCGGTCCCACACTTGCCAACTGTCCTTGGTATGAACGTTTCAGCAATGGCCCACCTCCCCGCCTCCGATTCACTGATTCCCTGGAATAGGTTC
The DNA here is from genome assembly GCA_014871385.1 of Ceratodon purpureus. Classification (NCBI taxonomy): domain Eukaryota; kingdom Viridiplantae; phylum Streptophyta; class Bryopsida; order Pseudoditrichales; family Ditrichaceae; genus Ceratodon; species Ceratodon purpureus. The sequence goes on along the minus strand of CM026421.1, from coordinate 167,751 downwards.
CCCTTGGGATCTTTCCAACCTTGGAGTATGCATGAGGTTGCAAAGGCACATTTGCGTCCTCCTCCAGCACTCTGATATCATCCGAATTTTGTGAACGTGGAGGGTCTGCTCTTACATCCGGTTGCACGTCAACATCCGTTGTCAAAGGACGCCCTTGGCTGTTGGCCATCACCTCTTCTTCGTCCTCCACCTCAACATATGGTTGAAATGGACAAACATCGTCAGCAAGTGAAACAACAATATCTCTGACGTCTTCCATAACTTCTGTCCCGCAGTACGGAAAAGAGCTTCACAAAACACCAACAGAAAAGAGGAAGAGACATTCCATAATCCTAACATAAATATCCGTGAAGGAGATGCTTGGCGCCCTTGAATTTCGGCTATTCATTCATTTGAAAGTTGTCATCGGAAAAATAAATGTGCACATGCTGATGAAATCCACAACATGCCATCCCGGTCTCTGTTCGCCTACCACTTTAAATGGAAATAGTTAAAAAGCAGCCATGGACATTGGTACCGTGGTTACGTGATTCTATAAAACAAAGACATTTTGGACACGTACAGCATGAGCACTCCACTATAGAACTACCTGCGTATGTTTCGGGGGAGTCACAGCGTTTTGGTTCATGATATGATCGATGGATGCATTTCCAACTAACTCGAGACAGTAGCGTAAGTGTGAGCATCGACGCAATCATCAGGGATATACTCGACCCAATTCTCATGTTTAACCCAACAAATATACAAAAAGGAAATGAACGGAGTTTAAAGATTTTCAGTCCTTCACCCACCTTGAAGTTGATGAAGGGGATGATCTTGTTCAGCGGGGGCAGAGGCTGGCTCAAGTCTGTGAACTCCGGAAGCAATCGATACAGTCCGGAATTGTGGCGATGAGGGTGAGTTTGCGTAAATGCAAACTCAACCCAATTCACGTCAATTTCCATCGCCTCCGCTACAAGTGCACGAGCAAATTGGAAGGGGAGGACTGAGTTAAGAGGCCATCGCAGCTGAAGAGTTCTGGAAAATAACTCCCGCACATATGCTTCGTATTCAACGTTTCCATGATTTTGAAAAACGTATCCACTGCCTGTCTTGACTCCCCAAAACTGAGCAAGAGCAAACCGCGAAGGCATAAGCTCATTAGGTGCCACGGTTGAAACAACATCGGACCCGCTGAGGCGCATGAACACCCGGAACCAAGTGATCGAGCAGGGCATCGTGTAATCCATGGCGTACGTGCAGCGTCGGGCTTCAGCAACGAGTGTGGTGCAAGGGGGGTACTATCCCTCACGGCATTCCTGCACAATTGGATTATGTGAGAGCGCGAATGCAAAGGAAATACATAAGCACGGTCCAGAAAAGGTTGCCTTGGATGTGGGTGAAGGCAACGAAGAAAAGGCACAATTGGCCTCCACCAAGAGATATTGGAAATCTGGATCATTACAGTCTTCCCATGATCTGTCTCGACCAGCGCACAATAATCACCCAGAGTGTCACGACATCAACCACTTTCGTGACTGCGCTAGTCACTTCAGCATGGGTTCAAGGGGTCATAGGGACATCATCATAGGGAACGAAAAGGGACTTATCAAGTGACGTGACATCAACGCAGGTGCTCACGTCTCCACTCTCAATTTTGTTTCGGTTTTCCAAGATGAAGCAATACCAATGTGACGCCTGATATTGTTGCTCATTTGACAGAAAAAATAAGTAAATTATGTCACGTTTTTAGGCCCACCTCATGCCGTCGTATCGTGAAGACGCCTGCAATTCAGTCCTAAGTTGTAAACTGGGATTTACAAATGTGTGGTTGAAACAATGTAACAGCTCTGGAATTGAGAATTAACGATGAAGTAGCCAATCAAGGAGATATTGGAGATACGTCATGTTATTGATGTATTCAGCCTCCACTGTTATTATCTAGCGGCATTGGAGGAGTCAAATAGAGTGATTTGCCTCATTATATATGAGGCTATCTGTAAGCGTTGATGACATGTGTCATCTCTATGAGACCTGTATTTCATTTTATTCTCTTCTGTTCTTTCTTTGGTCTTGACTTTCCTGTGAGGATACGCAAGGATGACTTTGTGATGAAACTGGACAGCTCTTACATCAAGTTTTGAGACTGTCAAACCACGTCATACAAGACAACGCTGACCTCCAGGAAAATGCTTGCCCTATTGGCCTAGTGAGTATATCTGGAAGAAATCCTCAACGGTTTCCCTCTGAAATGCCCTTCGTTGTGTGGAAACACCAATTTTACAATTTATGTGCAAGTCAGAAACAGATGTGCACTGGTGCTTTCTAGAAATACTCTATTTACCTGATTGATCAATCCCTAGAGGTGCCCGTGGTTACGAACGTTGCCAGCACAGAGCGGACCCGTGAAATTCAGATGGAGGTTGCGAATTTTGTGCGACAGCTTTGTCAACTAAGGTCGAGATCTATTTGAAATGTCAAATCTTTGTCTTTATTTTCCATCTGAGAGCTTTAGCTTTTTAAAAAGGTTTAAGGATCGAGTGTCATCTAGTCATGACATCGGAAACGGACATTCATGTAGGTTCCTATGTAAAATGCAGTTTAGGTGTGTAACGTAACTACTCTTTGGAGGAAAAAGCTCAGGAAAATAAATAAAATAAGTTTCATGAATATATCATATATTCCGCATGAAAATATGTGAGCAATATTAGCCATTTCAAACCCATCGAGCGGAGCGAGAAGGGTTTGAATAAGGGCAACGGGTCCGGTAGGACCCGTTGCCCGTTAAGTTTTTAGGGTGCACTCAAAACAACGATTGCCAGGTAGGCAGGGTTGATGTCACTGAACTTTGGGTTCTATAGCCCCTATATTCAGTGACATAATGCTAGAAAAAAATAAATCTCAGAATTATCATAATCAACAAAATTATGATGCAAAAACCATGACTATAAAAGAGAAATTTCCAAAAGGTGTTCTTAAAAATTTTTTTTACAGAGTTTACTAATTACATAATTCAGTATACAAAAATAAATTAAACAAAAAAGAGGAGTGAGTTTCAAGTTTCAAGGTTCTGGCTTCCTTCCCCGTTCATCCAATGTGTACAGTAGATGCAGTCATGCTGTAGAGGAGAGGCTATTTTCCAACAAATTCTGCAAATATACACATACATGTCTCCTCTAAACGGTGCACTCCGAGACCTCAACCTCCCATCGTCACACCTAGCTTCACAGCACTAGGTCACAAAGGTCACGAGGTACTCACAGCATGCAAATGACCGGTCGGCGCTCCACCAATGAGGCTCTCCTTCCTCGGATACTCTTCCAGGAACTGATCGATCCTAACATCGACTAACTAATTAAACTCCATGTTCATTTGAGTGAATCCAACCACAATCAGCCGGCCACAGCTTCTGATTCCGTGCACCATTTCCGACCCCCAAAAGTCCAAAAAGTAATACAAACAAGAGATTTTGAGCAGAAATGAAATCATGCGACATCAATAGAGCACAGATTCCGTTGCAAGATCTGCAAACTTTATGACAATAGCAACAACATCGCCAAAGAGAATACACAAAACCGACATCAGTTTTATTCCTAGAGTGTACAGAATTGGAAGATAGTGTTCACAATGTCGGGTGTGTGAATGCTGCTGAAATTTGCAGTGCCTGTCAACTTGCCTGTCATCCGCCTCCGGGACCATTAAACAACGACCGGTCATCGATCAGCTCGTTCATTGCCTCAAAGATCCTGCTCCATTTATTGTAGGGATAAGAAATAGTCTCTGCAGGGCAATCGGTACGGCCTCCTGTCCATTCCATCAGTCAACGACACCACCTACAAGCGCGCAAACACACAGACACAAAACAGAGAACCCCACATCCACGGCTACAATTCAGCACACATTCGACAGAACCAAATCCTCTCCAATTAGACCAATCCACACACCATCGAACCCGAAAAAGAAGTAACTATCCGCCACAGCCTCCGTCAATTCCTCGTCAATAAACCTTGTCGCCAACTCATGATACCCAACACCATCTCCACCACCGGCTGCTCAGCATCCGCACGACACGGAGCGTAGCGTAGGGGTCGTGGACGGGCGGCCCTGCGATGCAACGCCACGTCAACGACGCATTCCGACGCCGCAACCGAGAGAAAAAAAAACTTGATGGAAATGCGGGAGCAACCACGCACCTTCTTGGGAGCCCTCGACTGCGCGCCGACCCGCGCGTTCTTGTGCTGCCGTGGGCAGGGTCACGGCCGCACGACCTGCAGCTCCGCATCGTGCCGGGAGTCCGGGACACGCGACGCCGGGCGTGGGAGGTCGTCGGGGCTCGTGGCAGTCACGTCATGGCGCCGTGGTGCATCAGAACCCACTGATTCAGGAGATCACCTAGAACGTGTTATGGTAGCATTTCAGATTGTGAGCACTTGGTCTGTTGAGTGGGCAAACCTACCGTATTTTCTTAGGTGATCACCTAAAACTGGAGTCGGGCACGTTTGCGCTGGTACTTGTTTTTTTGGGTTCAGGGTATGGAACTAGGGCAGGAATCGTTCAAGCCATGCGATATGTTTCCCCATAGTTCGAGTTTGGAATCGTACGTACCACAGATATGTCATCCAATGCAATGTGCGCGTCGTAAAGGGTCGATTCTTGTTTGGATCCCCTCCCGGGACCAGATTGAGGGTCCAATCCGTGCGATTCGGGGAGACACGTTCAACAATGAAGGAGGGGTGGTGTGTCACGCCGGATCCTACAAACGTAGCTGCATGTATCGGTGGAACACAACTGTACTTTCCTCGTCGGTCAATTTATCATCGTAGCAGCTTCAAATTGGCACATTTTATACAATTATTTGGCTCTAGTTTTTCTTGAGTCGGCATCAATGGTTTAAATTAACAAATGAACATCAGCGAGGGTTACATTACCTGGGATTACTGCATTCTTTGACCCCTAAGTGCCTAGGAAAGCCAAAACGGCTTTTGGCTGTTTCGGTCACTCTAGATAAAGGGGTGAAAATTGATATTTTTTGCCTCATATTTTTATTGGATGCTCCTTGTACTGCAAAGTGTACGTGGTAAAATTTGCAAAGCCAAATTCCAATCTTAAGACCTTCATCTAGAAATTTTAGGTTTCAAGTCCAAAACGGGCAGCTTAAAATTAGGCTTTTTTATAAAAACAATTCTTGAAATATGTTCATTACTAAGCCACCACTCAAATTCCAAAGAGACCCAAGTCAAAAATATATACCAGTAAAACTTACAAAGACAAACTTCAATATTTTCAGTAATTTTTCAATTACTTCTTTCAAAATTCGTCAGAATTTGAGATTTTGGAATTTTTCTAAAATAATTTCGTTTAAAAATCAAAAACTTATAAAGGCACCTATCCACCGTTCAGATTTTCCTAGAATCAAATTTACGTGACGTCATGCATGTTTTACTATATCAACGTTTTCAGACCTGCTTCTAGAAGACAATTTTTACCCAAGTCAAAAAAAGGAATGAGTCTCTCAAATTTTCCATGGAGGTACTCAACTCGATTACCTACATGGAAAATAATACGGGCAAAATGTTAGAGGTAACAATCTTCAGCTCCCCCTCTGCACCATTTTGACTATGTCATTCAGCCGATGCCCAAAGAAAGTTTTGCTGCAACTTTGAATATTATAATCTCTAAGATGGTAAACATCCAACGGCTGAAAATTTTATCGGTATTTGTAAGGAAGGTTTAGTACAAGATCTTATGGCTAGATGTCTAGAAAAGGCAGATTTGTTTGGTTCAAATTGTCGTTTCTACAAGGTGGTCAAAAATCACTGTTTTGGAGGTTTTGAGACCCAAGACATGCTTGGGCACTCATAGGTTAATACTACATTGCAAAGATGATCGTAGAAGATAAATGTCATTATGAATATAGTAACACTTAACACTTGAGGCTTATCGAGGGCGATGCCGATGATTTGTAACACTAATAAATTTAAGACTTAGAGTAATCGAAGAAGTAAATACATTACATTTATAGATTAAATGGATGAAATACATAACATCAATTCATTATTTATATAAGTCAATTGAATGAATGAATTAATGATAGTTTGGCGAGATTCCGTTACACGCCAAGATTCGACTCCCTTCTGTAATGCTTCAATATTCCTAGTGGATTAGATGGTGTCATTGGGTCTTTGCTCGAAAAACTTCTTCACTGATCGAAGAGAAAAACTTCTCTACATATTTGTGAGCTGACTTTTTTTGAGAAAAGTCCTTTTCAGCAAAAACAGTGTAAATAGGACCAAGTTACCATGTCAATTTGAAATCCATGTCGATAGTGGCTGTAGAAATCTGGTTGAGAGTCAAATGGACAATAGTGTAGAATTCAGGGGACATGACCCTACCTAGAGACACGACTTGTCAAATTGACTCTACGTACAGGCACACCCTTTAGAAATTAAGGCATAACTAGGAATTAAGGAAGAAGAAAGAATTACTTCACCACACCACACAACACTGTGTGAGTGATAGTCACATTATGTAAAAAATATAAAAATAGAATTCCATTGTCTAATTGATTGTCAACTTGACTCTGAGTAGCTTACTGTTTAATTGATACACAATGCTCTTTGTCAAATTGAACTGTAGATATGATGCACAGTATAGTGATCTGCAGAACTGTAGAACTGAATGGAGAACCGGAGCAGATTTGCCACTGTCTAATTGACAATTGAATTCAGATTAGTTGATGCATAATGTCTAGTTATCACTGGTCAAATGGACAAGATGGTGGTTCGGTATGCATCCATGTGCATGCATACATTGTCAACTTGACTTGCATGGACCATGTCTAATTGACACAGTGGAGAGTTGGTGAGAGTTACAGTGAATGTGGTGACTCACACTGGATACTGTCTATTTGAACATGAAGATGCTGATGGAGCAAAGTGAACAGTGAGGGAATTTGTCTATTTGAACTCAGAACGAAGGAAAGAGTTACTGAGTGAATAGAAAATAGAAATGATGGAAAATAAACACAACAGTTTGTCCAATTGACATTGCATTGTTGTGAATGGGAATTATGGAGAATGAGAGTTCCATGTGAGTACTGGAACAGTGAAGTGAGTATTACTTGATAGTCTTTTAAATTAGATTGGCCATCTGAAATGGAAGACTGAGAATGACTTAGAATTTATGGAAGCCAGATTGAGTACATTGATGGATAAAAGTGACATTAATTATTAAGGAGTGATCAGCCTTAGTGATTATTAGTTTTCATTATAATAAAACTTGAATGTATTCAATTGGAGTATAGTGCAGTCATTATATTTGAGTAATATAATCGAGAAGCATAGTTGTGATGAATGGTAGATTTGGAGTGTGATTGAATGTGAATGAGTAGACAGTGATTACATGTCTATTTGAAATGCGATGGATGGGAGGAAAAAGATGAAGACAAGCAAGGAGTTGCTTGAGATAAGTTAATCTATCATAACATATGCCAAAGCATCATTCATAGGCATAAATAGGTTGAACACTAGATTCCAACCTAGTAATGAATGAACTTGCATATGCATAATAAATGCATTGTCTAATTGAACTTGAAAGGGAGTGATGGCAATAAACCGAGAGATGGTACTTGTCAAATTGAACTCCCATTACCCTTGAACCAACTGAGAGTATGGATTACTTGGGTGTTATGTGACTTGGGGTAATTAAGACATTAGAGTTATAAAGAGATTCTTTTAAGGAAATACTTTGCATTCTATTATTCTTTACTTACTACAGTGACCTTTAGTTACGTTAAAAGCTAAACGAAAAGACCTATTCCCGTGACTTACCACTATTTGTAAATTTTACCAATTACATTTTGGCGCCGCTGCCGGGGAATAGGTTCCGGTTAAGCGGTAGCTAAAAGTGTAGATAAAGTAAAGAATAGAAGATCTTTGTGCTTAAAGCTAGAAGATACCTCGTGTTTCTTTAAGAATTTAGAATTTCAACTTCTTCTTAAGAAAAACTTCTTAAGCAAGTGGTTGTGTATTCTTTTAAGGACAAAGAGGAAATCTTTATAAACAGCTTTAACCTTTAAAGGAATCCTTTAAGAGAAGAAAGGGTCATAGTAAAAGTAAAACATAGATCGAATTAACTCAGAGAAGTGTATGGTAACAAAATATTGTACTATACCATGGGTTAATAAAAGAAACTTTAGACTTTTGAAATGTCTTAAGATGTGAGTTTATGAATTCTCTTAAAGGTTGATTGAGTGATAGTAATTAACCTTTCTGAGATTGTGAGTAAGAGGTAGAAGATCGTAATTAAAAGATTGCGATATAGGTTTAGAGTATATGAGTTTTGATTGATGACAATCAATAGTAAATAATGTATCCATTTCCATGGAAAGTCCAACAAAAGGATATTAATCAATTCTTTGAAGGACCTTTCCTATTTGCTGCACTTTACCGAGTTTATAGGGGAGCATATTTTGGGCAAGGTTTTCAAATTTGTGGTACACAATCTAAATTTGATTCAAACCTTCAAAATAAATTTGAACAACTACCCATTGATATCAAAAGAATAATATTAGCAAAAATTTGGGATAATGGAACAAGGTTTAATGCTTTGATAGTTTTCAAGGGAGAATTATTTTTACAAAGCAATTTACATTTTCTATTTGCCCAATATGGGAGATTGAAAAATTTAACTTCACCTATAATCTCTAAAGGTTGTGGAGCATGGAATGGATACAAATTAGATACAAAAACTTATGTCTTTAAATACGGACCTCCGAAACTAGATAGTCAAGTCTTAATTCCAGATTTTCTATCTAGAGAATCTGATAAACCAATTTCAATTGCGTTTGGATTATTATGTCTTTAAAGACATGACAATCGAGAGTGAAACAATTATCGAACAATTAGTCAGATTAAGACGATTGTTGATAATTTATGAGGGTATACAAAGAAACGAAGAAGCATTAATTCACCTTTTAGCTAAAGAGATAGATCAAATTAGCAAGGAAGGTGAATCAAATTCTGAACATAACTTTTTAATAGAAAGGTTGATTAGTGAACATAATTATCCTAGGAATTTTCAAGAGGAAGAGGTTGATGAGATATTTGAAGTAGAACCTTTCACCTTGAATACTTGGATAATCTCTTGGTTTGATACCAATAAGAGTTAGTCTTTATTCTAATTGAATGGAATAAAGAAAATGGTAAAATTAGAGGAGGAAAGATTAAGGGAATTAGCCAAACTTGGGCGACAAAACTACTATAGACAATTCAGAGCACCTGTAAAACAAAACAAGGTTGGGAGAATCATAAAAAACTTTCTTAAGAGAAGTAGGGAAGTAATAGTTAAAAGAAATAGGTAGAGTGAACAACAAAATTAAGTGATCCTTTTCCTTTAAGTAAAATTGGGGATAGAAGATCATTTAGGTCTAAGCTTCAATGCTTGAAGCCTAAATGGCATTTATCAATGTCTGAGAAGGATAAAGAATTGAGAGAAAAACAAAATATTGCAAGGAATGAACGTTTGAAAAAACGGATTGAAAGGAAAGAAAAACAGATCTTAACATTAGTATCTGCCAATCCTGTTTACAATTCAACACCATCCCCAGTACTTAAAGAAAAAACTATTCCCTCAAATCTTAACACCTCAACTAGCCAAGTTAAAGAGAGTGAAACAATTCAAAATCCACTTTCTATTGAAGAACAACACCAAAGTTCTCTAAAGAATGAGGATTTAGAATTACCGGAGGAAGGTTTGAGAAGATCGCATTATTTATGTTGTCACTCACCACCATTTAGGAGGTTAACCTGGGGATCTTCAAGTGAAGTAAACCCACTTCAAATTAATTCTGAAAAGGGAAAGAAGGTAGAAGAATTAGTCACACCTTCTTCCTCAGAATTTGAGAGTTCTTTGAAGAATCCATTTACCACAGAGGTTGGAGAACCTTCTAACCTACCTGAATTCTCAACACCAACCCAAACTAATTTTGAAACTCCAAAACCTTACCTCGACGAAGCTGTACAAACCTTTGTTACAGGTATAGAGAGTTGGGTTAATGATATTGAAGATAGTACTGAGGTAGAAACCACAACCCCTATTGAAACATACATAAGGGAAATTTCATTAGAAGACAATAGAAAAGAGTGGAATGATGAGGAAGTAGCTTATGAGGTATCTCTTCCAGAAACTTTTCCAACTATACAACTTTTTACCAATCCCTATGAACCATCTAATGATGAAAGTAATGAGGATTGGGAAGGGATAAATTGTTGGAGATTTTCATCAGGAGATTCCTCTGGGAGTAGTAGTAGTGAGAGTAGTGATACAAGGAGAGAAACAAGTGAAGAAGAATTGTTAAGACCTTCTTCTTCACCTCCTTCACGACCTCCTCCCAGACCTCCAACTCCTCATCCTAGACCTCCACCACCCCCACCACCACTACCACCTCCACCACAGACTTTACCACCTAATATCATGGCACAACAAAGGATTTTAAACATAGCACCATATCCTATGTACCATGGATATCCAGGGTCTGATCCCGATAGACATTTGGAAAGATTTAGAGTGGTTGCACAAGCAAATCAGTTACCTGAACATTTATATCTAAGCACTTTTCTAAGCACATTGCTTGATGATGCTCATGAATGGTATGTCCAATTGCTAACCGTACCCACAAGATGGGAAGATTTAAGGAGAGCTTTTCTTGATAGGTTTCGACCTAGATCATTTATACCAGGGTTAATCGACAGATTTTGAACTATAAGAATGGGTATAAATGAGGGTATAGATTCCTATTATACAAGATTTAATGCTCTTCTAAAGAGATGGACGAATCATGGGTTAACTGATCAAGTATTAGCATGTACCTTTGTAGGAGGGATTTGGCCTGATGAGTTAAGAATTTACTTAAAGGAACGAAACCCCCAAGACATTGCTAGCGCTTATACACAAGCTAAAACTTGGGAAGAGGCTAGAGTAAATACTGATTTTGCACAATATGCAGAAGTATATCCACCTAGGAGAGAAGGTTATGATCATGCTCAAGGCATGGATGCTTATGGCCGTGATCATTATCCCTATTTACCTCCAGCTAGAACACAATTACAAGCTTCGACTTATCCTTCAAATCCCACAGTCATGAATCCTCAACCTTTAGCCATTAAAGCCCCTACAGATGATATATTAATGAACAACATTACTAAATTAGAGAAAAAATTAAATGAACTATCGGTACAAATAACTCATGGGAAAGATAAACGTTCAAAACCTACAAACATGCGTACCAATATGTGGTGCACTAATTGTAATGGACATGGACATCTTTCCAATGAGTGTTCTACTCCGATAGGTGGGGAATTTAGTAATAAATCTAAATGTAGTTTTTGTGGAGGACCTCATGACGTATCTAAATGTTGGAATTTGGGGAAAGTAGTAGCTGCAGTGAGTTCGAATTTGCAGGCAAACGGGACAAATAATAACAAAGCACCTTATAGTGTAACTTCAAAACGTCCGTTTACTAGACCAAATGTAGGACCACCTTATAGACCTGGAGATGGGAGACCAAGGTGGAATGATACTTATAATGCTGCACCTGTATGGAATGGACCGCCTACTAATCCTAATACCCATAGATATGGAACTCCTGAGAAAGGAAAACACTTAGTGTGTTATAACTGTCAGGAATTAGGACATATGGCGAGAGATTGTCCAAATCCAAAGAAACAAATTGGGTATAATTCTTTATGTGGGAGGTGTAAACAAAGTGGTCATATAGCAAATAATTGTACAGCTCCAGCACCTGTGAAGAGTGTTCAATTTAGTGAAATTGAAAACTCAAGGAATGTGAATCAAATCACACAATATGAAAGAGATAAACCTCAGGAGGTTTATATAACACGTGCACAAGCCAAAAAGGCTATGGTTGAAAGTGATCAACATAGCAGCTCTGATAGTGATTATACAAGTAGTAGAGTGAGAAAAAACAACACACCTTCAAAAGTAGTTAAGGAGAAGGAGGTTGTAAAACCTGAACCAATATTTCCCTTAATACCTCCAAACATTCCTATAAATCGTGAGAAAACAATACCATTAGAAGAACCTAAAGAGAAGGATAAGGGTAAACAACCAGTTGAAGAAACTACAGTATTACCTCAAGATTTACCAAATAATTTTGCTAACTTGCCTAGTACTTCAAATTCATTACCTACGTTTTATAGACCACCTAAAAAGAAACTAAAAGAAACACCAACTATTCCTAAGAAAAGGAAGTATAATTGCACAATGAAATTGTCCGAGGGAATGAATCCATATGATATCTTAACAAATATGGATAAAATCCAACCTGACATTTCTTTAAGGCAATTGTTAGCAATAGCACCTAAATGTAGAGGTGAATTAAGTTCTTCGTTGGTTAGAAAAAGGAGTAAAATCGTAGATGTGCATGATATATCCTTGGACCCTGGAGCACCTACTGTGGATGTAATCATAGATGGTTCTCTAATTGAAGGAGTCCAAGTAGATAGTGGTTCTAGTGTCAACTTAATGAATGTTGACACTATGGAAGAACTAGGATTAACTCATATGACTTCCACTCCTATTATCTTAAGAATGGGAGATCAAAGTCGAGTAGTACCATTGGGTATTTTGAGAGGAATAGTTACAACTATAGGAGGACTTAACTTTAAGATTAATTATATAATCTTTAAAGTGAGTGAATCCATATCAACATACCCAATATTACTAGGTCGTCCATGGCTTAAATCTGCTAGAGCTAAAGATGATTGGGGAAAGGGAACATTAACTATAAAAGCAAAAGGGAAACGGGTTGTATTACCAATGTTTCCAGTTAAATATCATGGTGAGACTCAAGAAGAAGACACAGATGTCACTTCTGAAGCCTCATATGATTCAAATAGCGAAAGTACTAAAATAGTAGAATAGGAGAAAATGCTTGAGTTTAGATGTTTAGGGACTGGAGAATATTCCTTTCGGAATAACGAAGTAGATTCAGATGATGCTATTCTAGCATGGGAAAATTCGCCAGTACTTAATGTAACCGCCGAAATTGAGTCGGAATTAGAACCTCAATATTTGAGTGATTCTGAAGAATTAATGGAAAACATGTCTCACATAAAAGGTAGTAATATAAGTCCTGTTAAAAGCACTTGCATTGATATGAATTTGGGAACTCCAGAGGAACCCAAAAACATAAGAATTTATGAAGGATTAAATCCAAATGAATATGAACAATGGTTTAAATTCTTTAAAGAATGTAAAGATGCATTTGCATGGACTTATAAGGACCTTAAAGGAATACCTCCAGAAGTCTGTCAACATAGAATTATTTTAGAACCTAATACAAAACCGGTAAGACAAAGACAATATCGTATGAACCCAAAATATTCTCTCATGGTTAAAGAGGAAATAGATAAACTACTAGAATGTAATTTTATATATCCAGTACCTTATAGTGAGTGGGTATCTCCAATTGTTGTGGTGCCTAAGAAAAACGGGAAGCTAAGGATTTGTCAGGATTTCAGAAAATTAAATAGTGTTACTAAAAAAGATTATTTTCCTTTACCCTTCACGGATGCAATCCTTGATGGTGTAGCAGGACATGAATGTTATTCTTTTTTAGATGGATTTTCTGGTTATAATCAAGTACAAATCGCCTCGGAAGATAAACCTCTAACAACTTTTACAACTGATTGGGGAACCTTTGCTTATAATGTCATGCCCTTTGGATTGTGCAATGCACCAGCTACTTTCCAGAGAGCAATGACAACAGCTTTTCAGGAATATTTAAGAAAATTTATTGAAATTTTCTTAGATGATTTTTGTGTCTTTAGTCCTAAAGCTGAACACCAGAAATGTTTAAAGAAATGTTTTGAACATTGTGAAAAATATGGTATTTCAATAAACGCAGCCAAGTCTGAATTCGCTGTACCTTGTGGACGATTAGTGGGTCATATAGTTTCAAAAGAAGGTATAGGTGTTGATCCAGATAAAGTAGCTGCTATCAAAAAATTAGAAATACCTAAACATATGACAGAACTTAAAGGGTTTTTAGGAGCTTCTGGATATTATAGAAGATTTATCTACTTTTATGCAGAAGTAGCAGCTCCTTTAACACATCTAACAAAACAAACCGATACTCCTGGTGTTTGGACAGAAGAGTGCACAAAAGCATTTAATAAACTTAAGAAACGGCTTAGTAATGCTCCCATTCTAATACCACCAGATTGGGAGAAACCGTTTGAAGTTTATGTAGATGCATCAAATTATGCTATTGGAAGTGTTCTCAGTCAAAAAGACGCAAAAGGTCATGATCGACCTATATATTTTTCTAGTAGACAATTAAGTGCTGCTGAGAAGAATTACTCTATAACGGAGAGAGAAGGGTTAGGAATGATATATTCAGTTCAAAAATATAGACATTATTTATTAGGTTATAAGTTCACTTTTCATGTAGATCATGATGCACTTAAATATATGGTTAATAAACCACAATTGAGTGGGAGAATAGCTAGATGGGTATTGTTACTTCAAGAATTTGATTTTACGGTTAATGTAAGGCCTGGCAAAAAACATGCCAATGCTGATTTCTTATCACGGATTAGTAAGGAAGTGAATCCAGAATCCATAGATGATAGTTTTCCAGATGCGCATATTTTTCAAGTGGATATTATTCCAGTAGAATATGCTGATGTTATTCATTACTTGAGTACCAATACCTTCCCTCAAGACTATACAGATAAACAAAAACAAAAATTAATATTTAAATCTTAACCATATACATTAATTGCAAAAGTTCTATATAAAAGGGGTAAAGACGGACTTTTACGGAGATGTATTAATGTGGAAAGTGATTTCCACGGTTGACACACCGGAATACTAATTCCGGTAGGAAAATGATAAAAATTTAAAAATTTTATGTTAGAAATACGGAAGTACTAAGCCAATAAGTGAAACAACCGGTTAAGACGGTTGGCCGAATAAATAAGAGACCGGAAGGTCAGCCGGGTGAGATCCGGTCGTCTGCGGTGAAGGAGAGGGGTACAGTCCGTATGACAGAACCCTGATACGGTAGACTTAAGGATAACCACCAAAAGGTACAACGCACACGGGGAGAATGGCTGCAGCCATTAAAACGCCGCCGGTCGCGACCGTCCAATGATGAAGGGCTACGACCGTCCGTCATGATGAGCTACGAACGGGTGGGCGTGAGGGCAGGTATAAAAGGAGGAAGAACAGCCGTGCTCCTCCTTTCTCTTTGTCATTTTGTGGCACGCCGGGTCCTTGCGTTCTAAGGCGGAGGGCGCAGTTAGGGTTTGACGGTAGGAGAGAGACGGTGAGACGGAAGTGTTTCCGTTAGGCGAGAGATTGTGGTGAGGATCCTGCGTGCAGGTGTTACCGGAGTGACGGAGAGGAGGACTTAGCAGAATGGGTAGAAAGGGGAAGGAACCGGCGGCGGAAGGACAGTTGTTCAGGGTACAACGGGTAATGCCGTTGATGCCGGCAGACGAGAGGGAGAGGGAGCTCCTCCGGACCGCCTTAGAATCTATGGGTTGTGAGGTCCTACTGGACAAGGCATGGGGTTGGAAGCATGCCCTTCCGGCCCATGAGATCCTCGTCAAGAATCCCGAGAATCGAGGAACCATCCGAGGAGAGCCGGATAAGTGGACTGCACAAGTCTGGAGGGATACGTATGGTTTCAAGAACTCTGGAGAGGTCTCGACACCGGAGACCCGGGAGTTCATACACCGGTATCTCAAGGGGTCCGGAGATCCGAGAGAAGGATGGGAGCTGGAGGACATCGCGAGTCCGGAGGCCCGGAGAGTAGTAGGGTTTATGAACCCTATTTTCCATCCGGAAAAACCCAAACGGATAACCATCAAGTGGGCGTCCGTTTTCATTGGGGCCATGATCGGTGAATTCACGGTAGACTGGGGTGTCATGATGAAGACGATAATCGACCGGCAGGTAGCCAATCTCCGGAAGACCAAGAAGCAGGCCACCTGCCTTCCGTCTTTCCTCATTCACCTCTACCGTCACAAGGGGCTGTTGAATCCTGAGGAGATCCGGGAGTACGATGAGATCATAAGCTATCAGCAGTTCGCTGAACCGGAAGAAGTGTCCGATCAGGACGATGATGATGACGTTATCGAGGTCTCCCCCACGCCGGCTTAGAGACCCCGCCCCAGCCCGGAGAAGGGACAGCCATCCGGATCACCTCGGACTCCCACACCGGCCAAGCGAACCTTGAACACGGAGATCCAACAGCCCACCGGACCACCGGAGCACACCGGGGATCCGTACCAGGACTTAGTTAACCTATCGGAGCAGGCGTCGACGTATGCCCGGTTCCTACAGTCGACTAGGCAGGCGGAGGGCCGGTTGGCTAGGGAGGTAATGTCCATTACGGAGACGGACCGGTTGGAGGATTGCCTGAGTATTCTTCGCAAGCACCGGGACTTGGCCAGTCTCCAGGACAAGCACATGGACCGGCTAGCGAAGTACCGGGAGAGGAATCAGAAGCTCGAGCAGGAGGTGCTTGATGCCCGGAAGGATTTCAGTGACGCCCGTGACCGGGCAGTCGAGGCCATCCGGTCGGTCGCCGAGATCAAGGCCACTTTAGCTCTTCCGGTAGATATGGGAAATCAGTGCGCCGTTTACCAAGCCTTCTTGACCCGTCAACCGGATCCGACTATGAAGAAGATTATAAAGTTCATGCACGACCGGACGCAGGTGATGAAGGACACTTGGACGCAGATGAAGAACCTGGTGGAAATCCTCGGTTCCGCAGAGGCCGGTCCGTCATCAGGGCCATTGGCAGATCGAGAGGAGCCCAGACCACCGTCCCCACCCAAGGAACCGGCGCCGGTGCCACTTCCAGCCTCTCCGATACGGTCGGCCATCCGGTCAGCCCAACAGGAGGTAGGACACCCGCTGGAGGATCCTATCCCGGATACCTTGAGCAGTCTGCACACTCTACCCAATTTGGCTGGAGTCGAGACTGTTAACCCCGGAAACATCCCTTTGGGACCGGACCAAAGACCACCACTGGAAGGCTTTATGCCGGTACAGGGATCTCCGGAAACGCTCCAGGTGGATCTCAGCGCAGTTCCGGTGGCGGCACAATCTCCATCCCCGGCGGTTCAAGCAGAACAATCCCGGAAGTCCAGTGAACCGTCGGCATCTGAGGCTCCGGAAGAAGGCCCCTCGTTGAAGAAACTGAAGCGGGTACAGAAGAAGGAACGGTTGGACGGAACCCGGCACAGTCCCCGGCTCGATAAGCACAAGGAGTAGGGTTTAGGATAGGGACCGGATAAAATGGCAGCGACTAACGATGGGGCTCCAGTGCACCCGGCTGCCAATCCGGATAGATAACGGCAGCAACTAGGAATAGAAGGCGGCCACCGGTCCTGGATTCCCGGATCCAAGATCCGGAATTTCTGGATCTCGGTGGGCCACTTGGTCGCTTTAGGAACCGATAGGTTTTAGTATTTAAGTTAGACGTTTTTCCAAGGCCGGGGCCTTGTTTTTGTACGCCGTTTTGTTGTTGCAATTGAGAATATACTTTTGGATTTGTTGTGTCAACCGGCTGCTGACGGGTCCGTTGCCGTATGGTTTGTGGTACTATTGTCTTCAGTAGTGTTCCGGAGGAGTGTTGAACAGTAGGATGGTCTGGAGAGCGCCCGGAGAGACTGAGGAGGTGTCAAGCGTCGAGTGTTGACGGTTTCCAGTCCCGGAAGGAGTCCGTAGGGAAGGAGAGACGTATTGCAGCAGGGCTGGTAGTCTCAAGGACACGGAGAGCCGTGTGTACACCGGGATCCGGAAACGGACCGGTCGCTTCCTGTAGATGGGATAAAAGCCGGATATCCTACTGCGAACCAATCCGGAAGGGAGATAGTATAGTAGAATACCGTGTAACCGTAAGGTGATGTCATTGTAGTATGATTTCCGTATCCATAACCGGCACTGAGTAGTTATCCGGACCGGTCCCTAGCCATACGGAAGGATTATTGCTCCACTTCTCGGGTGGTAGATAGGAACAGTGGGGTGTCCAGCCACTTTAAGTCACGGGACGGTGGAAAATCCAGCCACTTGAAAGGATAGACGGATCAGTGGGAACCGGCCACTAGTCTAAAAAGCCGGAAAATAGGAACGAGGCAAAAACTACCGGATTCGGCCAACCGGTTGTAAGACGGAATACGGTCGGACATCGGTGGTGATTTCCGTTAAAATCTAAAAGGAAGAAAACTATAGGTCTTCGTGGGAACGAACACGGAGTGGTTTACTTTGGAGGGTGTTTAGTGTCAAATAAGTGCCTTCCGGAGGAATACGGATACCACGTCGTGCTACAATTAATCCAAGTGAGGTACCATTAATTCTTAAAAGGTTGTCATGACGCTGCATGTGGCGGTCATTTTGCCGGAATGGTTACTGCACATAAAGCGTTACAATCCGGATATTGGTGGCCAACACTCTTTGGGGATGCACATAGATATACTAAAAAATGTGATCCATGCCAAAGAGTTGGAAAACCTACACCTTCAAAGGCAATGCCTTTAAATCCAATTTTAGCTCAAACGCCGTTTGAGAAATGGGGAATTGATTTTGTAGGACCTATAAAACCATCTAGTAGACATGGTCGAAATAGATACATATTAATTGCAACTGAATATGTGACTAAATGGGCAGAAGCTCAACCCACGAAAACTGATGATGCTAAAACTGTCGCCAAATTTTTATATGAAAATATTATTACAAGATTTGGATGTCCAAAAGAATTAGTAAGTGATCGGGGAACTCATTTTCTTAATGAAATAATTGAACAACTAACTGAAAAATATTCAATTAAACATAGAAAATCTACACCGTATCACCCCCGTGCTAATGGTCAGACAGAGAAAACAAACGGTATATTATGTCGAATAATTACTAAAACTGTACAGGGTTCAAATACGGATTGGGACGCAAGAGTACCAGATGCATTGTGGGCTTATCGATGTGCATTTAAAGTATCTACAAAATTTACTCCATTTCAATTAGTTTACGGTCAAGAAGCTATTTTACCAATTGAAATGGAGCTCCCATCTTTAAGAATTGCATTAGATGAACGATTAGGAGACGAAGAATCTTTAAGACATAGACTTTATATGCTCGAAAAATTAGATGAAACAAGAGCACAAGCGTATCTTAATAATGAAGCTATTCAAAAACATCGTAAAACATATTATGATAGCAAATTGGAACCCAAAGTTCTGAACCCTAACGATTTAGTATTATTATATGATAGCCAATTCCAAAAATTTCCAGGAAAATTTAGAATGCGTTGGTTTGGACCATATCGGGTATCAAAATCGTATCCCAATGGTTCAGTTGAACTTCAAGATTTTGCAGGAAAAATTCATGCCACAAGATATAATGGTTTTCGTTTGAAACCATACATAACTTGAGGACAAGTTCTAGATTTAAGAGGGGGGCAATAAGGGTAAAAATTCAAAAATTTTAAAACTGTCCTACTTAAGTACTAGAAACTGTGAAATTTTGAAGAAATTAAAAAACCAGCAATCTAAAAAATTAAGTTACAAAAAGTAAAAGTTCAACAAATTTAAATTCTGAACTTGAGAATTTTTCGAAGCAAATGGAAATTACTAATTGACAAGTAGACACTAACTAAAATGATGAGTAAGTAGTAATGATCAGAAAATACAATTAGTGAGTGGAAAGACGGCTGATATGATAACATGAATTGGGGGCTGTGATCATGATGACCACGTTGCATGGAAATGAGTGTAAAATTCCACTAACTGTCAAATAGACAAAAGAGACTGGTCGAGTCGAGTAGACCACATCATCTTCTCCAAAACTGGAAAACAGAACCTCAAAACAAACACATTTTCTTGAAGAAGCACCGGCTGCGAGTCTGAGAGAAGTGGGCGAGGTTTTTGTCAAGTAGACAGAGTGCTACGCTATGAGTGATCAGGGTTAGGAGTGGAGAAAGATAGTGGTCAAGTGGACACGGAAGGAGTCACATTGTGAGAAGATCAGAACGAGACGAAGCGAGATACTGAGAGGACTGAGGGAAGAAACAGTCAGGTGAGGGTCACATTTGGTGTAATTGATGTGTGAGAGATACCGGGAGACCCGAGAGAGAGAGGAAGGAGCAAAACCGAGTGAGTATTGTCGCGATTACAGCGGGTGTGTGTGAGAAGATTGAGTGATCGAAGGGGGAGCAAAGGGCGTTTCAGTTTGCATAACGGAGGGTGAGTTGTGTTGTCGCCGACTTTGCATGTTGTTTTGTCAATTGGACAACCTGATTAGCATAGAAACAGTGCGGATACCTTAGGTCAAGTGGACACAATGCTGCTGATAATGGTGCTGTGATGATCTTGATGTTAGCCGGATACGATACATTGGGTCAACTGGACTCAGAGTTTTCTGATCATTGTGAGTGTGTCAATTGGAAACAGTGCGACAGAAGGGGAAGACGAAGCATTGCATCTTTAGAGGCATATCTCTCGTAGTCAAGTTGACACATTGCGGGTGAGTTTCATTGCATCCATCTTGTTCTGTCAAGTTGAATGTGTGGTGTCTTACATCTGCTTCGCATGTCCAATTGAACTACTGTAGAAAAAAATGAGACTGTCCAGTAGACAAGGATGTTAAGAAACACAAAACACAACTTGCCGAGAGAAAGAAAGGATAAAAGATCAAAGGAACGAAACTGAAACATGGTGCTGTGATGTGTGTATGATGATAGTAATGTAGGAAAATATCACAAACTGATTGCCGAGAGAAAGGAAGGAGAAAAAACAGAAAGAACGAAGCTTAATATTTTCAATGGAATGTATGCTTAGATGATTGTGAAGTAGAAAATTAGGGATAGAAGTGATTGCCGAGTGGAAGAAGTGATTCACAGAATAGTTAGGTAAGGATAACAAAGAAAAAATTCCCGAGAGTTCCAGTAGACAATGCCGAGAGTTTCAGGGAAAGAAATTTCAATTAGACGAAGTAAAGACTGAAGCAAACTAACTGCCGAGTGTGTAGTCTGATAGACAGAAAGAAGGAACAATGGTAAACGAAGGTCAAGTTGACAGAGAAGGCAGAGGAACTGATCAAGGGAGGCCCCAACCCGAAGTTGCAGGATCGGTCAAATTGACAAGGCCAATTGCTCGGCCTAAGGTGAAGGCAATGAAGAACAAGAAGTCGAAGAAGCCTGTGCTTGCGGATGCAATGCAACAGGACCTGTCAAGTGGACCAAGACGTCAAATTGAACACTTGGAGTTGAAGAAGATTGATCGGGAGGCATGGCCGCAATTTGAAGCCAACCGGGAAAACTTCGTGAAGGCAGGACTTTGGAACTTCGTGATAGTTGTCTTCGAGGAGCAGGATGATGGAAGGATTAATCAGTTCCTAACTTCCTCGGAGTATGGCTCAAGAGGAATAGCCGTGGTAGATGGAAGAACTGTACCTTTCAATTCGACCACAATTTCCAAGATGCTGAAGCTGCACCAAGGGGACAGGTTGCTAACAGAGGAAGTGGAAGGAATCTCCGAGGAAGATTTAGCCAATGTCTTCGAAAGAGCTGCCAAGACACAGAGTGGCTATAAATTGGTGAATGCGAGAGAGACGTGGAAGGAGTGGTTGTTATTCTTCAATCAGAGAATCATGCTGGCGGAGAAGGGGCCTCTGATCATGTCGAAGGAAGGAGTAGCAGCCGCGATTTATGGGTGGAATGGTGTCAAATTGAGTTGGGGAAATATTCTATTTGACAACATCAAGGTGGAGATTAGCAAGAAGCATACCAGATATCCAATCACACTCTACAGTGCGATTTACCTCTTAGAGTTGACTAAGCCGCCAAACCCGGGAGATGCGGGAGTGTCAATTGGACCAGTAAGAGCTCTACCGAACCTGCTCAACTTGACAAGGGAACCAGAGCCCAGAGCTTCGACTCCATCATCCTCGAGAGTGAATAAAGTAAAGAAGAGGAGAGTAGAGGATAACTCCTTACCTCAATGTCTATTTGAACTGAACCCGAGGTTGGGAAGAGGAGCAAGATCAGCCAGTCAAGTAGACAATCGTGAACCTGCAAGGCAACCAGCGTTGCAGCTCACGCAGGCTGAGGTGGCTGCACAGCTCAAGGATGCACTGGTGAGAGAAACGCAGCTACGGTTGAAGATCAAGGAATTGGAGCGTACGGTGTTCAACTTGACCACTGAGAACAACCTAGCTGTGAAAGATATACGGAGGCTGAATACACAGTTGGCTAACTTGGCGGAATTAAATGAAGAATTGACCAAGCCCACCGTTGCGGATATTGAGATTGACACTGGGAAGTCGTTTCAAGAGCTGTATAAAGATGAGACGCAACACCGCATCGAACTTCAACGTCAATTTGACCAACTTAATGATGCCAAGACCGCCATTTCCAAGCTCTGCACCGAGGAGAGGAATGAGAAGAATAAGCTAAAGGCAGAGTTGGAAAGCTTGAAGAAAAATCCGATGGTGAAGGTTGTCAACCCCTCGGATTATGCGACTCTGAAGACCAACAACGAATTGTACCACCGTACTATAGAGATTGGTAAGAAGCAGTTGCAGGAGGCCCGGATGGAGAACAGGGCGTTGAGAGGAGAACTTTGGAAGGTCGACTTGACATCACCACCAAGTTATTCCCTTTTCCATGCATACGAGTTGCAAAGGGTTTAGGGTTGGCTATGGTGGGGAAAGACAGGGGATGTCTATTGGACAGCGGTGATTTCGATGCGGTATGGGCAGCGTCTAGTAGACACGCTAATCAGCAGAATCTCATCTGTGAGATGATAGCAAGAGGCGATGTCCAATTGACCGACCAGAAGAAGTTGTTCCTTCCAATAGGACATTTGGGAGCAAGAGTGGTGTTATACTACACCACTCTAGAAGAGCAGCTACAGAAGAGACGTCAACTTGACATGTCGGTGGAGAGTCACAGACTGGTGAAGATGGGCGATTCGAGTAGACAGGTGGTGGATGTTGCGGAGAAGGTGCCAAGTGAGGAGCTCAAGGAGTGGACAGCAACTTTGGAGGGGCTGCTCAAGGAGTTCAATGACCGTGATAACATCCTTGTCAAGTTGTCATGTGTGCTGGAGAGGGAGACTTATGCTCAGAGGGGCGAGTTGACCACGGCACACTATGTCTACGGGATGCACAAGGTGAGGCAGCAGATCATGGACACCTTGAGAGAGTTGAAGAAGGACCATCTATTCATCACCAGCCATGATCTTCAAGTCGAGTTGACCTTACCTCCACCCACATACAAGGCGGACGTCGCTATTCTGCGAGCGTTAAGAGGCGAGCGGAGAGCGGTGAGCGGTAACTTTTTGGATATTTTGATGAAAATATGATTTAGAGCGGTAAGGATACGGTATTTTATGGATTGACAACTTTTTTTAGTTTTAAAAATTCTAAATATAGTTCGTAATGTGACCTATGGCCGTGGACAATTTCAGTGAAATGACTGGAGGACCTGGATCTATGGCCGCGGAAAATGATGGTTTAGGGTGACTGGGCAGTACGGGCTTGCACTTGTGGAATGTGGCCATAAGAACTGTTCGGCTGGGGCTTATTTTGGGGACGTGCAATGAGGTGACCGTCACACAATAGCGGCCTTCTGTTCCAAATCGCAAATGTTGGTTCAGGTACAGATATTGTCACTGTTGTATGACAATTAAGACTTTGTATCTTTTTATACATGCTAAATTGACCTTTCATATTACAACAACCTTTCAACCGGTCACCTCCTCAGATGCCTCCAACGATTCAAAACATCCAACTTCAATTATTGATCACTTTTTGCCTTGATACAACCGAGTAAATGACTGCTTGAACTTGAGTTCAATACATCGTGATCCTCTTCTGAACATTACATGTGTCTGCTAGTAATTCGTCTGTAGCAATTTCCAGGCAGTATCAAAATATAACATTGTTGCACACAGTAATAGTTGTCAACCATTCGTAGATATGCGAAATCAGGTCTCTAGCATTCAGCTTTGTTCTCTGATTTTCTGAATGTCTTCAGTTTCTCATTGCGTACATGCTTCGCGACCGAATACACGTGGTCTCCTTATCCGGTCGTAATTGATGATGGTTTACAAACCGGTAAATGGTGCTACGACAGTCAGAACACTTCCATCCCGTCTTCTGAGAGAAGCTGAAAACGTACGTACACCATGACTTATTTTAAGAAGAGCTACACATCTACATTTTATTACGAAATATACTCATCCAAGTTCATTCTCACAGCAATAAGGCAATTCCGCAGCAGCCAATGTGGATAATAAAAATCCTAGCAAGCGTTGTACACTGGAAGACAGTGGATTGTGACAACTGCGCACACCGAGGAGGTCATTAGAACATACATGTGCAACATAACATACACACCTCCGCACATACAGCAATCGACAGAAAAAACCTCGTGGTCGGTGTGATATGATCAAAAGCTTTTACACTATTCATTAACATCCAACGCAGGTGGGTTATTAATAGACCTCCTTCTGAATGAGAGTGCCGTAAAAGTCTGATTCGTTTAGGGAGTCTCTGAAAAGGTTTGTTCGGGCCCGAGCACACTTAGGTGACTCCATCCTAAACCCTGAAAAAGGATTGTTTGGGCCCGAACACACTTAGGGTTTTAGGGTTTAGGGTTTAGGATTTAGGGTTACAAGGGTGTCCCCGCCTTTTTGGCATACTTTTTTTGGCATTTTGAGGTGACCTACCCCCCCATTTTAAGGTATAAGGAATCCAAATATGTAAAAACATTTCTATACACTATTGTAGTTTTGGAGATATAGCGTCGTTGACTTTGAGCTAGGGTAGTTGACTTTGGTCTATTTAAAGCATTTTTGAAATTTTCAAAGGCTCATATCATAGTTGTTAGTTATTTTTGGATGGTGCTCTTATATTTTTTTTCCATAAATAGAGTTGGTTAGGAGTTATAGGCAATCTAAGGTAAAGTCTTTAAATAGGAATCATTGTCAATTGACCAAAGGGATCAAAGTTTTAAGGACATCTACACTCTATTTTAAGCTCAAGTAATTGGAATATGTAAAAACATTTCTATAGACTATCTTCATTTAGGAGATATAGACGGATGAACTTTGGATTGTTGAAACTTCATCCATCCATATCTCATGCATGCAAACTCCGATGACAAAGCCCTATATATAAACGGAATTCCCTCCCAATTGTCTATAGCGTGGGCTCCACCTATACGGCTAATAATAGAAATAGCAAGGTTCCTTTTATTGGGGTGGCAACTAGGATCCCTTGCCTCGGTGAAGGGCGATTCTAAACGGAGGGTCCCACGAGGTGGACTTTGAGCGTACAGTTCCAAAAAGTTAAAGCACGCTCCATTCCAATGTTGGAGGCATGAGATATGAGCGGATGAAGTTTGCGGTTTTCAAACTTCGTCAGCTCATTGCGCATGCATGCCACGTCGGAATGAAGAATGGATTGCGTTGATGGAGAGCGTTGGCAAGGCCTTAGGACGTGGTGGAGTTCAATTGCGATATACTTCATAACTTATGGCCGTCAAAAACGTTAACTAATGAGGATTTAGATTTTCGATATGTCATGGCCTTATCACTTTTAGTGTGAGTTTTTGCATCTTGAAGTTACAAATGAGTCCAAGGTATGAATTGTGTCTTTCTTTCTTGTCTAAAAGCGTCTTATAATGTTTTTTGACGTAATTCCAAGTTAAAGTACAGTCATGGCTGTATTTAAGGATTCCATCTTCAAAAATGTCATGCAATTAAGGCTTTAGGCATGAGATTTTTACATCTGTAAGTTAAAATCCACTCTAAATTATAAAATATGTCTTGTATTTGCCGCTAGCGTTCTAGTTGGATATAATTTTACGTCCATTTTAATTAAAGTACAGTCATGGCTTATTTAAAGACCTCATGTTAAAAAATGTCATGCAATAAAGGCTTTTAAGTTTTCGGTATGAAATTTTGGGATCGACAAGTTAGAATCAACTACATGCTACAAATTGTGTCTTTAATTTGGACTTTAAGTGTTCATTGGATTTGATTTTACCTAGTACAAAGTTATATTACAGCCATGGCTGAATTTGAGGACCCCATCTTCAAAAATGTCATGCAAGTAAGGCTTTAAGGTATGAAATTTTTGTATGGGAAAGTTAGAGTCCACTCTATATTATAATATGTGTCTTGTATTTGGCTATAGAATGCTAATTGGATTTAATTTTACGTAAGTGAAAGTTAAAAAATGTAGTTTTGGCTGTATTTAAGGACCGCATCTTCCAAAATGTCATAGAATAAAAGGTTAAGGCATAGATTTTTGTATGAGTAGCTTAGAATCCACTTTTTATGTAGAATGTCTCGATAGTGTGACTTTAGATTGTTAATTGGACTTATTTTTACGTAAACCATAGTTAAATTATAGCCATGGTTGAAATTAAAGACCATATCTTCATAAATATCATAGAATTAAGGCTTTCAGAGTTTAGGTTTTTGTATTATTAAGTTAAAATTTAGTCACACCACAAAATTTGTTTTTTACATGGCTCCAATGAGCTAATTGAATTTAATGTTATGTAAATAAAAGTTAGAATACAGTTATAACTTATGGGTGTACTTAAAAAAACCCACCTTCAATAATTTAAGGCAATTAAGGCTTTAAGATATGAGGTTTTTGCATACATAACTTAGAATCTTTTCTTTATTACAAAATGCGTCTTTAATTTGAACTCAGCTTGAGAATTTAGTTTAGGGTTTAGGGTTTGGGTTTAGGTTTAAGGGTTTAGGGTTTAGGTTTAGGTTTAGGGTTTAGGGTTTAGGGGTTTAGGTTTAGGGTTTAGGGTTTAAGGGTTTAAGGGTTTAGGGTTTAGGGTTACAAGGGTGTCCCCGCCTTTTTAGCATACTTTTTTTGGCATTTGGAGGAGACCTACCCCCCCATTTTAAGGTATACTGAATCCAAATATGTAAAAACATTTCTATACACTATTGTAGTTTTGGAGATATAGCGTCGTTGACTTTGAGCTAGGGTAGTTGACTTTGGTCTATTTAAAGCATTTTTGAAATTTTCAAAGGCTCATATCATAGTTGTTAGTTATTTTTGGATGGTGCTCTTATATTTTTTTTCCATAAATAGAGTTGGTTAGGAGTTATAGGCAATCTAAGGTAAAGTCTTTAAATAGGAATCATTGTCAATTGACCAAAGGGATCAAAGTTTTAAGGACATTTACACTCTATTTTAAGCTCAAGTAATTGGAATATGTAAAAACATTTCTATAGACTATCTTCATTTAGGAGATATAGACGGATGAACTTTGGATTGTTGAAACTTCATCCATCCATATCTCATGCATGCAAACTCCGATGACAAAGCCCTATATATAAACGGAATTCCCTCCCAATTGTCTATAGCGTGGGCTCCACCTATACGGCTAATAATAGAAATAGCAAGGTTCCTTTTATTGGGGTGGCAACTAGGATCCCTTGCCTCGGTGAAGGGCGATTCTAAACGGAGGGTCCCACGAGGTGGACTTTGAGCGTACAGTTCCAAAAAGTTAAAGCACGCTCCATTCCAATGTTGGAGGCATGAGATATGAGCGGATGAAGTTTGCGGTTTTCAAACTTCGTCAGCTCATTGCGCATGCATGCCACGTCGGAATGAAGAATGGATTGCGTTGATGGAGAGCGTTGGCAAGGCCTTAGGACGTGGTGGAGTTCAATTGCGATATACTTCATAACTTATGGCCGTCAAAAACGTTAACTAATGAGGATTTAGATTTTCGATATGTCATGGCCTTATCACTTTTAGTGTGAGTTTTTGCATCTTGAAGTTACAAATGAGTCCAAGGTATGAATTGTGTCTTTCTTTCTTGTCTAAAAGCGTCTTATAATGTTTTTTGACGTAATTCCAAGTTAAAGTACAGTCATGGCTGTATTTAAGGATTCCATCTTCAAAAATGTCATGCAATTAAGGCTTTAGGCATGAGATTTTTACATCTGTAAGTTAAAATCCACTCTAAATTATAAAATATGTCTTGTATTTGCCGCTAGCGTTCTAGTTGGATATAATTTTACGTCCATTTTAATTAAAGTACAGTCATGGCTTATTTAAAGACCTCATGTTAAAAAATGTCATGCAATAAAGGCTTTTAAGTTTTCGGTATGAAATTTTGGGATCGACAAGTTAGAATCAACTACATGCTACAAATTGTGTCTTTAATTTGGACTTTAAGTGTTCATTGGATTTGATTTTACCTAGTACAAAGTTATATTACAGCCATGGCTGAATTTGAGGACCCCATCTTCAAAAATGTCATGCAAGTAAGGCTTTAAGGTATGAAATTTTTGTATGGGAAAGTTAGAGTCCACTCTATATTATAATATGTGTCTTGTATTTGGCTATAGAATGCTAATTGGATTTAATTTTACGTAAGTGAAAGTTAAAAAATGTAGTTTTGGCTGTATTTAAGGACCGCATCTTCCAAAATGTCATAGAATAAAAGGTTAAGGCATAGATTTTTGTATGAGTAGCTTAGAATCCACTTTTTATGTAGAATGTCTCGATAGTGTGACTTTAGATTGTTAATTGGACTTATTTTTACGTAAACCATAGTTAAATTATAGCCATGGTTGAAATTAAAGACCATATCTTCATAAATATCATAGAATTAAGGCTTTCAGAGTTTAGGTTTTTGTATTATTAAGTTAAAATTTAGTCACACCACAAAATTTGTTTTTTACATGGCTCCAATGAGCTAATTGAATTTAATGTTATGTAAATAAAAGTTAGAATACAGTTATAACTTATGGGTGTACTTAAAAAAACCCACCTTCAATAATTTAAGGCAATTAAGGCTTTAAGATATGAGGTTTTTGCATACATAACTTAGAATCTTTTCTTTATTACAAAATGCGTCTATGTTAAGAGGGGACCGGAATGCAGTGCATTCCGTGCGGTACACCGCAGTGGTGTAGCCCGCAGGTCACACCAATCTTCAGAAAATCGGTTCTCCCTCGAAAAAGGTCCGATCGGGGATTTTTCTGGGGCTAGAATTACTGATTTTCTGAGCTCTTTCCAGAAATATTTTTTGCCTCACCGAATTCTTCACGAGCCAGGACTCCGTTTCCCATCCCGGACACTGGTTTAGGTGGAAAATTCGAAATATGGCCTAATTTTTCGGGTTTTTTTATGTGTGTAGAGGGGAGCCTGCGTAGGCCACCCCAAAAAAAAAAATTGAAAAAACTTTATTTTCCAAGCGGGAATCATTTCCGGAAGGTCACGGTGCTGCGGGAAAGGGCTGGGGCCGGGAGATGTGAAAGTCATTTTTGTCTCCGAAAATTTTGAAAATTTTATGGTGTGTAGAGGGGGGCCTGCGTAGGCCACCCCAAAAAAAAAATTTGAAAAAAGAGTATTTTTCAATCGGGAATCATTTCCCGAAGGTCACATTTCTGAAAACTACCTAGAGGATTTAGGTGATCTCCTAACTCTATGGGCATGGGCTTGGGCTCGGGTTTGGGCTTGGGCTTGGGCTTGGGCTTGGGCTTGGGCTTGGGCTTGGGCTTGGGCTTGGGCTTGGCCTTGGCTTGGGCTTGGTCTTGGCCTTGGCCTTGGCTTGGTCTTGGCCTTGGCCTTGGCCTTGGTCTTGGCCTTGGGGGGTGGGGCTTGGGGGGCTTGGGCCGCATGGGCCTCGGGGGGGGGGAGACGCTCCTCCTCTGTGGTCCCGTGCGTGCCTTGGCTCCCCTACGGGCCTTGGGGGGTGGGGCTTGGGGGGCTTGGGCCGCATGGGCCTCGGGGGGGGAGACGCTCCTCCTCTGTGGTCCCGTGCGTGCCTTGGCTCCCTTGCGGGCCTTGGGGGGTGTGTGGGGGGGGGGGTGTGTGTGGGGGGGGGGGGGAGGGGGCTTTGTGTGGAAAGTCCGTGGCCGTCAAGGACGTAGTGGATGAGGACACGCGGTTGTAGGGTCTAGGGTTTAGTGGGGTCTAGGGTTTAGGGGGGTCTAGGGTTGGTTTAGGGTTTGTAGGGAGTTTAGGGTTGAGAGATGAAGATGGGGCTGTGCCAAACCCATCGAGCGGAGCGAGAAGGGTTTGGCGGCGGAAGGGCGCAGGGTCCGGGAGGACCCGGAGCCCGCTACGTAGGGTTTAGGGTTGATTCAGAGGGACGCTTGGGGGTGTAGGTGGGGTTGATGTCATTAACTTTTGGGTAGTATTGCCATAGGTCCATTTGTCGAGTGTTGCATTCCACGGGTGACCAAGTGTTCAGAAAATGATGAGAGGAGATGAAAGTAGAAGGGTGAGAAGAAAACAAGTGAATAAGTGAGAGAGGGACAAGAACAAGGAGAATGGAGGCCCGGTTGTGTGAAAGTATTGAACAAGAAGGATAAAAGAGGGACAGGAACAAGAAGAATGGAGGGGTTATGTGAGATTGTTATGGTGTGTAGGGGAGGGCCTGCGTAGGCCACCCAAAAAAAATAAATTGAAAAAAGAGTATTTTCCCAACGGGAACCATTTCCGGAAGGTCACGGTGCTGCGGGAAAGCGCTGATGTGGGAATCATGTTGGTCTCCAAAATTTTTGAAACTTTTATGGTGTGTAGGGGGGGGCCCGCGTAGGCCACCCCCCCAAAAAAAACCTATGTTAAGAGAAGACCGGAATGCAGTGCATTCCGTGCGGTACACCGCACTGGTGTAGCCCGCCGGTCACACCAATTTTTGAGGAGCATTTTCTCCCCCATATCTTGTGCGATTTGAGAGTTTCAAAGGTCGGTCTTTACTGATTTTGTGAGCTCTTTCCAAATATCTAATTTTTGTTCACAGATTCGGTGCGAGTCAAATGCGACATTTTCATTGAAATTGCCGTGTTGCCGCCAACTTCCACCTTTCATATCTCCGCCATTTTGTGCCCGATTCCGGTCGTTCTTGGCTTCATTGTGACTGATTTTTCACGCTCTTTCCATCGGTATAAGGCTCGCGCGCTAATTCCTCCGCATGCAAAAGTTGCATTTCCGGGTGCGCCGTCCAACTGGTAACTTCGGCGAGCGATATCTCAATCAATTCTTGCCCAATTTGCTTGTTTTTTGCGTGCATCTTGTGCGCTTTTCGAAGAGCTTTCCATCGGTATAAGGCTCGCCCTCCCATTCCCCGCCAATCAAAAGTTGGCTCTTGAGCCGTGGCACCTCTGTAACAGTGGCGGTGGAAAGCACGGCATGAACGTCGAAGCACGGCGTTTTGATTTAGGGTCGAACTGATTTGGAGTCTCAGATGGCACCTATGGTGCGGGGTTTGCTTATTTGAGTTTTTTGGCTTTAGAGTGTATAATCTTCGATGCAATGCACATCACACTGACGCTTTGCAAACAACCACAACACCATGGGCCAAGTTACACTCTCCTCCGTCACACCCCTCCTACACCGCGGGTCACACCATGGACCTACACCCGGGTCACACCAGTGCAAGTGTGCCCACCGACACCCGGGTCACACCGTCCGCCTACACCCCGGTCACACCGTCCGCCTACACCCCGGTGACACCGTCCGCCTACACCCCGGTCACACCGTCCGCCTACACTTGACGCCACACAGGTGTAACCTCACGGAGACAAGGTGTGAGTGACTGCCTACACCCGGGTCACAGCACATTCTCCTCCGTCACACCCCTCCTACACCGCGGGTCACACCATGGACCTACACCCCGGGTCACCAGTGCAAGTGTGCCCACCGACACCCCGGTCACACCGTCCGCCTACACCCCGGTGACACCGTCCGCCTACACCCCACGCCACACCGTCCACCTACACTTGACGCCACACAGGTGTAACCTCACGGAGACAAGGTGTGAGTGACTGCCTACACCCGGGTCACACCGTTTGCCTACACCTGACGCCACACCATCCACCAACACCCGGGGCCACACCGGTGTAGCCTCACGGTGACGAGGTGTGGGTATGCCCGCCTACACCCGACGCCACACCGTTCACTCACACCCGGGGCCACACCGGTGTAGCCTCACAACGACGAGGTGTGGGTGTGCCCGCCTACACCCGACGCCACACCATCCGCCCACACCCAAGGCCACACTGGTGTAACCTCACGGAGACGAGGTGTAAGTGACTACCTACACCCAGGTCACACCGTTTGCCCACACCCGACGCCACACCATCCACCCACACCCGGGGCCACACCGGTGTAGCCTCACGGCGACGAGGTGTGGGTGTGCCCGCCTACACGCGGCGCCACACCATCTGCCGACACCCAAGGCCACACTAGTGTAACCTCACGGAGACGAGGTGTGAGTGACTGCGTACACCCGGGTCACACTGTTCGCCTACACCCGACGCCACACCATCCACCCACACTTGGGGCCACACCGGTGTATCCTCACAGCGACGAGGTATGGGTGTACCCGCCTACACCCAAGTCACCCTGGTGTAACCTCAAGGTGATGAGGTATGAGCTGAAACCGCGTACACCCGGGGTCACATGGGTGTAATTCTACGGACATGAGGTGTGAGTATATCGGCCTACACTTGGGTCTCACTGTTGAGGCTGAATGGCTCGGGGTTTTGGTTTAGGGTCGAATTCATTTGGAGTCTGAGATGCCACCTTCGGTGCGGGGTTTGCTCATTGAAGTTTTTGGGCTTTAGTGTGTATGACGCCGACGCCGACGCTTTACAAACAGCGACAACATCGTCTCCAAAGCGCACACTCTCCTCCGTCACACCCCTCCTACACCGCGGGTCACACAAGTGTAACTCTGTCCGCCTACACCGCGGGTTACACCAATGTAAGTGTGCCCGCCCACACCCGGGTCACACCGTCCGCCTACACCGCGGGTCACACAAGTGTAACTCTGTCCGCCTACACCGCGGGTTACACCAATGTAAGTGTGCCCGCCCACACCCGGGTCACCCCGTCCGCCTACACCCCGGGCCACACAGGTGTCACCTCTCGGAGACGCGGTTTAGTGTGCCCGCCTACACCCGGCGCCACACTCTCCCCTTCCCCCGACGTCACACCGTCCGCCTACACCCGAGGTCACACCGGTGTGGCAGAGGGATGTGGGAACACCACTTCGCAAATGGGTACACCACAGGTGTGGCAGAGGGCTGTGGGGAACACCGTCACACCTCGTCTGCAAACGGGTCACACGACGTGGGTCACACCGGTGTATCAAAGGACCCGCAGGAACACCATCACACCTTCTTTGGAGAGGGGTCACACCAACGGGTCACACCAACGGGTTACACCAGTGTAGCGAAGGGCTGGGGGGACACCGTCACACCTCGAGGGTCACACTGTCACACCT
Source organism: Ceratodon purpureus (assembly GCA_014871385.1). NCBI lineage: Eukaryota > Viridiplantae > Streptophyta > Bryopsida > Pseudoditrichales > Ditrichaceae > Ceratodon > Ceratodon purpureus. The sequence continues at coordinate 134,453 of CM026421.1, read as the reverse complement.
CGAGGGCGCTTCCGCTGGCCGCCTCCCTTGTGTCCGCGCCCTCCCATCCGCCCGCATGCACTCCTCCGTCCTCCCTCGTCCGCCCGCTCCCCCCTCATCCACCCTGCGGACGCTCATCCGCCTGCGCCCTCCTCCGTCCGCACCCCCTTTCCGCCGGCGGCCCCTCATCCGCCTGCGCCCTCCTCCGTCCGCACCCCCTTTCCGCCGGCGGCCCCTCATCCGCACGCGCACGCTGCTCCGTCCGCACCCTCTATTCCGCCCGCGCCCCGTCTTCCCTCTTCGCCTTCCCTTCGGCCCGCGCACTCCCTTCCGTCAGGAGTTCAAAGATGCAACATTACAACCACGGATGGAATAGCAATGTAGACTAAACAAATGTGAATGGATCATACGGCTGCAACAACCGCGGTGGAAAAAGCTTCCACGACCCGTCCGGTCCCTTCTCGGCTAAGGAGTGCTACTCGTCAACATTTAGGAGATCACCTAAATCATTCCATGACAATACACGCGGGATTATATTGTCGCCACCCGGAACATATGGACAGTCCGCTCAGCGTCTATCCATTAAAGTCTAGTATCACGGGGCCTTGGAAGTCTTTGAGTTTGGTCTCGTTTTGGTTAAGTATGTGTATGAGAAACAGGGAGAGAGTTTAGATTTACTGGCTCTCCGCATGGTTGATTCGCTAACTTGGATTTTTGATGTTGATTCAGTTCGGCAGCATGGCTGTCAAACCAGCCATCCAACAACCCAGTCTATAAGTTCTCCGGGGGCTCCAAGTACTTCGCGGAGTCTAACGGAGGAAGGTTGTACAATGACCCGGACGTGCAATAGGCGTAGGCGATTGGCGCTGCAATGAAGCATCACGATGCTCAACAAGGCTGCAGCGGGGCTGGGAAATCAAGCTCGATGTCGACCTCCAACCGCAAGTGATGGACTCCGTGATAAATACGGCGAGGAGCATGCCGTAGTAATGCTCTCATGTTTGTGTCCATAGGCCAACCTTAGTTCCGGGATGTAGACCTAGGTACGCATGTACATCTAAACCTCAGGAGATAAAAGAAGCCGGAAGAGTCGATGTGTATGAGCCTAGTCACGCAACGCATGGGGTGCTCCTTTGCAGTCGACGACCATTTCTCCCATAACGAGATACCAATAACTTTGATAAAAGGATAATTGTACAGCTTATCGGCGATGCGTATCAAGCCTTGACCTCCATTAACAATACCCATATACACGAATGCAGTCAATATGTCTTACTTCGGTATCAAAAGGATTCATCAATTTTTGACTTGCGCCAATATTCACACTCGGGAAACAACTATAAGGAGATTCCCAAGTACGGGGCAAAAACGGGAACCAAGGGAACAGACACACGCACATTCTTCCAATACATATATGAGAAAGTGTGCATGTGAGCGGCTCTTATTTGTAGTATTGAAAATTTGTGCGATTTCAGTGCAGGCTCCCCACATGCCAAAGGACGTCAGGGTGGATCTCACACCAAACTCATACATGGTGATCCACAATGAGCTTTCCCGGTTGCAAGATTAGATTTCGCGCTGCATCCTCAAACATGCAAGTAATTGCACAAGCTACGGACTTCCTAGAAAATTCCAGAACTGAAGCATGCCCCGAAATCTCCAAACTTGCACCTGAATGTACTCCTGACTGGTTCAACGCAACATTTTGCGAATCACCTACGCTCAGACCAGAGTTCTGGACAGGAAATTACGACAGGCTCTAATTCTCGAACCTCGCATCCAGAGTGAGAAAATGCAACGTCATCGCCTATATTGTCATTCACATCAGATTTGAATTGAACTACGTCGCCTAGAGTACGACTACTCTCGAAGGAGGCATGTTCATCCCACCGAGCCCATTCTCCACTCCGGGCCTATGCGTCCTGTTTTCTTCGTGTGAGCAGAGAGCAGGGCTTATGGTTTTGTCTCCGTCTTGCCGCTGAGACAAGCATTTAGGAGATCACCTAAAACGTGACGTCTATAAACTCTACGTCACCATGGTAAACTCGTATTCATCGAACCCGTGGTACCTCGCGAGGGAGGAAGAGTATATCTCTTTGTTCCACCTCACTCCACGGTGTCGACCTCGGTAGACTTCGTAATCTCCACCGTCCTCTCCCGGCTTTCATCCTCGTCGCTTTCTGTTGTGTCTCCACATATGATATCATATGATATCACTTTGAGTTTTTGAGCCCTTTATTGTTGCACTCGCAAGGTGACCTGCCGAGGAATTTCGGACGAGGGACGGCCTCACAAATTCGTGATGAGATGATGTCGTTGCGGCAGGAGGCTTTGGATGCGATTGCATCCGCATATCATGATCACGAGAGATGTTGACGTCGCGGATTCTGGCCGGTGGAGAAATTCCACAAGGATCGGAACCCTTATCGCTCTTGGCATCCTCCTCCATGGAATCCCCCTGGACGTCTCCACCTCGATCCACAAACCTCCACCTTGACAGCTGGCCTCGCCATCAACGTTGTGTTCTTCTAATACCTTATTCTCAATCGACGACGGTCCGCTCGTGTCCGGACTTGAATAAACTGTCCTCCGTCTGTGCTTATCAAGTCGATGGTTTCGATCGTGCATCTTTCCATGCCACCACCGTCCACGTGTGAATGCTGTTTAACAGTCCCAATCCATCGTGATCCGCAATATGAGCATCACATCAATGAGACAGCAGGGTGTTCTTGGTTTCCATGAATTCTAACCGACATTCCCAGACTTACGCTGAATGCTGTCGATTAGGTCCAACCCAGTCGAATTTTTTTACCCAGTCTGGATTGTCTTGATTACAAACCCTTGAATCCAGGTAAAGTCCACTCGCACTCGCTTTCCACGCGCAATCAATGCACAGCATTTCATCTTTGGGATCACCGGGAGGAATCCAGAGGACGATGTCTTTGCGATACTCCAATGTTGCAACCAAGGCAAACTTACATAACCACCTCACCAGCCGATCTGGATCAGTAGCTCTACTCAAAGTAAATCCCACCGTACGTTGACCTTCTGGTACGTTCTGACGGGATGGAAGTCTTCGAAAAATCGTCCCACCACCCTCCGGTCCGTAAGCCACCAGCAATTCGTGGTCGAGGTCATTCAGTATTGACACATAGTACTCCTCAAGCTTATCCGCCAATCCCCAGCTGAATGGATTCAGCATGAACTGGCTCTTTCTAAGATAATGCTGACAGCCTCGCGGAGGACTAAACTGGAATACATATACTCCGTCCGACTCAATTTTCCAACGACACCGTGGTTTCTCGGTGTGGGGCCACTCATCGCAGATCGGGCAGTCATCGTCCGAGTACCCCCCCTCTTTGTTGCGGGTGCTCAACACCTCTGGATTTTCATACACGCAGAGAGGCTGCACAATATAAGATTCCACGCAATTCCAACTCCGCGACCGGAATGAAAACTCGCAGAATAAGTTGTTTTCGAACAATTCCAAGTGCATACTTTTAAGATAAGGAGAACCAAGTTGGGCACCCGAATTCGGAGTCAGAAATTCTGATAAAATGAATTGCATTCGAATGTGTCCATCCACGGCCTTCTTTTCAGCGCAAGCAATGCTGATCGGGTATGGTGAGTCATTTTGTATCTCAAGGGGGCTATAAGGATCCTTATTCTTTGAAAGCGAATTTGCTGAATGCAGAATAAGCGATATCATCAGTGCAAAAAGTTCCATCCAGCGAACGTGGTATTGCGTAATCCCTCCCACCAAATTCATCATCTTGTAAGAGGCCTAAAGAGAACTTAATTAAGGAGCACAGAACTAGTATCCGATCAATCCGTGTCGAATGATGTGTCTCCAGGGGATTGGGAAGCCTATCACAGCTATGCTTGCCGAAGAAACCTATGCTATGCATACTAAACCATTCCAAGTGTAAACCAAAGAAGACATGTTAAGAGGTGCGAACATGAAAGGGTGCATGAATATGAATGGTCGCTGTCATGAATAGGCCTCCATAACGCCATGGTGAGTCGCTTTTGCAATTATATAGTGGGAACTTGATGATGCCAAGATGAACACATCGTACACTTTTAAGTTCCTATTTCTGTAACCATATTTCAACTTGAGCACTTCCGATGGTTCAATTCTGTTAAATACGCCATGATCACTGCATTTCATAAAGCTCAAGCGCGCACTCCCTTCGGCGGTCTACTCAACTGTTTCTTCAGACCTAGATCTCTCTTACCTGTAATTTTATTATAAAAATTTACTCATCTCCTAAATCAACGGCCGTTCACGTACTTCTTTCGAATGCTATATGGTGAATGTATTTATTAAGGTTGTTAAAATCGAGAATCCATGACAGAATGTGTTCCTGAGTCTTCCGTGGACACGCCGTGGAACTTGCTCCGTTAAAAAAATCGTTTTGAATCTCTGTTTCAAAATGCCGATGGACGCTCGAATGGCGCCGGCGCCATTGTAAACATGAATTCAAAACTCTCGTGCTTCTGTACCAGCGATGAACCAGCAAACATCGATCCTAGAATTCAGAATACCGTCCTGTCAGACAACGTCCAAATACAACCACTTGTTATACTACGGTGATTCCAGGAAAGATCTATGGAGAACATTTCACGAACGTTCAGTGATTATAATGTCTGGCTTGGACTCACGCCCCAGTGATGCCAGTGAACTGTCTAGACATCCGGAGAAAGCAATTAATCACGCTGAAAACAGAGTCAGTTATCGAGAATGAACTTCATGTGAGTCTAGCAAATTGCATCTCTTGTTGCGAAAGAAGAGGTTTCAGAAGGTTGCGATTTCTGTGCCTATTTTTGGACCGTTATCATCGTGATAGACCCAGAAAGGCATTTACGATATTTACTCCGATTACAAGTTTACCATCTACCATCAAGTACAAACAAAGTCACGCTGGTCCGAGAACATGTCGATTCTCTACCGTGCACCTCGAAGGATTGATTCACCAACGAAATTGAAGCCACGGATCCAACTATCGATAAAGGGATACAGCTTCACGGGTCTGTGGTCACCTAGTGGTTCCAATACTTGTTGTTCCCTGCAGAACAGACACACACCACCGTTGGTCAAGTTCTTGCTCCAAATCAATTAAGAGTTATACAAATCGGATCATCGGGGGATCTCTCGATGACTACGATTCATACACACGCGTGAGGGGCTATGCGCATTACTTACAGGACAACAACTATCTAGAAGGACCATAAAAAATAAAAAACAGAGGGACGAAAGGGGCAATGAGGTCATCGAGAGATCCCCCGATGTTCTGCCATACCCTCAGGATGGGAAGGGATACCAACACATCGAGGGATCCCCCGATGGACCAAGGATATGATACCTGAGCATTAAGGGATCCCAAATGCAATCAGCACTGTCCATACAGTGTATCGTCCAGGGTGAGGTTACCTAGGTTTAGGGTTTATGTTTTATGAATATGGTTTCAAGTGAGTGGGTCATCGGGAGATCCCTCGATGCTCTGCCGTAACAACAGGATGGGATAGGGATACCGACGCATCGAGGGATCCCCCGATGGACCCAGGACATGTGCACAATGCATCAATTCCTCCCTCATGAACACATTAACACTGTCCTATGTTAACAGGGGACCGGACTGCAGTGCATTCCGTGAGGTACACCGCACTCGTGTACCCCGCGTGCCACACCAATGTTTAGGGTGCATTTTCTCCCTCATATCTTGTGCGATTTGAGTGTTTCAAAGGTCAGTCTTTACTGATTTTGTGAGCTCTTTCCAACCATCTAATTTTCGTTCACAGATTCGGTGCGAGTCAAATGCGACATTTTCATTGTAATTGCCGTGTTGCCGCCAACTTCCACCTTCGATATCTCTGCCATTTTGTGCCCGATTCCGGTCGTTCTTGGCTTCATTGTGACCGATTTCTCACGCTCTTTTCATCGGTATAAGGCACGGCCGCTAATTCCTCCGCATGCAAAAGTTGCATATCCGGGTGCGCCGTCTAACTGTTAACTTCGGCGAGCTATATCTCAATTAATTTTTGCCCAATTTGCATGTATTTTGTGCGCATCCTGTGCGCTTTTCAAAGAGCTTTCCATCGGTATAAGGCTCGCCCTCCCATTCCCCGCCAATCAAAACTTGCCTCTTGAGCCGTGGCACCTCTGTAATAGTGGCGGTGGATAATGCATGCCGTGAACGTTGAAGCACGGCGTTTTGATTTAGGGTCGAACTGATTTGGAGTCTGAGATGCCACCTATGGTGCAGGGTTTGCTCATTTGAGTTCTTTGGCTTTAGAGTGTATAATCTTTGGTGCTAGGCACATCAAACCGACCCTTTGCAAACAACCACAACACCATCGTCCAAGCCACACTCTCCTCCGTCACACCCCTCCTACACCGGGGGTCACACCATGGACCTACACCCGGGTCACACCAGTGCAAGTGTGCCCGCCTACACCCGGGTCACACCGTCCGCCTACACCCGACGCCACACCGTCCACCCACACCCGACGCCACACCATCCACCCACACGCGACGCCACACCGTTCACCCACACCCGGGGCTACACCGGTGTAACCTCGCGGAGACGAGGTGTGAGTAACTGCCTACACCCGGGTCACACCATTCGCCTACACCCGACGCCACACCATCCACCCACACCCGGGGCCACACCGGTGTAGCCTCACGGCGACGAGGTGTGGAAGTGTCCGCCTACACCCCGATGCCACACCATCCACCCACACCCGGGGCCACACCGGTGTAGCCTCACACCGACGAGGTGTGGGTGTGCCCGCCTACCCCGGCGCCACACCATCCGCGCACACCCAAGGCCACATTGGTGTAACCTCACGGAGACGAGGTGTAAGTGACTGCCTACACCCGGGTGACACCGTTTGCCTACACCCGACGCTACACCATCCACCCACACCTGGGGCCACACCGGTGTAACCTCACGGCGACGAGGTGTAGGTGTGCCGGCCTACACCCAAGTCACCCTAGTGTAACCTCAAGGTGATGAGGTGTGAGCTGAAACCGCGTACACCCGGGGTCACATGGGTGTAATTCTACGGACATGAGGTGTGAGTGTATCGGGCTACACCCGGGTCTCACTGTTGAGGCTGAATTGCTTGGGGTTTTGGTTTAGGGTCGAATTCATTTGGAGTCTGAGATGCCACCTTGGGTGCGGGGTTTGCTCATTCAAGTTTTTGGGCTTTAGCGTGTATGACGCTCTATTTTTTGTACTACACGGCGACGCCGACATTTACAAACAGCGACAACATCGTCTCCGAAGCGCACACTCTCCTCCGTCACACCCCTCCTACACCGCGGGTTACACAAGTGTAAGTGTGTCGGCCTACACCCCGGGCCACACTGGTGTAACCTCGCGGAGACGAGGTGTCAGTGTGCCCGCCTACACCCGGTGCCACACCGTCCGCCCACACCCGATGTCACACTGGTGTAACCTCACGGGGACGAGGTCTGAGTATGCCCACCTACACCCGGGTTACACCGTTCGCCTACACTCGACGCCACACCGTCCGCCCACACCCGATGTCACACTGGTGTAACCTCACAAAGACGAGGTGTGAGTGTGCCCGCCTTCACCCGGGCTGTCGTGTAAGCTCATGGAATTGATGTGTAAGTGTATTGGCCTAAACCTAGGTCACACCGGTGTGAGTGTGTCCGCCCACACCAAAGGTCACACTAGTGTATCGTCATGGAGAAGAGGTGTGCGTGTGTCCGCCTACACCCGGCGCTACACTCTCCCCTTCCCCCGACGTCACACCGTCCGCCTACACCCGGGTCCCGGGGTCACACCGGTGTGGCAGAGGGATGTGGGAACACCACTTCGCAAATGGGTACACCAGGGGTGTAGCAAAGGGCTGTGGGGAACACCGTCACACCTTTTTTGCAAAGGAAGTTACACCATTGGGTCACACGACTATAGCGAAAGGCTGAGGGGAACACCGTCACACCTCGTCCGCAAACGGGTCACACGACGAGGGGTCACACCAGTGTATCAAAGGACGCGCAGGAACACCATCACACCTTCTTTGCAGAGGGGTCACACCAACGGGTCACACCAGTGTAGCGAAGGGCTGCGGGGACACCATCACACCCGGAGGCTCACACCGGTGCAGCCAAGGGCTCTTCCGTTGGCCGCCTCCCTTGTGTCCGCGCCCTCTCATCCGCCCCCGTGCACTCCTCCGTCCTCTCTCGTCCGCCCGCTCCCCCCTCATCCACCCCGCGTACGCTCGTGCGCCCGCGCCCTCCCTCGTGTATGCGCACTCTCCTCCGTCCGCACCCCCTTTCCGCCGGCGCCCCTCATCCGCATGTGCACGCTGCTCCGTCCGCACCCCCTCTTCCGCCTGCGCCCTGTCTTCCCTCTTCGCCCTCCCTTCGGCCCGTGCACTCCCTTCCGTCAGCAGTTCAAAACTGTAACGTTACAACCACGGATGGAATAGCAGTGTAGATTAAACAAATGTGAATGGACCATAGAGCTGCAACAACTTCAATGGAAAAAGCTTCCAAGACCCCTCCAGTCCTTAATAACGCAGAATCAATTCACTCGGCTCAGGAGTGCTACTCGTCAAGATTTAGGAGATCACCTAAATCATTCGCTGACGATACACGCTCAATTACGGGACCTTGGAAGTTTTCTAGTTTGGTCTCTTTTTGGTTAAGTATGTGTATGAAAAACAAAGAGTGAGTTTAGATTTACACGCGTCTAGGCGCTTTGCCAGGTTAACTCGCTAACTTGGATTTTTGATGTTGATTCACTTCAGCAACATGGCTGTCAAATTAGCCATCCAACAACTCGGTTTATAAGTCCTCCGGGGGCTCCAAGAACTTCACGGAGTCTAACGTAGGAAAGTTGTACAATGACCCGGACGTGCAAGAGGCGTAGGCGATTGAAGCTGCAATGAAGCATCACGATGCTCAACAAGGCTGAAGCGGGGTTGGGAAATCAAGCTCAAAGTCGACCTCCAACCGCAAGTGATGGATTCCGTGATAAATACAGCGAGGAGCATGCTGTAGTATTGCTCTCATGTTTGTGTACATAGGCCAACCTTAGTTCCAGGATGTAGATTGGAACGCATCTTGTATTTTTTGTGTCAAAAATGAATTCCCCCTCAGGAGGTAAAAGAAGCTGGAAGCCTCAATGTTTATGAGCCTACTCACGCAATACAACGGGTGCTTCTTGGCAGTTGATGACCATATAAGGTCCCGTGGTATTAGACTTCAATAGATAGACACAGAGCGGACTATTCCAGGTGGCGACAATATAATCCGGCGTGTATTGTCAAGGAATAATTTAGGTGATCTCCTTAATGCTGACAAGTAGCACTCCTTAGCCGAGTGAATTGATTCTGCGTTATTGAGGGAAGTGGATCAAATAGAGGTTATAATGGCCTTGATTTGGAGCCTCCTCGAAGATCAGCTGATGGAATGAGAGCGGACGGAAGGATGATGTCGAATAGACCAGGCAGGAGTGGTGAATCAAGTAGGCCTCTTCACATATTGGAAGCAATAAGGTATATTGTGAAAGGAATAATTAATCTAGAAGTATGGAGAACCCTCTGCCTTGCTTATCACTCTGCTTTACATTTTCGATTTTTTTGCAGTGTTGTTGGTAATTTTAGTTCCTTAGATCCATTCTTGAAGTTGACGAAGACAATACTTATCCTTGAATATTAATCAAATGAGCTGAGTACTGAATTGGCATCAGCCGACTTGGACTTTAATCTTGTACGAAGTGGTGTAAAATTAGATAGGCTTTTGTGCAAAACATGAAAGTGGATGTACTTGAAGTAATATTGGTGCACTCTGAAGATAGAGATCGACATTCACACTTGATTGACGGTAATCTTGTGTTTAGCAGAGATATGGAAACAGAAGAGGACGCTGCACCTTGCAGGACCGAACTGGATAATGTTAAGAAGGGTCCAGAAGGTGTGCCAGAGGACGTGTTACCTGTCCTATTGCTGTTTTGTGCAGCTTATTCCCATATTCTGGTTGTGCTGGATGACGAAGAATTTTACAATCCTCAGGTAGCGGGTCAGCTCGTGCAATATGGCTCTATTTGCCTATCCGTTCTGCCGTGTGATATTTCCAAATTTGCTGAAACGTCAAACGCATCGTCATCCTTTTTATTTCTGTACATGGTTGGAGTAACACCCTTTCATTTTGGATTTTTCATGTTTTTAGAATTTATTATGTATGTGGTTGCATAGGAGCCATTCACATTGGAACAACAAAGGGTTATTTCCGCCATGCTCAATACCATGGTTTATTATGGATTTTATTCTACATATAAGCGAAGACATTCACTTTTTATAGATGTTGCAACCAAGTGTTTGAAGTCTTTACATGAACGGGATTGCCGGCGCAGCTTCTGCCCTCCTAACCTATGGCTTGCTCCAGCTATGGGTACTCGTCCTTCTACTGCTGCTGTAGCTCGAGCACACGAAGTCGCTATTGCTCTAGAGACGACCGATGACTCTTCACAAGCACCAGCCTTAGGGGCGATTCTGACAACAATTCCTCATGTACTACCATTCGAAGAAAGGTATCTTTTTTCTTACAATCAAAGGCTAGTTGTTGTGACGTGAAATCGAGTTTCTTGAGTAGAGGTACTATGGTTGCAACAAGCATGAGTTCTGAAGGACACTCAATTGTGTCAAATCACTTCTCATCCTACGCCTGATTGCTGTCTGGTATGTATCCGATTATATTGCCATTGTGTACTATTTACTATGATGCTTGTAATAACTAGTCAATTATCTCCTCATAGGGTACAAATATTTCGTGAGTTTGTACAAAGTGACAAGCTGCTAAAGAGGATCGGAGGAGATTCTGTAGGTCCAGGGCCTGGAACCATCGAAATAGCTGTGCGTCGTGATCATATTGTAGAAGATGGATTTGCTCAATTGAATGGACTGGGTCCCAAACTGAAGTTTTGTATAAATGTATCTTTTGTCAATGAGCTCGGGCTTGCGGAGGCAGGCCTTGATTATAGTGGATTGTTCAAAGAGTTCCTCACCGATCTCGCTAAGGCGGCTTTCGATCCTGGGTAAGAGTTCAACTTGTAGTAAGGAAGACCATGCAGTCGATCCGCCTAATGATGTGCAGTGAGTTGCAAACGGGTGCAAATGGTCTGCAGCTATGGTTGACTTATCTTATCTCTCGTTGTATGCAGATATGGTCTATTTGTTCAAACGGCGACAGAGGAGGGCTTGCTCTTTCCTCACGCTGCTGCTAGAAGTCTTGTTCATGGATTGCGAATGCTAGAGTTTCTAGCCCGAATTGTTGGGAAAGCATTAAATATGAGGGGATACTGTTAGAATACTCCTTCTCACCGCTCTTCGTTTCAAAGCTTCTGGGTCGATATAGCTTTCTTGATGAGCTGTCTAGTTTGGATGTTGAGCTTCATCGAAACCTTGTCTATCTCAAGGTAATTATCCTCTTTACTTTTGTATCAAGTCGGCGGTTTTGTGTGCATGGTCAAGCAACGTCAAATTCGGACTTGTGTACTTGTTCATTTTATATACAGCTGAGTACTCCGGTTGCCCTGGTAAAATCCACGCAATCGAGTTGATCTTTTGAGCACTTCTCGGCCGCTCCGGGCCTCTAAAATCAGTGTATTGCTTCGAAGTGGTTCTCCAAGAAGTAGGCACTTGGGATAGAAAGAATCTCTATTGTTTTATTGATGTTATTCTTCAACATGATGAACTAATTAATCGGAGGTAGACTCAAGTGCTCGTCTCGGGGAATGATCAAATGTGTGGCTTCTGAATTCAAAATCAGGATCTAAGGGATGACCTCACCAAAGTGCTTAACCACGTATTCAACAAGCTTGGCAAGTTGGCAGCGAGGTGTTTCCTAGGAGCAGAATTGCGAACGCTCCTTCAACAATCCCTGGAGTACGGGGGCGTAGAGCACAACAACACACATGGCCATGACTACTTTTGTAATGTACCATATGTTGGCCCTAAGGGATTAAATCAACCGGCTATGTATATCGAATATTCGGGAAAAACATCGAGAGACTCGATCAGTGAGAAAGAAGATTTGTCATGTGGCCAAAGAAAGGAGAAAAAAATGAATGTACAGGATTTTTGTTGCGTTCGTTGGATTCAGGTGATCACCTAAATCCTAGCAACCCCTTACGACACCGTGACTTTCCATAACTTGTATTTCGATATGACTTAACAAGTTCACGAGGTGGATAAACATCTTCCACGGATCCACGCAAGTTACTACACAGAAATTAAAGGTCTATAACGAAGAGCTAGGTAGCGTTCAAGATGTATACCATGCAAGGTTTGAACACAGTGTTTTATTTACAAGCACTTATATAGGCTCGAGAGTCGACCGGAATCGCCTCGGAAAAGTTCAGAAACAGTTTAGACGAGGACTAGAACGCAAGAAATATAAGCCCAAAGAGAGCAAAACTGTAATATTGCAACCATAGATGGAATAGCAATGGAGATTAAACAAATGTAAATGAATTATACAGTAGCAACAACCGTGGAGGAAAAAGCTTCCAAAACTCTTCAAGTCCTCAATAACGCACAAATAATTCACTAGGCTAAGAAGCGCTACAAGTCAACATTATGCAGATCACCTAATTTATTCCCTGACAATACCGGCAGGATTATGATTTCGCCACCTAAAACATATGACCAGCTATCACACATCACAACCTAACCAATCAATCACAAAACTACTCTCACCATTCCAAGCCCGGGGTTGCCCACGCCACGCAACACCCAGCAATGTGCTCGCCGTACGGGGGGCTGCTCGCCGTGGGGGGGCGGCTCCCATCCAAGGCACGAATAGATGACTCAATATCACCCGGCTCACCGTGGGCCTCGGCGCATCACCACACAACCACACGGCGTGTGGACGCGCCATGAACTGCACCGAGGACCCCCGAGGAACAACAAACATGTAGGCCACATGCACGCAGTTCCACGGGGGACCACGCTTACCGCGGGTTCCACCTCGTCAACCAAACATCCCCCGAGACGGTCCTCACCCTCCCACCCATGCCAAACACAATCACCGGCGTCGCCATGAGAGCTATCCCACATGACACGGATCCACCCCACTTGCCATTCACAGCCCAACACCCTCGGACTACGCCAGAATGGATCGTCGGGGAGTTGGCACGACAACGGCACACAGGGAAGGAGCGTCTCCCTCCCCGAGCCCGGTGTGGCCAATCCTTTCAAATCCACAACCACGTCATGTCCTCGGGTGCCGGTGAGTGGTCCGCATTCCAACATTCCCCCGTCATGGCGACACCCGGCAATGTGCTTGCCGTGGAGGAGCCCGGTCCCATCCAAGGCACGAATAGATGACTCAATATCACCCGGCTCACCGTGGGCCTCGGCGCATCACCACACAACCACACGGCGTGTGGACGCGCCATGAACTGCACCGAGGACCCCCGAGGAACAACAAACATGTAGGCCACATGCACGCAGTTCCACGGGGGACCACGCTGACCGCGGGTTCCACCCCGTCACCCCAACACCCGCGGGACGGTCCTCACCCTCCCACCGATGCCAAACACAATCACCGGCGTCGCCATGAGAGCTATCCCACATGACACGGATCCACCCCACTTGCCATTCACAGCCCAACACCCTCGGACTACGCCAGAATGGATCGTCGGGGAGTTGGCACGACAACGGCACACAGGGAAGGAGCGTCTCCCTCCCCGAGCCCGGTGCGGCCTATCCTTTCAAATCCACAACCACGTCATGTCCTCGGGTGCCGGTGAGTGGTCCGCATTCCAACATTCCCCCGTCATGGCGACACCCGGCAATGTGCTTGCCGTGGAGGAGCCGGGTCCCATCCAAGGCACGAATAGATGACTCAATATCACCCGGCTCACCGTGGGCCTCGGCGCATCACCACACAACCACACGGCGTGTGGATGCGCCATGAACTGCACCGAGGACCCCCGAGGAACAACAAACATGTAGGCCACATGCACGCAGGTCCACGGGGGACCACGCTTACCGCGGGTTCCACCTCGTCAACCACACATCCCCCGCGACAGTCCTCACCCTCCCACCGATGCCAAAGACCATCACCGGCGTCGCAATGAGAGCTCTCCCACGTGACACGGATCCCACCCCCACCATTCCGGGCCCGGGGTTTGCCCACGCCACGCAACACCCGGCAATGTGCTCGCCGTGCGGGGGGGCTGGGTCCAATCCAAGGGACGAATGGAAGAGTGCGTGTCACCCGGCTTACCGTGGGCCTCGGCGCATCACCACACAACCACACACGGTGTGTGGACGCGCCATGAACTGCACCGAGGACCCCCGAGGAACAACAAACATGTAGGCCACATGCACGCAGTTCCACGGGGGACCACGCTTACCGCAGATTCCACCCCGTCACCCCAACACCTGCGGGACGGTCCTCACCCTCCCACCGGTGCCAAACACCATCACCGGCATTGCCATGAGAGCTCTCCCACGTGACACGGATCCCACTCTACTTGCAATCCACAGCCGAGCACCCTCGGACTACGCGGCGATGGGTCGTCGGAGAGTTGGCACGACAACGGCGCACAGGGAAGGAGCGTCTCCCTCCCCGAGCCCGGTGCGGCCTATCCCCTCAAACCCACAACCACGTCATGACCTCGGGTGCCGGTGAGTGGGCCGCATCCTAACATGATTGAACGATGAGCAGCGGAGTTTCTGGAACGACAATAGAGAGAATGCGTTATGACAGCAAAAAACTAGTATCTCGAAATAAGGTCATTTGGCATGCAGACTGCAATTCCCAAATACAATGATTGAAAAACCAGCCAGAAAGATAATCTTCATAACATCCTAGTAGCAAAAATGTGGCGAATTGAACATTGTGATGAGATAAAAGAAAAAGCTACAAAAGTGCTGGTTATGAGAAACTTCAACAAATTAGACATGCACCTGAAGTGGTCCTCCCGCAGCAATTCCGAAGGTATTCTTGTTAAATTGAATCATAAACTTATCCAAAGGAGTTTGGGTATGATTTTCGAAATTAAGATTGTAGAAAACTTTTCCTTCGCGCCTCGTTAACTGTCCAGAAATTTGTAAACCCTGGCCAGAGGTTGCTGGAAGTAGCACAGGTAGAGGAGGCCTGTAACACAAGCCATCAACAGCTTATGTTTTAGTAAATATGTCGGAGTTTGAAGAACAAGGTATCCAATCTGGCATGACACCGGAGATGCATTTCCTAGAGAAACTACGACCAGACTCGGTAGAAACACAAAAAGATCAACACCTGAGGGGCTGGATTTCAGAGCTTCAAAAACAAAGTGACGTACCAGATATGAAGGACGATCACCAACAGTAAACAAGCAGACAGCACCGAAAACTTCCAAACCAATTAACAAAGTGATGCGCTGGATATGGCTTGAGCTGCACCTTCTCGCACAGGGACCTGGAAAACAGAGTGATCAGATAGGTGCATGGGCAGGCGAATAACAACAAACAAAGAACAGGAATTTTCTTCATACAAAAGAAAGAGAAATAAACCACTTCTTAACTTGTCATCCTTTGCCCTGGCTTTCAAACAACCTACTGTTGTCAGAAGCAAAGTTTGAGAACCAGAAACACGAGCAGAGGCATGTCGGAGTGTAGAAGCTAAGGCTAATGTGCAGCCATGTCGAAGAGTCCAGGCCTGGGAGGGGCTAACAGTGCACATTACGTGCAGAAAAGCAGAGAATTCTGCATCTCCCACATGCTGCCAACAACAACACTCTTATATAAATAACACCAAAACATATGCAAAACTATGCAACATTGTTATGATACACAATCGTACCCAAATACAACGAATCCAATACATCTTGTTGTTTTTAAGTAACGCTGGAAACAGTGACATAAATGGCATTACGGGAATGAGTAGGATACTAACCTGAGATACAATGCCCAACGTTTTTGCAGCAGAAGTTCTCACAACATCCTCCTCTGAAGATAGCATGGCTTGGAGACTGGATAATAAGCGTGCATTCACAGGAGCACTGACACTCATTCCAGCATGAGCCACTACCCCTTCTAGAGCTACAAGAGTTGCTTCCCTAACCGCTCCTTCTGCAGCCTGACCACATAGAGAACATATCAGGATGTGTAATCCTGTGTTTCTGCTTCTTGATTTTAGTCTACCAGAAGCAATAACGTTATCACAAACAGAACCGGAATTTTGAAAGTCCTATGATAAAGCGCGCAACGAAATTAAAAGGCTCAGTTCACTCAACGACTAAACAAAATGAGGTTAAAGTCGGCATTACTTCTAGTGAAACATTGTCAGTAATCAATGAAGTTAAATAGAGAGACCTGCAGGCCAGTAAGAAGATTCCCAACGAGAGGATCAACCCAAGTACTTAATCTGGTAAGTTTGCCCAAAGCCCAAGCCGCTTTTGAACGCACAGGCCTAAGAAAAACATCGCATATAATTAGAGCTTGTATTTTTTCACTTCAATCAGGACAGAAAACTGCCAACCCAAAGCTATACAATTTGAAAGATCTATTCAGTTGAAAAGAAACTCACACGTATTTATCCAAAAAAATGAATCTATCGTTTGCAGAGCAAGTTCTAATGCAAGCACTAGATTACCTTGCATTGTCTTGCAGACACTTTATGAAGGTAGTTTGCAACTGGGGAAGGAAAGGCTTCAAGGCCACTCCGCCTTTATTGATCAATACCCCAAGAGTGGCCAGGATAGAACTTTTGACCTGCCACGGGAACCTGTCTCCTACGATACGGATCAAGGGCCTGCACACGAAATGATTTTTCAGAAACTAATTCCAAGCAGAACTGATAGAAACCTAGACTTGTTTAAGTTCAGAACTTTACCCAGTAATTTGGACAACGAAAGGTTTCAGGGAACCCTCGCTGGTGACATCAATTAATTCTCCAAGTCCATCTGATGCCTGCTCCCTTGTGTCCGCTGAGCCAATCATAAGACTCTGCTTTGAACAGAAACATAAATTAAAATCAGAATAAGCATATAGTTTTATATAAATCCCACACTATCAATCCGCACGTCTGTTTCAGAGAGCATAAGAGTGAATCCACAGCTTTTGATGTTACACTTGCCTGAAGATAAATTGATAACACATGCTGCAAAGCCTTTGGAAGACAGAAACCAGGAATCAATATGGGTCCACCCTGTGCAAAGCATGACGGCACATGTTTGAAGCTATTAGATTACCAAATAGACAAGAACACGTAGACAGTTCAGTAATTAAAGATGTTTGAACTACAAAAGATTATCGTTAGTGAAGAGTTGAAGGTACTACTGGTCTAGATGCGACAATGGTCATCATTTTGTGGTCATCGATGCACTAAGTGATTCTAACCTTGCGTTTACAACGTTCTTTGTCTCTGGCAGTAGAAACAGCGTCGCGTGCAACTTTCAACAGAGAAGGCAAGGTTTCCTTCTGGACAGTTCCAATAACATTCCCAAGAGCCTCCCAAGCAGCCTAATCCAAAACCACACGTGAATATATTATACGGGTGGTGAATAACCATTTCATTTAATAAGCATTCTTTAAATAAAGCAACTGGAATGAATTTGCAATACCTGCACTGTACTTTGATCATTATCAGTGAGCATAACCACCAATGGGGTCAATAGGGTAGGCACATCCTCTTCAATGCCCAGTTTGGTGTTCTTGAAAAAGAAACCCACAAGGTATGCAGACCCTCTTCTGACAGCAGGCTGCACAAGAGTGAAAAATAGTCAACAAGAAAATCGAAAAGGGAGAAGATATACCAATGACTGCAGCAATTTAGAATTCTTCAAGATTAACCCACACACCTGTGTGTCTCCCAAGCCTCGCAGGAGTTCTGATAAAAGAGTATCCAGACCATCATCGTCAACTGCCAACACCACTGTTTCGGCTGCACGCCTTGCCAAAGGTAAAATTGACTGCGGACAGAGCATAGTCCACAAGACAAACTCAGATCATCTGTATACAAGGGATAGATCACAATGCACAAACTTTTGTTACCTCGAAGACTTCAAATGTTACCAGAGAACGATAGTGAAAGAAAGACCTACCTCATCATCACCTCCCATGGTAGATATCAAGGGAGGTAATAAAGTAGATAGATGGACATTCAAACCAGGCCCTGCCACTTCGGCAATGCTCCCAGGGCATGGGCATTACAAGCTCTGCAAACCTAGGTCGAGGAATTTCATCACGCATTATGATATTTCAACATTTTAATACGAAAAGCTAGAATCACCCATAAAAGTCAGAGGGAAAATGCTCACGTCAAAGGGATTTGCACAAGCTTGGGAAGGATGTGTGGAAGTACTGCTGCGGTTCTCAGACTGTTCAGAAGAAAGTTTAGAGGTGAGTAGAGCCATAACTATTGAGAAAAGTGAAATACCAGCTACATTATAAAAAACTGATGTTACCACAATACGATCATCTTATTAGAAAGATCATTGCCAAATCCACACACCGCAGTATAAAAAGAAATAAAAATATCAGCCAGTAGGGGTAGAAACGACAACAGCGATGAGGAACCTACCGCAACAGTTGCTGGAAACTCATACATTCCTGCAGCAATAGCTTCGGCTGCTGCCAGGCGCACATTGCTATTGACATGCGCAAGCGCAACCATAAGCCCTTTGGCATAGTCTGTTTGCAAGCTCTCTGGCATAGTCTCATCGTAACCAGAGAAGTCCCAGACTTCATCGGCAACCTCTGCAACAGACTATCACCACACCACAATCCTCATGGTAAGAAAATACTATATACGAAGATTGGGCGCAAGCATCCCATAATCCAAACCTAGAAATACACAAATATGTAAAGCATTCTCTATAAAAGATAGCTTCTTGATTTACCTTGTCTGGATCATGCAATGCCATCCAAAGTAAAGTCGTAACTGTAGACTTATCCCCAGTAACCTTCCGTCCAAGAGAAGGTACGTGTTTAACAGCATTTAAACATGCAATACGCACGACCACAAACTCCGAGTACAAACCATTGAGGGCCTGATAATCAATACAACAGTGATGAAGCATGTGAGTACAACTCTAATACTAGCAATACCAAACCTGGAAAAGATTAATCCTGAGTCAATGGATATAAAGCATCACAAATGTAATACCTCAGCTAAATTCTCCGGTTCCAATCCTTCACAAAGTTCGTTCAGCAAAGGCACAATTCTCGAATGATATGAAGGAACACAGCCTAGGACATGGTAAAGAACCTGCAAAAGCAAGACAGGAGGGTTTGAGGTAAGGTGTCACATTCATTTTCTTACAACAATAAACAGGCATTCAGTTCCATGCATGTACGGGAATTCGAACAGAAACAGCCACAATATGAGACTGAAATACTGAACAAAACACGAATATAATAAGAACCTGCAACATTGTTGATATTGAAGGAGATGGCTCCGATAGCAGTTAATTAACTTACAGAGAGCATTTGTGTCCGAGGTAGTGGAATTCGAGGCGATGTATGTAGGGCTAGAACAGCTATTACATCATCATGCAGCCTGGTCTTCTTCTCTGCTAGCATAATTTGCTCCAATACCTAAGCAAGACATAAAGTTCATTCCAGCAGAAAAAGTAGAAGAGTAACATGATTAAAGATTTAAATAATGATAGAATTTGAGGGTAGAGTTACTCGCATATAGATAAGATAAAAGATACCACCACCATGTAGTATTGACTGTAGATTTCAAATGAATTCCAAGAGACATAATAAATTTGCATACTGTCTTCAAGAAGTTTGAAGAACTAAGCACAATAGAGTATCAGATGCAGAAACATAGAATAGCTCCAAAGACTTGGAGCCAAGAATACTTACAGGATAAAGAACAGTAAATGACGGAGGAGGAATTGGACCATTTTTACAAGCTTGCACCAGACTAGTGACCACTCTGTCAACTACACCAGGTTTCTGGTTCGCGTCCTTAACGGGCAACTGTACGGGAGCTTGCAGCTCATCCAAAATCGAACCTGCTGCTACCATCTTCAGAGATGCCGCAATATCCGGACCCATGTCCCTTGGAGCTGCTACAACAACTGACCAGCTTTTCTACCGTCTCATATGCCTCAGCACTAGCTAGAGGCGACTTGAGTAAGGGAAAGACACGATCCACCTGCCAAGATCAGAGGAACTGTTTCTGCCATGCTCTTTCCCACGATAGAATGCTAGAGTATAAGCATGCGACACATGCCTTATGAAAAACAATCCCGAAAACTCGTACAAACACTGTAGTGTAACAAACAAAAAAAACTCACCAGAGCAGGAAGTTGTTCATGGTGCTTTTGCTGGTTTTGCAACAGCAACTAAACCTAGAGCTCTCAAAACTAAAGAAAGTTTTCTCTTTATTGCCTCCACTTTTTTACGAACAGAATACTCTTCCTGAATTTTAAGTTCCCGGGCTTCCTCCTTGGCGGACCTAGCCTTGTCAGATTCACCTGCATGGCGAGCACACATCAATAAATGAACAATAACAGTAAAGACGTATGTGTCTGAGCAACACAGGTATGATAATTATGGTTGCTAAGGCTATATTCTTTCTTCCATGATATATCCCTAGGAGGTGTAAGAAGTTAGGAAGTTCAAGCTCAATTTACTTGATTTCTTCACCCCTTTGGTGACATCTTCCTTTCCGATGTCGACCTGTCGCGAAACAGGCGAGGGTTTCCCTACTTCCTGAAAGAACGACACAATTGCATCCTCAATTCCGCACGAGTACAAGAATTTTTATAATTGCAATACCAGCAGAGTTGAATCAAGAGTTATATAAGCCACAAATGCCTGAACAGCTAATACGTCAAATTCATATCCAACCGAGCCTAACTTCTCAAAGATACAAATTCAGAATATATCTGAATAGCAACATAAACCCTAAACCAGAGTAGACAGACATGCAAAACATTCTAGTTTTCATCACAAAACTGTGTTCGGTAGGTTGGAATCAAAGCACTGGAAGAGAAATACCTCATCATCTCCATAAGTCTTGAACCGACCCCTTGCACCTCTAACATTTCTGTCATTCACTGCTTCTTACACACCGATCGGAAGCATCCTTCTTCTTGAATATCTGGGAATGAAGGATTGTCAGATAAACACAGGAAAGGAGAAGAAAAGAGTGATTCTAGCTAACAAAATGAGGTATGTGAGGCTAGCCAATACCTTGATATCTTGTGACGACAAAGAATCGTGAAGGTGACGATCCCCCAGAAGTTCCATTTTCTACGTGACATTGTAGATATCAGAAATTCCAGCAGTTTGCAAGCCAGTGCAAGTAAGGACCACGTCCCAGACTAAGTTTCTTGTTAACAGCATAACTTCAACGTTCGACACCCCAACTTTCTGTAAGAAAATTGCCCAAGTTCTATACTAAATTATTTCAACTCTGATGACAATCAAGAGAAAGGTTGCAACTTTACTTGAATAAAAGTCGGAAAAAATCTATCTGGAAGCACCCTCATGGCCGTTTCAAGAGAAAACATAGCAGCTTGCGATTCCGTCGAATTTGCGCTAACCAGCCCTGACGATCCAAGCAGTACCTGTGATCATTCATAGACATCAAACTATATCAAGTCCGTATACCAAAACGATCAGTGAAAACAAGGCGACATTTTTAGCATACTACTCTTTAATAATTTCAGCAATGATAATCAACTCACCTCACAAACGGCAAGAGGATCAGACGCCAGAATGCTGGACATATCCAAGCCAGGTCTTTTCATTTTTCTACAAACAGTCTGGATCAACAACATGAGGTAAATATAAAAACATATTCCAATAAGAATTTATGGTCGAACACTTCTGATGAAAAAGTATTCCTAACTACAGTAATTGACAGACTGAGATATTTCATGATTTTTCTATTTAAAACAACCATGCAATTGATTGACAATTACTAACTGAGAAATTCCAACTGAGCCATAGGTTTAGGGTGGGTAACGAAGAACCAGAAAACATATCATGGACTACTGATTTTGTAACGACTGAACTTACCTTCCAAATGACATCTTTATGACCAGCAGTTGCAATACAAGGATTGTGCGCTAAGAGCAGACCGAGCACAATGTGAAGGTTTTCTAGACAGTGAAGTGGATGAAACAATCAACAAGGCCTTGGCCAGCAAGTTGGCATTAGGAATGGAGTTCACGGTTGCCCCTCCCACAAACTCTCCAGCATCACTGTAAAGTTCTTGCCATAAGACAAGCATTCAGAAAGGCAACAGTAATACCATGCACCGGATTCACATCATTAGCGAAGAGAGGACCATGGGTCAACCAACATGGAATGAAAGAACTGGACCTAAAGGTGTTCTTGAAAGTATTCTAAAGTAAACTCAATGTGCCAAAATAAATCTTCATATTACTCTTACCTGTTTTTGAGAAAACTACATTGTTCTCCAAATGTGCTCACTTCCACACTCAAGGCGTCAAAGAGTGCTTCCGATGTGTCTGCTTTCTGAGCACGGAGCACAACACCTTCGGCGGCTCTCCGTGCACCCTGTGCTGGATGCCACAAAAGATTGACTAGCAGCTGCAGACATTGGCTGTTAGTGTACATCAAACAATGCTTCTCAAGATCACTCAATTACCCATTAAAAAACTGCAGATAACGAGTAAATGATTAATACAAGTGAGTGCACAAACACTTCTTCACGAAAGAGCCCTACGCAGGAAGTGTGAATGACGGACCCAGAAATACGTCCATAGCTCACAACTCAACCCGAAGGACGAGTTAACCAGATGATAAGGAGAACAACATGGGCATAAATTTCATAGGACAAAACAACTAGAACTACAAATGGGTTTAGGGTAAACCTAAATAAACCCTAAACTTATTACATCCTCACAATAAAATGTAAAACTGATCCAAGACTTTAAAGAAAGAACCCGACACTTAATGTTCAGACAAGTGCCATTAAACAAGGGATTGTATACCAACGTGCCATATAAAACAGAGAAGGCGAGTTCAGCTACTGCATTTTGTTGAGCGGATTAAGGTGCGTCACATGTGTGTCCTCTTGCATTGGTTTTGATATTTAAAATTTTGCAATGCGCAGATTGCTAACATGGATGGGTTAGGGTTTCGTAGAGTTTTTGTGGGCTGCCTTTGATTGAATTTCCAGGGTTAGAGTTGTAGCATTTGTAGAGTTAGTAATACATTTAACTTCAGATAGTTCGTCTAATTGCTATTCTCTTCTTTGGGTTTGCATACTTTGGCATTGCCTCGTCGATTTGCGGAGCAGAATCTTATTGCATAGTTTACATCTTCATAATATCGTTTTGTGGCTGTGGGTAGGTGGGATTTTCATCTACAGCGGTACTTCAATTTGTACAGTGCGTACGAGTTTGTACTAGAGGTACTCCCCTTATCTTTTCCTTCAGAGGTTAGGTTTTAGCATATTACTATCATGCGTTATTCATTCTATCCT
This sequence comes from Ceratodon purpureus, assembly GCA_014871385.1. Taxonomy (NCBI): domain Eukaryota; kingdom Viridiplantae; phylum Streptophyta; class Bryopsida; order Pseudoditrichales; family Ditrichaceae; genus Ceratodon; species Ceratodon purpureus. Next base: position 111,022 of record CM026421.1, on the reverse strand, counting down.
AATTCGACTCCGT
>CM026421.1:49628-101009 GCA_014871385.1 Ceratodon purpureus | reverse complement strand
AACTTGGTGAACAGCTCAGACGCTGAGTTCGACGCTGAATTCCTGAAAGTTTCCCAGTCCTTTAATCTTGATCCAACAGCCTGGAGGGCAGAGTCCAGAGAACTTGCCTTTGAATCCCCCCAATTCCTGGCTGCATGTGCGTACCCTCTCCAAAACCTTGAACGGGACTCCTTAACTCACGGTCTAGAGCACCGTGCTCTGTCCACTGATCCTGATCAGCGCTAGCAGGTCTTTGGAAACTTGAAAAATTTAAAGAACCTGGAGAAGCAAATTTGGCTTGTCCAGGGCTCATCCGACCTTCCAGTCCAATTTCATTCGTGCACTTAGATATTCATAAATCGATGCGTCAATTGCCAACTGAACAGGTAAAAGATCACCATCGGTTAAATTAGCATATATGTTTGCACCACTAGCAAGCAGAATGTTCACTATGCCCCTGACCACCGAAAAAGGCTCACCATGTTAGATCAAAAACCAGGGCTTGAATATGAAACAATGTACTAAGTCTTATTGTGGATAGCATCTAGTCAATGTACGAGAAGGCGATACTAGCGATCAGCCACTTTACATGTCCACCAAGTTGCGTGTCATGTAACAAAACTACACAAGTGGATACTCAAAGCATATTAAACTTTCTAATTGTGATAAGAGATTATTTTCCAGAGTCTTAATTACAGTGATGGTCAGATTTCTCTTTTGTAGAACCTTTATGTGGTTTTCGATATGTGAAGCATTACCGGTATCCAGAAGCTGCGGCGTAATGCAGAGCAGTATATTGTCGACTATTGTCGACTATCACATCCATTGACATTGGCCCCAGCGTCAAGAAGCAGCTTCACAAGTCTCTCATTTCCGGTGCTAACTGCAAATAATAATGGTGGAGTCTGATATAAAATGACGAGGTTGTGTTAGTTAACTTAGCATTTCGGAAGATTGAGCCGCGGACTCCAACGCTGCATTCAAATAATGTGGTGTTTCTACTACGATCGAACCAGTGAGTACGTACTCGTAAACCAACTCAAACTATAGGTGTACAGCATGCTCACAATCTAACACTGAGAAATATAAGAGAACAATCGTTGTCTAAAGCTTTATTGTTTTCATAGATGCTTAAACGATATATGAAAACATAATCTTAAGAGACTATCATTTTCATCCAAAAGACCGATATAAGTTGTGGTAGTCAAGACTGCCATAAGCACATGTGCTAAATAAAGAGGTCTAGTTGCCATGTGGTATGCAATTCTGAGATTGTCGTGGGCTACAGTAACGAGATAGAAAGTAATTGACACTGAAAAGGACGTTTGAAAGAAAGCATGAGACCGAAAAATCAGTCACAAGTCTACTTCTGGACGACATGTACTTAAGTGACGCTATAACTTAGAACACGCAACCCACCTTTGAAGAACCCCGCTCATGACCATTACGACTGAAACCCTGCTCCAAAAGCGCTATCACCCTCTCAAAGTGCTGTTCCCTAATTGCATCCTCGAGACATTGACATTGGACTAGATTAAATGTAATCCTCCCTCCTACCGAGGCTCCCTCGTACCAAGGCTCCCCTCCTAACGAGGCTCCTCGTGACGAGGCTCCTCGCACCGACGCCACCTTCATGGACACGCACCGACGATCGCCCTCCGGCCGAGACCGTCTACAACACCGCACACACCTCGCGGTCCAATCCAACAACACAGGCTCCTCGTATCGAGGCTCCTCCTAACGAGGCTCCTCGCACCGACGCCACCTTCATGGACACGCATCGACGATCGCCCTCCCGCCGAGACCGTTACACACACCGCACACACCTCGCGTCCAATCCAACACAGGCTCCTCGTATCGAGGCTCCTCGTAACTCCTCGCACGACGCCACCGCACACACCTCGCGGTCCAATCCACAGGCTCCTCGTATCGAGGCTCTCGTAACGAGGCTCCTCGCACCGACGCCACCGCACACACCTCGCGGTCCAATCCAACACAGGCTCCTCGTAACGAGGCTCCTCGCACCGAGGCTCCTCGCACCGACGCCACCTTCATGGACACGCATCGACGATCGCCCTCCGGCCGAGACCGTCTACACACACCGCACACACTCGCGGTCCAATCCAACACAGGCTCCTCGTATCGAGGCTCCTCGTAACGAGGCTCCTCGCACCGACGCCACCTTCATGGACACGCATCGACGATCGCCCTCCGGCCGAGACCGTCTACACACACCGCACACACCTCGCGGTCCAATCCTAGACAGGCTCCTCGTATCGAGGCTCCTCGTAACGAGGCTCCTCGCACCGACGCCACCGCACACCTCGCGGTCCAATCCTAGACAGGCTCCTCGTATCGAGGCTCCTCGGAACGAGGCTTCTCGCACCGCCGCCACCTTCATGGACATCATCGATGATCGCCCTCCGGCCGAGACGGTCTACACCTCTCCGACCAATCCAAGACGTGCACGTGTTCTACCCTGCCCCTACCCAGGAGTATAAAAGGAACGCCCTCCCTCTCAGTCCTTCATTCTTGGAGGCGAGCACTTCCAGGTGAGTTTCTCTCTTTCCTCTCTTTTTTTTGTTTTTGTTTTTGTTTTTTGTTGTTTTTGTTGTTTTTGTTGCTCTTGTTGTTGTGTCATTGTGGTTTTTGTTTAAGGTGTGAGAGATGTATTAAATGTGTTTTTGTATGCATGGCAGTTTCGTTGCGGTTAGAAGCAGTTTCAATTTCTGCAATAGTCGCCGACATGGACAGCGGACAAGTCTTCTCTCGGGAAGTCGTCGAAGGTGTCCCAGGTGTCACGACCCGGGCGGAGGACGTCCACTCCATCTGCACGGACCGTCGACGACGCCTGCCTACGTCCTCGGGGCTGCAGAGGTGGCAGTATGCAATGGGGCTGCCAGTGGACGGAGTCGCCGACGTCGGGCAGTGGGCCATCGACGTCGGTCTTGCCCACGCGACGGCGACGACAAGCGGGGCGGCCAAGAGGACGAAGACGACGGAGCACGAGAAGTGGACGGGCACCACCTTCCGGATCCCCGACATGGCGTCCCCTCCGACGACGGCGGAGAAACGAGCTCCCGAGGCGACGGACGGTGAGGATCAGGAGGGGCCGGGGAGGATCACGAGGGGGGCCGGGGAGTAGGGGATTCCGTCGGTAGATCAGGAGCACTAGGCTTAGTAGGATACATGTTGAAGGAATGAGGACATTGTGATTATAATCACTAAAAGCCTCTATTTTGTTATTTTTCAATCATTTTTGAGCAACTTGAAAGCAGGTTTCTTTCATACGGTGATAAGTTAGATTACCGAAATAGTAGCTCAATGTTAACTGAGCAATTTTGTTGGAAGAAAAAGAAGGAGGATTCCTACTGATTGAGCCTTAACATATTATAGTTTTCATAGAAAAAAAAGAATCTGTAAACCTTTTTTAAATCTAATTCTCTTCATCTAAATGTAAAATTGTCTTTTTCATATTTTTTATTAAATCTAAAACTAATCAGGCTAACACTAACATAGATATAGAAGAAATAATTTAATATGACAAAAAATAATAAAACAAAGTGAAGAAAATACACACATAATTATTCTTCTTATACCAAAAAATTTCCCATTTCTAAAAAAATTACAGGTCAACATTTTGTTTATGCTTCTTCAAATTTTAGGGTTTGTGACAATATCTTTTTAAAATATGAGTTGGAAAAAGAGACCCTCCTATGCAACCATTAACTACTTCCTATAAGTATATGATCCATTCTACCAAATAAAATTGAAAATTTGTTTTATTCTATTTCTTATTAACAAGAATGACCTGGGGTCACTGGCTCAGGCACCCCAGGTCACTCGATTGACAATCCTTGGTTGTTGAATTGAGAATTGACAATCTGAACAGTGAATTCATATTGGTTTATTTTGTAAATGTTGCAAGAATGAATAAATTTCATCCACCATAACGTTTTTCAGTTATTTAAAGATGTTTGTAGTAGGCCTATAAATTTAGAAATGTTATTTAAGGTAACAAATGTTCTTATTAGTTGTTATTTTAATTTTTAATCATTTAAATTATTACTTGACAAGAATATTAATGAGTTGTCTCCGCTCGAGTTCAGGACAAGAAATGAAACACAAATATAAGTCTAGATGCATTAAATGAATGAATGCATTGAAAGAAAAATTATGTCCAGCTCATCCTATGGATCTCCATAAATTTCAACATAAGTGTACAAATCTTAATGAAAGGTCTTGGTGTGAAGAAAGATGTGAAGGAGGCCTGTAAGCATCTCTTAACGGCAGCTAATGAGGGACATCCAACTTGGCTTTCTACCAGCTCGCCAACATGCAGCAGAAGGGGATTCCAGGATTGAAGAGGGATGTGGCAACAGTAAGTACAGCAACTAATATTTTGATTGATAGTATGGAAATGAGTTGATTCGAAGTATGTTTGTGAGCTGAGTATCCTTGAATGCATCCTTGGATGGCTGATTTCATTAGACGATTTGTGTTTTTTATGATTTGGTTGAATATGTAGGCGGCGGCGCTGTTTAAATCGTTTGCAGAACGAGGTCCATGGGGTTCGTTGATGAAGTGGGCCCTAGAATGCTATATGAAGGGACAGATTGGGAAGTCTCTCCTTCTGTATTCACGAGCGGCGGAGCTTGGTTATGAAGCTGCTCAAAGTAATGCAGCATGGATCCTGGAGAGGTATTATAATGAAGGAGTATGTATAGGCCAAGCTGGTATGTGCAGTGATGTTGAGCGGCATCGACGAGCACATACGTTTTGGCGGTATGCATCAGAGCAAGGGAATGAGCACGCATCATTGCTAATTGGCCATGCGTACTTCTATGGCAGGGTGAGTTAGAGAACTAGGCAGCTGAATATCATCTTTTACGGGATGAGCATTTCCGATGTATAATCCCGTTACTGCTGAATTCTCCTTAAAAGCTTACATTTCTACGAGGGTTTGCTTTCTAGCTGGTTGAGAAGTTCTGGCTTTCATAGATTTTCAGTTCTAAATGCTATGAACGAAGTAGGGTCTTATTTTTAGTCTGCCTTCGGATTCTGATGTGCTATATGAGTTTTAATCTTGCCTTTAAAATATAGCCGTGTCGGTTTTCGAAGATCTGGAACGCATTGGTCGTACGGTTGATTAAATTCTCACAGTTGGTGCACATGCAGGGGGCTGAGAGAGATTTGGATAAGGCTGCGGAAGCATATAGGAGGGCACAGCTGCAGCAGAATTCTCAGGCAATGTTCATTTTGGGTTATATGTATGAGCATGGATTAGGACTTCCGAAGGATCTTCATCTTGCCAAGCGCTACTATGATCAAGCGTTGGACACGGAGCCTGGTGCTATGCTACCCGTAACATTTGCATTGATAGGTCTCTACTTGCGGCAAAAGTATAGTGGGAGCATTATTGTAAGCAACTGGACCTGTCTTTCAACTAGACGTTAGAGTCGAGGTTTCTATGCACTGTCAACCCAGAACCAAGACTTCGGCTTCCATTGGTGAATTCATGTAATATTAGTAACTCTTGTATCAGTGTATAGGTTTTTCCTTCAAAAAGTTTCTTTCCTAGTGTTGTTGCTCATGCGGTTTTGGATTGTGTGGAGTGTAACTGTTTTCACACCTTGTGCAGATGAAGTTGGTTGATGGATTACCGAACGCCAGACCGAATGTTGAGGAATGGTTCAAGTTTTTTTCTGCGGATGACGGGAATGCGACATTGATAACACTTGATTTGATGTGTTTACTTACGGTGTTGTATCTTCGACAAAGACAACGACGGATACAACATGGACATGTTTCATCTTAATGGTTTATTGATTCATCTGCTTGATTTATTTATAACAAATTAATTCGCCATCATCATTTGGAGGTGTAAGTCATATACATGGGCCTAGGCTATCACCTTTGTCTTATGGTTATTGGTTGGCAATGAGGGGTTTCATAACTGAGATTTAAGATGAAATGAAAATGCCCTAGAGTTTACTGATGCAGGAAACACCTTCCTCTTTCTTTTGAACTAAATGGGCATGCATACGTTGTTTGTGATCGCTGCATAGCTATCTACGGTTATCTCCTTGTTTATGTACCTGTATTCTTACATATCCCACACTAGATAGAATCGTATGACTTGTTCTGGTGGAAGATGGGAGATAGCGAAGGTGAATGCATTCTTGTACATTCTTACTGCCATATAAATACGAGAATGCTGGTTTATAGAGAGCAGGAAGTAACTCATTGAAAATGTTATTTTGAACCTCTCGGATGACTCAAATGAAAAACGTCTGTTGATTCTAGGTTCTGGACATTAGTTTGAACTCAGCGATACAAACATGGTGTTACTAAGGACGCTCCACATCACCGGCAGCAATGAGGTTGGCAGGGTGAGGTGCAGCAAACAATTGATTCAGAGAGTGACATCTATGCATATTTCAGCAAACGATTGATTCAGAGAGTGACATCTATGCACATTTGAGCAAACAATTGTTTCATAGATTGACATGTATGCAATTATAGATCCTCGCATCCTCATAAACTAACCCAATTATGATAGAGTGTGTTCTTGAGGTGATCCTTCCTTACGACACTCGGTTCGAACTTCGTACCCTTGCTGTAGCTGCAGGTTGAGGACCCTATTAATCATAAACTGATCTGGGTCTAAAGTATACATGCTGTAAATCATTTCGTCCGAAGCCCCCACGCCGTGTAGAAAATCTCCGAATGGGTCCGGATGGTTGGTGACTGGGTCCTCCTGGCCCGGCATGGGCAATTCTTTCTCTCCATAATCTTCTCAGGTCTCTTGCTACCACGATTAGCCCAAATTCTAGATATATGGGCACTACCAATAATATATGGAGAGAAAGGATGAAGAGCCAGCGAGATGAGTGAACGTGAAGATGAGAAATCACTGTTTCTTCCTTTGGGGACACATGTAGGAGAGGTGACCTCCGGCTACGGCCCCCGGGGAATTGAAGGGTGGGGGCAGGGGACCCGGCGCTCACTGGGCGGGCAGCCCCATAGGATTTGAATTTTTTTATTTTTTTATTTTTTTATTTAAAAAAAAAATATTTGGGAAAAAAATAGAGGCAATAAAAACCAAAATTCAATGGGATCAACCCTGGCTACCCCGTGATCGCTGTTTTGAGTGAACCCTAAAATTACTTAACGGGCAACGGGTCCTATCGGACCCGTCGCCCTTATTCAAACCCTTCTCGCTCCGCTCGATGGGTTTGAAAAACCTTATATTATTCATATAAATTTCTGAGACAATTTGTCTCCAAAAAAAAAAATTTAAAAAATAAAATAAAAAAATAAAAAAAAATATGAAGGTTAGGGCTGCCCGGTAAGAGCTGCCCCTGCTGGATGTCGGGTCCTCCTGCCCCCGACCCTCCACTCCGCCGGGTCGAGGAGAGAAGGTCACCTCTGCTACATTCATGCCCTTCCTTTGTCTACCTCAAGTTCGTGGATTCAACTGTCAAAAAGGCGTTACCGATCGCCGTGCATAGCGGATGCGACTGACAATCACTGAATGGAGTGGTCAGAATTTGGTTGTTCATTGTTGCAATTCAGAGTGACTTCGGTGTAGAACATGGAACTCCCGATCCATGGAATCTCGCACACTTGGGTGTGGGATAAACTCTTCTCCATTCACATTTGGGAAATCGGGAAGAAATATTCGAAGGTGGCCGATAATGTAAAGACCTGGCCACCCTCGTTGTGACCACAGTTACTTGTTCCATGTGTTGCTTCAATTGTAACATAAGCCGACATCAAGTCCGAGACAGACACTGGATATCTAACTGCGCCAGGGGCTCCAATTCCACTTGCCATGTACCGGTCTCAAAAGCGCATCAACAGGCTTGGGAGGCAGAGGGACATCCTGCATCCCATCCCCAATGGGATAGAATATGTGAGCAGAATCAAGTCTCAAGCAACATCATCACCTTCTGCTCCAGGGAGACAAATGCACTGCTCGATATCCTATCGAAGTCATAACACAATGTGCAGCTTAGAAAATAGGGGAAAAATCTGAAGTTAGTAAAAGAATGAACAAATCAATTACTTTTAGCCCTAGTCTTAAAGCTGTGTACGAAAGCGAGCTGATTTCAAACATGAGCCTGATTCTTCTCTTAAGACGAACATCGGGCTGATTCTACAGCTCGCCAATGGATTGGTTCTTTGTCATCAGCGTTTGAAAATTATCAGTTCGATGATCCTCACAAATGGTGCTGAACGAGGTAACTGAGAAAGTCTACATCATTACATGAATCAGGCTCTCTCTTAGTACGCATCAGGACGTTTTTTGCGTGTGCTTTGACCGCAAGACATGAACGAGTATGTACCAGACTAAACTGTCTTCTCATGTCACGAATCCTGAAGGCATTAACTTATCCTCCACAGGATTTTCTCATCACATGTCCAGGGCTGTTGGCAATATGAGGATGAGGACGGTGACAGTGACTCAACTTGCATGGATTAACGTCCGAGGGTTTCTGAGACAGCCAGGTAGTTGAAGAATGTGTTCACGCCAGCCTTTGTCGCTGGGCTCCACTGTTCGGTAGCATAGAGGGCATCTCAGCACCTTATGTTGTTTACACATCTTGCAGTCCTTACTCTTTTGGTGCGCTGCCAGTCTAGATTCTGGAACAGCCAAGTAGCATTTTTGGCACTCTATATACCTGTAACACATGTTTCAAGTACCCATAATATCAAAAATTGCTTGTACGTTATATATAAGATCCTGTTTCAAAAGCGAGACAAAAAGTTGGATGAGTAAATCTAGTCTGTCTCCACAAGAAAGAGAAACAGCAGCAGATGCATTCAGGTAAACGTGCAACCATCATCACAAAAATGATCTCCTACATCCTGATAACAAGATTTGGGCTCCTTCAAAATCTCAACAACTCACCAAGGCCCTCAACTGTGGAATCGACGTTGTCAGCTAGCCTTCATAACTATTACATAAAATCATGTCAAAGCCAACATCGACCAGCCAACTAATTACCTCTTTGCAGCATTCGATCCTTAACTAAACTCGAAAGGAACTGAAGGCACATTGAGCTCACAGCAGGTCGCCAACAAACTCGTCTTGCTCATCTAGGTGGAGTACGGACCCTAAACCCAAATTTGTGATCGACTAAGATCTCGGCCACATGCATAAGCAACTTCGAGCAGCAGTCAACTCCTGTACATAGCACCTAGGTTTAGTATTACATACATGCTTGTCAGGAAGAGAATTCCATTAAATACTGGAGCCCAATGAAATATGCCGGTCGGGGCCTAACACAGTATCACTGCCAAAATATGAAGCATGCGAAATGTTTTTCGTGGAACGAATGTGAAAACATGCGTAACTAACAAGTTCGAAGTCTGAGCACGAACCAGTTTGAAATGAAATCAAACTGTCGATATCTATGTTAGTATGACAAGTTATATAGATTCGTAAATTATTCATCCAGGACGTCCGGATTCAAATGATAACAGAAATCAGAATGAAACATACCGTTAGCAGAAAGAGCCAAGGTAGGGCAACATGGAATTAGATTACAGACAGACACAGTATAGTGCCACCACGTAACGAGTGCAAGGCAAGGTACAAATTTTTCAAGACTAGTAGCCGATCACACTTCATTCTGAGTGAGAGGACTCTCGATCCCAGGTCCCTCTCGAGGGTTTCTTCTGCTACAGATATCCGATACCATAGCATTCTCACGGAAAAAAAGAAAGATATGAAACGTAATGTGTCCGACGAGGGGGAACTACGACAGCCTAAATTTTTTATGATGCTCAACTACCCTAAACTCTGTCTGTTGACTCCGTGTAAGTGTTGGATGATGCATATTCTTCAAAGGCCATAACATCCTGGCATGTGGTGATTCATAACAGAAATTTTACATAAACAGAATATTTAAAAATTTATTTTCAGTTACCCATGCCTTTGTGCGAAGATTTTTGCTTTGTTGTTTCAACACAAAAGACAAAGAACTTTTTTTAAAAAAAACAACAATCAATTGACCTTATATGTATAGATTATGATCGGAGAGTGTCATTCATAATGTGGGAGTCCATGTGGCTCTGCAACCGAGTCCATCTTCTTGGGGTCCCGAGTCCATGTGCTTGGGCACCCCAGTACATCTTCTTGGGCACCCCAGTACATCTTCTTGGGGTCTGGATCGGTCAAGTTTCACTTTTTCATTTATTTTTTTACTTTTACTTTTTATTTATTAGATATAGTTTTTTAATATTTCATCTCAGAGAGCCTTGAATCGCTTAACAACCCCAGTCCAAGGGCTTGGGGTCTGAAACGGTCCTGTTTCTCTTTTTCACTTGTTTCTTACTTTTTATTTTTATTTTTAAAAATAGTTTTCAAACTCCATCTCTGAGAGCCTTGAATCATTTAACAACCCAAGTCCAAGGACTTGGTCACCCGAGTCCAAAGGCTTTGGGGTCCCCAGTTCATGTGCCTAGGCACCCCAGTCCATCTTCTTGGGGTCCCCAACCCAAGGGCTTGGGGTCCCCAGTCCAAAGGCTTGGGCACCTCAATCCATCTTCTTGGGGTCTGAAACGGGTCAGTTTCTCTTTTTCATTTATTTATTTATTTTTTATATATTTTTTTTAAAATAGTTTTTTTTATTTCATCTCGAATTGTTTAGCACCCCAGGGCAAGGGCCTGGGCACCCTTGTCCATCTTCTTGGGGTCTGAAACGCCTCATTTCCTCTTTTTTCATTCATTTTTTACTTTTTAAGATTCTTTGAAAATAGATTTTTAATTTCACGGAGGAGGGCCCTATCCGAGGCCGTCGATGTTTCCAACTTGGATGATTTTAATCCAAGAGAGGTAAGCCAACACATTGTGAAGCTGCTGCAAACGGTGTATTCGTGTAATCGATTGGAATTCCGTGAGGGAGTGACACTTTGCCGCGGCCGTAAGAGTCTGGTTGAATTCGTATTGAATCGCCTTTGTCTTCGGCGGGACACATGTAGCAGAGGTGACCTCCGGCTATGGCCCCGGGGAATTGAAGGGTGGGGGCAGGGTGACCCGGCGCTCACTGGGCGGGCAGCCCCATAGAATTTTTTATTTTTTATTTTTTTATTTTTTTATTTTTTTTTTAAAATTTACTTCGGAAAAAATAAAGGCTATAAAAACCAAAATTCAATGAGATCAACCCTGGCTACCCCGAGATCGTTGTTTTGAGTGAACCCTAAAATTACTTAACGGGCAACGGGTCCTACCGGACCCGTCGCCCTTATTCAAACCCTTCTCGCTCCGCTCGATGGGTTTGAAAAACCTTATATTATTCATGTAAATTTCTGAGACCATATGTCTCCCAAAAAAAAAGCACAATTTTTTTTTAAATTTTTTTTAAAAAAAATTAATGAAAGTTAGGGCTGCCCGGTGAGAGCTGCCCCTTGCTGGATGTCGGGTCCTCCTGCCCCCGACCCCCCACTCCGCCGGGGCCATAGCCGGAGGTCACCTCTGCTACATTCATACCCCAAGGGCGATCCAGGGTGGCGCTTTGGTGTGGCAATTTTGGACTTCACCTAGTAGTCCATATGAAGAGTTTCTTGGTCTGGTTTCTACTGTCGAAGGGAATCCCTGTCTTTCTTGAATTTAGTGGATGCGGTCGCTGTTGGGCATTGTCGGCTGGGATACTAGTTCGTTTTTTGATTTGCCACAAGCATCTCTGGTAGTATGTGCGATCGATCCACACTATCCACAGGGGTATGGGCGAAGGGTCGCGTGTTCCCTCTATGAAACCGGATGTGACTGACCGATCATATCCGACGCATATCTGGGTCTGGGTCGGCGGCTGCTTCCAAGGTGTGGCCCATTCCTGTCCCACCTTTTCTATGCTGTTTCGTGGATATGTGGACCAAAGTTTGCCTGGCACAATGATTTATTTCCGTTGGTCTTGGATTCCTGGTCATATTAATCGCCTGGACGGTGGGGTCATCACACTAGTACTCAAAACTTCATAACTTCTGCGTCATTCAGCAGGAAACCAAGGAACCTCAGAATCATCCAAGTTGCGGGAACTGGCGCCAAGGATGCATGGTTTTTTTATTCGTAAGTACTTGGGTGCTTATTATACATGAGTTCGAGTGGTTACAGATTCAGACGCTGGGGCGCATCTTTTTTCGTGGTGATCATGCACGAGGGGGTTGATTGACTCTGCATGTTGGACGATGTTATAGTAACCCAAGGCCATATGCTCACTCAAGAGCTCGCTTGTCTGAATTTCGAGAGTGACGCGAGCAGCATCAGCCCACACAGATGACAATGGGATGACTACATCGGCTGTTGCTGCTTGTATGGCCCCACCATGGCTGTACGTCCTTTTCCTGGCTGGCGAATGTGGGTCGGAGGATGAGGCTGAAGGTAGTCCACCTTAGTGCAGCTAAGCTCCTGGCATCTACTGCTGCCGCAAACAATGCCCCGTCCACCGTTTCAACGCTGATGGAGGAGCATGATCACATTTTTCAAGTCCGTTCATTTTTCGTAACTTTCCTTTACCTGCAGTTGATCCATGTTTCCAGGTTCTCATGAAGCTTCTACTGAACAATGAGCTTTATTTGATGATGCATGATATTGTTAACGAATACGATTTGTGCATGACGACCATGGTTTACACCGTGCCCCACCCTCCCCGAAAATTTATGGAACTCTGGGGGCCAGCTGCCTAGACTGATGCTTCGGCTGACGAGGAAGACGGATTAGAAGCATCGTGCGAGATATCCCAGGGGGGTGGGTTCATTTTCATGATTATGCCTGATTGAAGTCCCTGAGTACTCTGTCAAGACCAGCATCCGGATTCCACCTTCACGTTACGTTGGTAGAAATCCTTGTTTTTAGCATCCGCTCACTCCATCGCACTTTTACTTTTAACGTGAAAGTATAAAGTGAATGAGTAAAGTTAAAGTACCATGCATAAATAGCTGGTGATCTTATATATCATGTCCAGTCTTGTTTTCGAGATTTTATATATATCTCCTCTGCCCTCCGGTCCTCCTCCTCGGCCTCCATTCCTCCCTCAACCTCAGTGAATCCAGCGCACCCTCTCTCGCGGGCTCTCAGCCGCCTCAGGAGCTCTTTCGGAGTACGAGACATGGCAGCTCTTTCAGATGATGGAAATGGAATCACTGTCGACTTAGATAGCAATGAGAACTGAGAGGATAGCCATGATAGCCATGAGTAATGTATTAGAATAATTTCAAACATATAAATAAATAATGACATTCATTGTGTGGCTTTGACATTGACTTCTCTTCGTTTCGGAAACTGTACCACGCATCAACAGACCGAGAACATTGATCCTCAGTTCGGTATGCCATTGAACCCTCGAGGGCTCCAACCTAGACCTTCACCCAATTAAGACCATGATCATGGCTATTATCAGCCATGCGGACGAATTGATTCAATGACGTTGTGAATTGCGTTTTATGAGCGATTCCGGTGAGGAACAAAATGATGCACGTATCCTCAGTCTGCCAGGTACGCTGCTTGTGAACGCAATCGCCGAGTGGATAACATCCCGCGCAAACCCTTCTCTATCAACTGTCGGCAAGACTCAAGTACAAGATATGATTCGATCTCAGCATGTGCGCTTCATGAGGGTCAAACCACGTCAGATTCTGTGCCGTGAGGTTCGATCCCCCTAGAAGGTATATATGTAAAAAGTAAAACACGCAATTTTCCAATATCATGAGTCAAGCGTATGATCTTACCGTCTCTCTTTGAAAAGTCTACCCGGACCGTCTCAAAAGAAGTCTAGGATGATCAGCATCCGAAGAGCCTAGTGTTGCCATGACACTCTCCTATCATTCTCTGCTCCATGCAATCCACGGGTAGGGTACAACAGAACCAGATATTATTCACTGACAGGTCAGTGCCTAGGTTTAGGGAATGCTAAACAATCGGGGTAGATTCCAATATGGTAGTAAATCGATGATACTTCTGGTAAAATCATTTGTGCCATGAATCCAGGAATGATTCGATGCAATATGGTGCGCTTGAAGTGCAATGGTTTCTCTGTATTGCGGCCCAGGAACCCTTCTCTCCTGCCAATAGACAAACGACGAGAATGCCGTCAGAAATAGAATGGAAGATGTGTCCCGTGAAACACGACACCTCCGCGATTTACAAACGGATACACACGGGGCAAGATCTCCGAAACGAACTGCTGAAACTGCGTCTCTGAGAAAGTATGTAACCGCTTGTATGTGCTGGGGATATCGTCCAAACGCACATGATTCAGCAACATCTTCCGCAACCTGCGGACATGACACACTAGAGATGCAGGAACAAAACAAGGTTTGTGATACGAAGGGCGATTCTAAGCCTGACAGGACGAGTCCCTTCGTATCTGCGGACTACCAATGACTACTTGAAATAGTAAACCGGTCCCCGAAAAGCATCAACACTACTCAATTCATGTCCTTCATTAATTGACTGTAATTCAACGAATTGATCAAATGTAACGCAGCTAAAAACGTAAGAATCATATGCAAAATCTCCGTGGAGTTGCCTTTTTGGAACTCAGGTTGGTTTGGCTGCCCCTCATCGAACAAAAGAATGGAACGATCTACTGGAACAGGTTGAGTGATTCCATCTCTGTACGTACGAACTGATCTATAAAAGACGCAGTTACAGCAATGCACAACATCACCGACTATATGACGAGATAGTGACAACAGCATGATAGAAATTTGACTACTTAGTCTATGACTCTATGAGCTTAAAAAAAGTAGAATGATCTTACTTGGATCAGGTCAGTATTCTTTGATGAATGAATATGTATTCATGATTTTTTGCATGATCCTAGTTTTTAGGCTGTGATAAGCTTGGGTCATATAATTTACTTTGAGCATTATTGAGATGGATATATGGGCCATAAAACCCAAAAATCCAAAGAGATCAACCCTGGTTACCCCGCAATCGGTGTTCTGAGTGAACCCTAAGACATAATTTATTGTTTCCCACGAAAATAATTTAAAGCAAACCCATCCAGCGGATCGAGAAGGGTTTGACTACGGGTCCGCTAGGACCCGTTGCCCGTTACGTCTTAGGGTTCACTGATTTTGTGATAGAATTTAAGCAGACTTTTTCATTGTTGATTTCAAAATTTATAATTAAATATAAATTATACCTCCGCCGCCAAGCCGCTCCGCCACGCCGCGTTCTTACTGTGATTCGGAGCTTCCATTACTGCGATTCGATAATTACTTAATTTGAATGGGGCTCTTCATATGTGGACGCTGGACGCAGAGGAGGAGGTGATGTGATGCTAGTGGCGCTCATGAGGGATCGTTTCTGGATCGCATGAGAGACCCTAAACCTCAACTGAATTATATACCTCCATGAGGCCGCTCCTCCATATATGTATATAACACGGCCAAGTGAATATTACAGACCATGCATCATCATATCAATCGGTTGGTCACGAAACTAACTAATTGCCCTGGCATCATAAAATCAGCTGTGATCTGCCGACGGTACAATACTGCTTCATCCCATGTACTGAGCCCGAGCCCAGTGGAACGTGAGTTGATTCATCCCATGCAGATCAGCTGAATTGTTTCCATCCACAGGCTGCGATCATCTAACTTCGTCGACCATCTTGAAGAATTTGCGGAACTTCAATACTCATATAAATCAGTTCAATGTGAGCCCGATTGATATTTATTCCATGGCCCAAGCAGCGGTACTTGGCCAGATTCTTCCAGCAGTGAATTGATTGGAGGTACATAGTCTTCGGAGTTGGCCAGATTCTTCCGGCAGTGAATTGATTGGAGGTACATAGTCTTCGGAGAATGGGGATTGCTCCCAAACCACGCCCCTGTCCCCGGCTCCAAAGTTTGGAGCAAGGTACAAGCAGCGTGGAAGAGAATGAGCAAAGGTTTAAGAGATGCTCCCCCTACCTGCAGTGCAGATGCAAGGCAAACCCGGTTATGGTGGAGATCAGATTTTAAAGGAGGCCCATGGAATATTTCATACCAGGAAGCTTGGGAGCTTTTCAACAGAGGACTTCGAACTGTGGACGATCTTTGGGACCCTGGTCAGACTCTCAAATCCATTCAGCAACTGGAGTTCAGGGTATCCAACTCAAGCCTGAGGAGCTCAACAAGATTGCTGCGATGTGCTCGACGATCCAGCAGGATTTAGGTTCGATACTGGTAAGAGAAGTCAATCCCCCGAACATTGGTGATTGGTTGGGAGGTTTTTCCACTGATCACGAACAAGACCCGGAGTTCGTTATTCGAATAGGTCGATCATGGAAACCAGACAACATCTCATCACCAGACTGCCTTAGAACCATCCCACCGAAATACCCAGTGTACTCCATAGGCTTGCAATCCAGAAATCTGATTTCTGACCAAGCTGATATGCTGCACATGGTGGCCAGAAATTGGAACGGCCTTTTGAAGCTGGTTAGGGTGGTGGAAACAAGAAAATCCCAAGC
Organism: Ceratodon purpureus; assembly: GCA_014871385.1. NCBI lineage: Eukaryota > Viridiplantae > Streptophyta > Bryopsida > Pseudoditrichales > Ditrichaceae > Ceratodon > Ceratodon purpureus. Next base: position 84,561 of record CM026421.1, on the reverse strand, counting down.
AGGTAGCTCTTGGGCATATTACGGAATAGTGGGCCAACTGCCTCACTTTGATCCACAACTGTGGAAATGGCGCAACAACCTCCCTCTTATGATGTATAGCGCTAAGGTAGGCAAAGAAATTCTCATGGGCAGGCAACAGCTCAGAACCCCCATCTCAGAAGTGGAGACACGAACTAACAGTCAACTTCCAAATTGACTGGAAGAAAATTTGGAAGAACAGGTCTCAAAAGGAAGCCGCTTTCCTTTGGTCGTTGAATCATCAGGCCATTGCCACCAACTCATGGAGAAGCAGATTTAACCCTCGTGCCGACCCCCAATGTCCTCTCTGCACAACGCCCAGGGAAGAGAACTACTGCCCCAGGTTTTACCACTGTCCCCAATCCAAAAAGATATGGACAATTGTATTCTTGATTATTCACTGGCTATCTAAGGGGACCCGGAACATGGCTCCTCCAGCGACTTTCCCTGTTGATCAGTGTATACTTGGCAAACGAACTAGACCAAGGCAGTTGGGAGTTGCTCGGATCTGGGAATTCTTGCGTGGTATTGCAGTTTGGGGATGCTGGTCGATATTGAGAAACGATGCTGTTTCTGAAGGTGAACTCTGGTCAGTAGCGCGAATCAGAACCTACCTCTGGGACTCTCTCTTGGAGTACGGGAGGATTGAATGGCGCAAGACTCTGATTAAATACAAGAAAGGAAAAAAACCCCGAGAAAGCTCAGAGTATCCTTGACGGCTTCGATGCCGCCTGGAACAATAGAAACATTATTTGCATTACAACTGGGCTTTCGGAAGCTTGGCAGCTTATGCCGTGTTCAAGTCCCCTTATCTTTTGGTAATCTTCCCGGAGGTTTTCCTCTGTGGTTTGTAATCTATCTCTGCAATGGAAACCCTTGTTTCAAAAAAAAAAAAAAAAACATAGTCTTCGGAGCACAGGGCTTACTTCCGATTTGGGTTACTTCCTCACACGAAGCGTGCAAGTTTTCTTTCGCCCAAATCGCTGATACCTTGTAACCAGGGCTCGAAATCGGAAAGTGACCCAGGACAGTACGTTCCGCCACTTCCGTCTTATGGGTGTTGAGTATCGCTTTCTCCGCCTCAGAGAAACGGTAAGTAAGAACCCCTGCAACGCATTTTGGCTGTGCTGCCTCACACGATGAACCTGGAGGGTTTACCGTGGTAGGCGCTGATGCCCGGTCGGGATCGTGCGCTTGTGTCTCCCCTCGTTTCTCGGTGTCAGACTGGAAGTAATGTAGTTCGTCTTCTCCCATACACTCATCCTGTGTAGGTATGTCTACACGATCAGAGTGATGAAGAGTCTCCGAACCTCCCCCTTCAAAACTTGCCATCCTGACTCCGAAAAAACTCCGAAAACACTGGCGAAACTCAACCCACTGGGACTCTCGTCGCTAAGTACGAAAATCCGCTCCTAGCTGCGCTGAAGGTGAGGAAAACGAAGCAAAAACGAAGCTAGGGTTTGCTGCGGCGCCCCCCGCTCCGCTCCGCCATCGCTCCCTCCTCTAGCCAACTGCTCTACCATAATTTTGAGCTACATCCCCAGGCACTGTCGGTAGCGACTAGAATTCGCCGCACACACCGAATCTCGGAAAGACATGAACCCTTGCTCCATGGACCAAGAGCATCCCTGCGCGAATGCATATTAACCTGGCGTGACTTCTGGCATTCGAAGTGCATGTGCGAAACCGCCGGCCCCGCCCACAGCGACTTGACCAACCACGCCCCGCCACCTGTCTTGAATTTATATTTAAGGGAACCAAAGGAACTTAGGGAACATAGGGAATTTAGGGGAAATAGGGGAACCTAGGGGAAATAGGGGAAACTAGGGGGAAACTAGGGGAAATTAGGGGAAATAGGGGAAACTAGGTGAAACTAGGGGAAATTAGGGTTTAGGGGAAATTAGGAAAATTAGGGGAAATAGGAGAATTTAGGAGAAATTAGGGTTTAGGGGGAAATTAGGGAGAAATTAGGGTTTAGGGGAAATTAGGGGGAAAATTAGGGGAAATAGGGGAATTAGGGGAAATTAGGGGAAATTAGGGTTTAGGGGAAATTTGGGGGGAAACTAGGGTTTAGGGGAAATTAGAGGAAAAATTAGGATTTAGGGAAAATTAGAAGGAAATTAGGGTTTAGGGGAAATTTGAGGGAAATTGGGGTTTAGGGGAAATTTGGGGGAAATTTAGGGTTTAGGGGAAATTAGAGGGAAATTAGGGTTTAGGGGAAATTAGGGGAAATTAGGGGGGAATTAGGGTTTAGGGGAAATTAGGGGGAAATTTAGGGTTTAGGGGAAATTAGAGGGAAATTGGGGTTTAGGGGAAATTTGGGGGAAATTTAGGGTTTAGGGGAAATTAGAGGGAAATTAGGGTTTAGGGGAAATTAGGGGAAATTAGGGTTTAGGGGAAATTAGGGGAAATTAGGGGGGAATTAGGGTTTAGGGGAAATTAGAAAAATTTAGGGTTTAGGGGAAATTAGAGGGAAATTGGGGTTTAGGGGAAATTTGGGGGAAATTTAGGGTTTAGGGGAAATTAGAGGGAAATTAGGGTTTAGGGGAAATTAGGGGAAATAAGGGGGGGGGATTAGGGTTTAGGGGAAATTAGAAAAATTTAGGGTTTAGGGGAAATTAGAGGGAAATTGGGGTTTAGGGGAAATTAGGGGGAAATTTAGGGTTTAGGGGAAATTTGAGGAAATTGGGGTTTAGGGGAAATTTGGGGGAAAATTAGGGTTTAGGGGAAATTAGAGGGAAATTGGGGTTTAGGGGAAATTAGGGGGAAAGTTAGGGTTTAGGGGAAATTAGGGGAAATTGGGGTTTAGGGGAAATTTGGGGGAAATTTAGGGTTTAGGGGAAATTAGAGGGAAATTGGGGTTTAGGGGAAATTAGGGGGAAATTTAGGGTTTAGGGGAATTAGAGGGAAATTGAGGTTTAGGGGAATTTGGGGGAAACTTAGGGTTTAGGGGAAATTAGAGGGAAATTGGGGTTTAGGGGAAATTAGAGGGAAATTAGGGTTTAGGGGAAATTAGGGGAAATTAGGGGGGGAATTAGGGTTTAGGGGAAATTAGAAAAATTTAGGGTTTAGGGGAAATTAGAGGAAATTGGGGTTTAGGGGAAATTTGGGGGAATTTAGGGTTTAGGGGAAATTAGAGGGAAATTGGGGTTTAGGGGAAATTTGGGGGAAATTTAGGGTTTAGGGGAAATTAGGGGAAATTAGGTGAAATTTAGGGTTTAGGGGAAAGTAGGGGGGGGTATTAGGGTTTAGGGGAAATTAGAGGAATTAGGGGAAATTGAGGGTTTAGGGGATATTAGGGGAGATTAGGGGAACTTAGGAGAAATTAGGGGAAATTATAGGGGAATTCGGGTTTAGGGGAAATTAGGGGAAAGTAGGGGAAATTAGGGGAAAGTAGAAGAATTTATGGGAAAATAGGAGAAGTTAGGGGAAATTAGGGGAAATTAGGGGAAATTAGGGGAAATTAGGGGAAATTAGGGGAGACTATGGGGAAATAGTTTCCCTTAATTTTAAGGAACTCGTAATTTTGAAAAACGCTTTGTGTTTCTAGCATTGATCTTGAGAGTGCAAACCTAGTAGGGCTAGACAGAGGAAGTTGGTGATATATTTTAGTCTACGGCATCGGATTTTGGTGAAACCTGGTATGTCACTTCCTAGGATAAAAAGAAAATTGGCTCCTTGTCTGCACTGCATTAGCCTAAGCAATAAATTCGAAACCGGCATACGATGTATAGAAAGGGAGACAGACCTTATTAGCCCTGATTTTCCCACGTTGTTCTTTTCAGCAGCTTCACATTTCCTGTACCGCCCATCCTTCAAGAGATGTCACCAGACAGTTGCTACGAGCACGACTCGAGTAGCGTATAATGTGACGACATCCAACTCGTCACTGCAATGGCAACAAAGCGCCCAACATTTGGAGACAGCGAAAGAACTGCACCCAGGAGTACCACTGTAGGTGCATGCGTCCGCGAGAGTAGGCTCAGCCCTCATAAAGCATCGACATTCGTGCACCTCGATTCAAAACACCCGTGCTCAACTCCACCACCTGCCAAATTATTCACCAACGCGGTCAATGGCCAGAACCCGAGCATCAATTTAAAGACCAGCCAGAATACACGGATGGCCTTGATTTAGCCGAACCATGCATCAATCCACGATGAAATGTTGCTAAACCTAGAGGAGGAAACGACTCACCTGGAGCGCTGCATCCGGGGAGAGAGCAAGCACTTCTGCACCAACTAGTCACCAAAAACACTGTTATGAAATTGTATCGATTTCTGTACTGCATGTATTAATTGCGCTCACAAATGTCATGCAACATGCATGCAAATGCAGGAAACGAATATATGGGGAAGTTTCAAACATGCTCAAGTTTTGAAATGCATCGTTGCATTCGAATCATGCGAGCGTCTAAAATTCTTCTTTACGTGGAAGTACCATGGAAATCCAGTGGTCGGTGCTGTTTCACGGAGTCGCACTCGTGATTGCCGTGGAATTTGCACCCAAATGCATCATAGGAACAAATCTGCAAGTTGCAAATAAGTTGAAGTTGTGGAAATGCATCTAGGTTGCACCGAACTCAATGAAGTGTTTGGGGTTCCGTCAAAGTGAAATTATGATCTATCAAAATGCATCGGTTTCAGTCCTTAATGAAGCCCAACTCATGACTGTCATGGAATTAGCATGAAAATGTATGATATGAATTAATGAACAAGTTGAAAAAATATTCAGATAGTCAAGTGCATCGTTGCATTTTCGGCGACTCACTTGCACAATATTACAGAATTACAGAATCCTAACACATTCATGACGCTACTGAAGATATCAAGTCACAAACATTGTATGCTTCAGAAATCCATGGCAAAATTGGATTCCATGCAAGTTAATAAAATTTGTACATTGTCCCAGAACTTCAAAATACAGCAAATACTGTGTTTCATAAAGCCATGCCATGAAATTCACTCCATTCGAGACTCATTCCAATAACTAAACTAAAGAACGTGTGAAGGCTCTGTAAATCTTTTGTGGGTTGGAAAATCTTGAAAAAATTGGGCTTCATGCAAATTATGAAATAGTGTACAACGTCCCATTGAAACTTCCTAATACACGAGGTGCTCTGTTTTTACGGGCTATGGCATTTGTTTCGTTCCATATCCCATGCCACTTTGTGCAGGTTTTGAAATCACATATGATGACTGTCCAAATCATTCTAGAGTGTTGCAAAAATGCGTTTTAAGTGCCATGTCATGAGTTCATCCGATTTAACGACAATGTGAAAAACGTAGGCAAGGTGGCAAGTTGGAAACATTCCTAGGTTCTTAAATGATTCATGAAAGCCACTGCAATACTCCTCATTTAACATAATTGCTTAATTTGAAAGCTGACTAGCTCAAAAATACCAAGACTTGCTTGAATACATATATATAAAAAATTCGTAAATGTCATAATTAAACTTCTTGGAAAAGTTCTAAATATTATATGTGCATCAAAGAGTAATGAAATTCCGAAGCATTTGAACTGTTCAGGACGTGCTTGGAGTGCGAAAAATGCACGAGGTCTGTGATCAAACTTCATGTCAAAACCAATCGTGGTCAATTCTACGAGTTTCCACGAGAACGCTAATCAGGCTGAATCCGAAACATTGTATCTAAACCGCTGAGCAAGCTGAATCAGAAGCCAAGCTGAAGCACGTTGAACCAGAATTCTGCGGCCTAAGTTTTCACTGAACCTTAAGGTGGTGCGTAAGGAAAACAGCCAGTGCCGAATAATCGTTGAATTCCGAGTCAATGCCATCCCAGTCCTTGCGGTACTTGGCAGGCCTCTGCGTTCGCGAGCTCCTTCGATACGCGCATCACCGCCATGGTTTGACGTGTAGATTTAAAATCCCAGATTCCCACACGTTTGCGTGCTACTTCAACGTTCTTGTACCAGGAGTTGACAAGTGATTCGCACATCTTCGTGATCGACTTCCGCAGAGCAAAATCCGCTGTTCTCTCCGGCTGCTCTGGCTCGTCTGGAACAACGGCAGCCGATACCCCCCGAGAGGGATCGTACTCCTCCACAGCTCGATCATACGAGTCCTTCTTTTCCTCCAGTTTTCGATTCACGTGTTTCTGACGTTCCCGTTCTTATTCCAGACGTAGGGAGATGTTGGCCACTGGAATAAATGCTGCGTGCCTATCCCCTCGCAAACGCATCTTCTGTTCATCGACCAAGTTGATGACGCCCCCTCGCACTCGAATGAGGGCGGCCATTGCTGCCTCCTCAAGTCCAGTCATGTCGGAACCGCCTTCGACATTACCCGTCCATGCCGTCGCCATGAGTGGTGACATGAAGTTGCCTTTTGATTCCGTTGGAATGGTTGTGATTGAGGGGGGTCGATGCATGCGGGTTACGAGGTGCTGAAGAAATATCGTCGCAGACTCGGGCTGGATATATTGGAATCATTGCAGATGTCCCGTCGTTCTCATCGACACGCCATGCTTGTTCCTGCCATGACGCCAATTTAGTTCCCAACCAATTGAAACGTCATCCCAACCGACAGTAGTGTTTCAACATAGTGTTTCAACACTGTTTTGCACTAGTGGCGAACATGTTGATTTTCCATGGGTTCCTAGAAGACGTCGAAGCTTGATGTGTTCGCAAACAACATGTTCCAACGTGGGTCCATCTACGGAGACTCCAACAGATGCGAGATATGGAGGACCATGTGCGCCATGGTTATGATTTCTGCACATGCTAAATTTCTTGTCCAGGATCTGCGCGCGTTTCTAGGAAAACTTTCCACCGTTGTTGACATGATCAGTAAAAAGTACCGCTGAACTGGACATTACTTTGAATGAAAAAAAACCATCACACAGGATCCAATTGCAATGCACACGTAAATTGTCATTGTCACTTTTCACAAGCTACGAAATTTTGTATACATGGTCAAGCTGCAAATGTGTGTTCCGTCGAATGAACACTTTGGAGATCTAGGGACACATGTAGCAGAGGTGACCTCCAGCTATGGCCCCGGGGAATTGAAGGATGGGGGCAGGGGACCCGGCGCTTACTGGGCGGGTAGCCCCATAAAATTTGATTTTTTTTTTTTTAAATTTTAAAAAAATTCTTGGAAAAAAATAAAGGCTATAAAAACCAAAATTCAATGAGATCAACCCTAGCTACCCCGTGATCGATGTTTTGAGTGAACCCTAAAATTGCTTAACGGGCAACGGGTCCTACCGGATCCGTCACCCTTATTCAAACCCTTCTCGCTCCGTTCGATGGGTTTGAAAAACCTTATATTACTCATGTAAATTTTTGAGACCATTTGTCTCAAAACAATAAAATAAATAAATAAATAAATAAATTTAAAATTTAAAAGAAAAATAATGAAAGTTGGGGCTGCCCGGTGAACTATGATGAGCTTGAACCCTAAAAGCCTAAACCTTTCGTAAGGCTGGAGTATCGGCTAAACTTTACCGTGAATTTTTGCAACGTATACTCCTGGTCACTCTCTTCGCTCCGGGGGAACAGCTCTCAGGTGAGGATTTTGTGGATTGTCCGTATTAATACATCTTATTGTATTACATGGGTGTTGATACTGTATGAATGGATCACATCTCCTCTAACATCCCTGAATGGCTGGTGCATGCAAATATGAATATCAGCTGCGGCAGCTCTTGGAGCGTTGTATTACTACGTATTGGCTCACCAGGCGGACTTCGACGTTTGTTGACCGTGTAAAGGCTCGGTGGCAGAAGTCATATTCAAACCCTGGCTTGAGCTGATTAATTCTCAGGGTTGTCGAGTGCTGGGCAACAACTGTGTGGTAGATGTGATCCATGACGACGAAAGCAACAAGATTACAGGAATAGTCGCCAGTAAGTCTGATGGAATACATTTATGATCAGTTTTCAGCTTGTTTGCCGATTTTTCTTCACATTGTTTACACTTGAGTTTTTGGTACCGTAGCTTTGGTATGTAGTGCCTAGTGTGTGGGCGTGAGATTTTAAAGATAGCGTAATCGAGACTTTCAAAATGTGCAGTGGACGGCAGTGGGGAACGTACAGTCTGCGATGCTGATGTAGTGGTCTTTGCAGTCGGAGTCCAAGCAATGCAGGTAACTCCATGGGATTACCACATCTACTAACTTTGTTTCAAGACACTTTAATTACAATGCTGGATAGTATTTTAAGTTAGTCAACCCGTTGCTTTTGTTGAGGAAGTGCATCCTTATTCAAACTGTCTATGAAATAGAGGATTGTGGCATCCTCTCCGGCCTTGGCAGGCCGTCCAGAGTTTGCAACTATTTCAAATCTGGGCACTGTTGATGTTCTTGCAACTCGTTTGTGGCTCGATCGCCGTGTTCCGTTGAAGAATCCGTCAAATGTGCTCGCTGGGTTTGAGCCAACCACGGGAGCCACGGTCTTCGACTTAAATGCCTTACAAGTACGAATTTTCTGATCTCTTCTTAACTTCAATTACCAGAATTGAATTAGCAACTATGGAAATGCCCGTATCCATGTTCCCTCCTTGCTTTTTTAACGACATGAAAGTAACCAGCAGCCTACATGTCGCTTGTATCACGTTCAGCCTCGTGATGAATCTACTCAGACGACCTTTGCTTGCTTCATCATGCAGAATGAATTCGCTGATCAACCTGGAAGTGTCTTCGAGGTGGACTTCTACCATGCCAACCAGCTCCTTCCACTAACAGATGACGCAGTCATTAAGAAAGTAAGAATGTCCCAGCGATCTCACCCGAACTGAATCTCGATATTGAGGCTCATACCTTATTACTTGACTAAGCAAAATCGATTGCCAGTGAGGAACTTTCTTTCAAATGGAGGCTAATTTTACCCACTGTTGTTGTGTGTGACCCAGGTCATGAATGAATACTTAACAAGGTGTGAGTCAGGATTTGAAGCCTCTAAAGTGATAGACAGCAGCGTCCTACGCTTCAAAGGGGCAGTGACGCTCTTCAGACCAGGCTCTCACCAGCACATGCCCTCCACCACAACAAGCTTCCGGAATGTGTTCATGTCAGGTGACTGGCTACAACAAGGTCCTGGAGCACATGGCGCCCGGGGCCTATCCCAGGAGAAGGCATCTGTCACCGGCCTTCTGGCAGCTAATGCAGCTGCCTCTAGTCTAGGATTAAAGTCTCAAGTGGAAGTACTACCAGTGGAGGAGGACGAGGCTCACATTGCAGCTGGGAAATCTGATGCCCAAACCCTGCGTCAACCTTTCTTGTAGATCCTCGTCCAGGAAACCATGAAATCCAAATCCATTCTAGTTGTATTACATCTCATTCATGAACAAGGGTCCTGTATTTTACTGAAGTACTCAAATCTGCTGAATTCTGAAAGGCTAATGCGAATTGCAATACCTTATCAACCTTGCTCTTGTATCTGATGGTCATAGACATCGAGGACAGAAGTTGGAACCATCTGTGGCATAATGTTTAACCAAATTGATATTTTACAAGAGAAATTGCCGTAGAAGGATTACATTCAACAGAACTGGCAGCGTTGTTCCTCTTCTGATCTAGCTTGTGGAGCTTCCAGGGCAGAAGATGATTCCCTCACAATCTGTACGTACGTTACGAAACTAGAGCACAGCTTAAAATGAAGTCTTGTGAGGATAGATATTGATCGAAACATCAGCACGGTATAATCTACAGCCTCTGTAGATCTCCTTCCATCTTTTGTCTGAGATTGGATTACACAAAACCACACCAATCCCCACTATCTCCTGGATTTTTGTAGATTTCAGATGTGAAGCAGCGCGTTTTGGAGATTAACGCGGTTTAGGGGCTGTACAGCGGGTTTGGGATCGTCTCTCCCGAGGCTCGGGTGGAGGGAACCGAGCGGCACTGCATGAGCGGAACCCTATCGACCACGGAGAGAGAGGGAGAGAGTCTCGGGCAGGGAGAGGGGGGGGGAGTGAGACGAGAAGCGCAAGGGAAGGAAGGGAAGGAAGGGAACGCAGGTTGGGGGGGCAAAGAGTGCAGTTTCAGTGAGTGGGTGGACTCGGCCATGGCGTCCAGCCGCTAACTTAACAGACCCGACGGACCCACGGACCCCGTTCCCGCGCAGGCTCCTCCACCAGGACGAGGACGCCGTCATCGCCTTCTGCTTACTGCGCCTCGTCTCTTACGGTTGTTTTTCCTGCCTGCACAGGGCGGGGTTTTTTATCGCGCGCCAGGGAGCGGGGTTTTGTTACCGCACAGGGAGTAGTGCGTTTTGCTTAGGGTTTGAAGGTGGGGCGATTGGCGTCGTGGAGGGGAATGCCGGGGGGTTTTCTCGCCCGTGTTGGTATTTGAGGAGGGGGTGTTTGGCGTGGCGGGGAGGCGGGAGCGATGTGGTGGGAATCAGGGTTTGGGCGGGTGGTGGGTTTGTAGTGCAGGATTTTAGGGGCGTGGTTATTGAATTGGGGGCGTGGAGGAGGTGGGGAAGAAAGAGCTGTTTTTTTGAGTTATGGGCCGGAGGGTCTTGCCGGCCTCGGAGGGGACGCCCGGGAAGCTGTTGGTGCGAGGAGGTTGAGGGGGGGAGCGGGGGAGGTGGAGGAGCCGCTCCTGCGGTGGTGCGGCAATCATTTCGAAGAACAAAGCCAAGGAGATGGAGCTGATCGAGCTTGGCAAGAAGCTGAGCAAGTCGCAATCGAAGGATGCGCTGGTGAAGCTGCTACTGGTACGTGCCTCTGAACTGAAAGAAAATGAGAGGAAAGATGAGAGGGAATTTGTGTAGTTTTTTGAGCCGAGGAATAATTCCGGGCGCAGCTCACCCGGCGCATTACGGTCGTAGTAGTGGCGACAAGAATGCTCGGCGAGTTTCTCGATGGGCGTCCCTTGCCTGGGAAAACGGCCATTTTTGGAGTAGAATTGAGGAACGTAGAGGAATGTAGAGCAATGGTGCATCGGGTGGGTTTTGAGGCACGGCAGGCGTTCGAAATCAGGGTTCTCTTGGGGGCTGTTGCAAAACTGGACTCGCAAGTCGTTCGATTGCACTGACTGTGGATGAGTGGCAACCGCCGTGAGAAAACGCGGGGCTCCGCCGGAATCGAAAAAAGTGAGAGACTGGGAGTTTTGGGTCGATTCCCCGGGAGGGGCACGGTTTAGGGTCGCAGGCGCAGAGGGAGTCCGGGGACCGGGTTTTTCCAGGACGTAGTGTTGCAGCTTGTGCCATCACCAGTCGTTTTTGCGCGGTGACGGCATTTAGGTCTCTGAGATACTAGGTCGATGGCTCTCTTGGGCTCGCTTGCTGTTGTTGTGAAGGCCCCGCCTCGTGGATCGTTGTTCGGAGTGTAACGAGATGCCCCTCGTGGGGTGATGATTGTGCAGGAGATATTCCAGCTGATCGTGACGAATTTCAAAGGGCTGGACGACGTGAACAGTCCCTCATTTTCGAGGAGGGTGAACATTTTGGAGACGGTTGCGAAGGTGTGGTCATGTGTGGTGATGCTGGACCTGGAATGCGACGACCTGATATTGGAGATGTTCGAGACCTTCTTCGATACTGCAAGGTGTGTGTCGATGACCTAACGAGACCAGATTTTTGTAACACATGCATGCCGATGTTTCGCTGGCCTGGCCCCGCGCCCACATTTGTTTCGTTTGCCGTATGGTATGGCATGGTATGGTTTTGCGGTGCCACGAGGGTGGCGAAGCTTGAGGGTAGTGAATGACACCATCCACTGTGTGGGCATTGGCAGTGACGAGCAACCTCACAACGTGTTTGTGGCTATGAGGAACGTGTTGACCCTTGTGTTGGAGGAGAGCGAGAAGATTCCGGCTGCGATGGTGGAGGTGATTCTGAAGAATCTGTTGAAGCAAAAGAAGGTGGGGTTGACGGAAGTCAGGGGTGTTGGAGGTGTCTGTTGGGGATAGTGGTTGAGCGGCAGAAATGGGGGTTTGGTCATGGGTGCAATTGGTCGAGCCCTGCCACAGACGATTGGCGCAGTTGATGAGTACTGGGGCAATTTTGCGGCTTGGCTGAGAATCAGACTTTGTTCCCGTTGTATTTTGGATGGACTTGTCCTGGTGTGGTACTGCTGCTTGTTTGCTTTGATACCATGGTATGCGGTTGGTGTACATTTGGCTGCGTCAGGGTCGATTCCTGGTCTTCTCGGTCGAGACCGCAGGAGGTGATGCGTTGATTCGCGGTCAGAATGGTGTGGTGTCATGTTGTCGATCTGTGCAGCGTCGATGGCACCTGATGTTTTATGGTGTCGCCGTGATGTTGAGCAGGAGGGTTCGGCTGCACGGAAGTTGGCGATCGCTGTGGTCGAGAAGTGTGCGGACAAGTTGGAACCGTACGTGCGAAGCTTTCTGACATCTGTTATGGTGGAGGGAAAGAGCTTAGACAGTGGACTCCACAAGGATCACCACGAAGTCATATTCGAGCTGTACTGCTGTGCTCCTCAGTTGCTGCCAGGCGTCATTCCCCACATCAACGACGAGCTTGTGGTACCGTCCGTGTCTCTTGGTTTGGTTTTCATGGCACGCGCTGTGAACTTGGGCGACCGGGGGGACCGATATCAATGAATTATAGTTTGTTGCGCATTTTCTTGCCTAATCCGCTGAAATTTCAATCTTTTGACTGATTGGGGTACGTCTTGCAGATGGATCTGCCTGCATAATGGTCAATGGGGATGTCGTTGCTAGAGGCTCACAGTTTTCTATGAAAGATGCTGAGGTCGTGACGGCCTGTGTTTATTTGGATAACGTAAGTCAACGTCCTACCATGTTATTCCTGTTCAGTTTTACTTATCCATTCATTTCTGCGTACTCTTGGGTCTGTAGAGTGTTTGAGGGAACATAATTTGGGACGTGTACTATGTATTGTTAGGTTGCGTTTCGTGTATTTATCAGTTATAAATTTACGAAAATTCTCGGCTTGTGTTTATTGACATCTGCATTTTAGTCTTTGGGGAGGGATGAACATGCTGATGGAGATTCTTTTCATGGAATCGGCAGGTTTCAGGGTACCGGGGTACAAAATCCAGTTTGAGAGAACAAGCCAGTGAAGTTTAAACTCTCGCGACCTATGAATATGGCCGATCATTACGATTCGAATCCCATACAGGTAAGCTGCAATTCGATGTGTTATACGGTTTTACACTAATCTTTTCGGTTTTGTTACCACCCACTCAGGACCAATAGTATTCTGAAGGACTTTGTTCTGTCTTCCAATTACAAAATCGAGCAAACTTTGATTGGGCTTTTGAATATTTGAAATTTTTGCAGGTGTGCTATCGTGACCCGTACGAGGAGATAGCCCTGGGTCTAGCTTGCTGGATTTGGGATTACTTGCGGCGCAGCGGGGCGACAGGATACTTGTTGCCACTTTCAGGAGGCGCTGAAAGCTCATCAGTAGCTGCTATTGTTGGTTCTATGTGTCAGCTTGTTGTCAAAGGTCGGTACCGAACTTCCTGAACCCTCCATATACACGCCGTGCGTCTGTTTTGATTGAGTTTCACTTTAGTTTCCCATCACGTGTAGTGTTTCCTAACTTATTTTGAAATCTGTTGCAGCTGTGAAGGAAGGCGATCAGAAAGTCACTGCATATGCTGTTCGCATTGGCAATTATAAAAACAATGAAGTACCCTAATCGGCTGAGGACGTGTAAGTGAAGACCCTATAAGTGCAAGGACAGCATGGGCCTTTTTGAAGTCAGGAGGCGAGATCTCCCATGGACTTTCAGTTTATGAGTGCACACTAAGGATGCCAAATCAGGTTTGCACACTTCAAATACTTACTGAGCTTGCATTATGGCAGTTTGCATGCCCAACTGTGGTGCTGCAACTCTTTTTCAACTTTTTTTCTGCTCTTGTGCTGGTTTTAGGCGTTGGTGTGACACCAATTTTTACAGTTTCTACTTCTCTTTGACAACCTGGGAATGGTCTGAATGTTTCAGGTCAAAACAATTTCAAAGTTTTTGAGCAATGGGGTCCGGTGGCGGGGCTGTGCCGCCGTTCGGGATGGGGGATTCGGAGTTCCAGCAGGTGCAGCAGCAGCTGATGCAGAACCCGAACCTGATGAGGGAGATGATGAACATGCCGGATGATGAAAGATGATGATAGTCTTAATCAGACGTAGACATGGGTTTTACACTGAGCACATTGTTAGCAGGTGCTGCTGAATCCCCGGGACAGATATCCCAACCTTGACAAGGTCGCCCTTGCCTGTGAGAAGGTCAGTAATTTTTTACCATTTTTATTTTTACCATGCTTCTTTGCTGACAGCATGCGTACTGTCGTAGTTTAAGATTCCTTGTTTGTCAATGATCTGGTTGCAAACAGTATATTCTGCAATTATTTGAGAGTTCGTTGGTATCCTCATTCTGAACCTGTATGCACTTCGTTCAAGAGATTATTGTATTAGTGTGACACAAGTTGTTTTGTCGCACCTTCAGCTGCTCTTGGTCACATCAACCATTCCACCATCGCCAGGGCCATACCCCGGGGTTCCATCAGTACCAGCGCCAGAATCAGCTCTACCAGCGCCTGTGCCTGCCAGAACCTAGGTAAGTCGCTTTGATAATTGTAGGTGAATGAATTAACATGGTACTTCCATTAGAACAGTGTCCACCTCGCTATTAAATTGGTGACTTGGATCTTTACACGCTTTGGTTGTTTGTTTTCAAATTCTCATCATTTTAATGTCTTTCATCAATATGAGGACACTGATCTCGAAATTCTTGGTATGTCATCAGGTCGAAGTTTCTTCCAGCATCAGCGTATCTCGGATACCCATACGATTGGTGGTGGTGGCTGTGAGCAGTTTAGGGTTTAGGGTTTTTGGATGGTACAGGGTTCATGGCGTAGGGTTTTAGGGTATGTTTGTTGTTTCTTTAGGGTGTGTTTGTGGGTTTAGGGTGTGTTTGTGGGTTTAGGGTGTGTTTGTGGGTTTAGGGTGTGTTTGTGGGTTTAGGGTGTGTCTGTGGGTTTAGGGTGTGTTTGTGGGTTTAGGCTGTGTCTGTGGGTTTAGGGTGTGTTTGTGGATGTAGTTTTTTCACTCGTGTATAATATTATAATGAGGGTGCGGGACAGCGATGAGGATAGCCACGAGGAGCTGTAGGCAGTTGCAGATGAGTGTAGGCTGTGGAGCTCAGCTCGTTAGGAAGGGGACCTGTCGGTGGAGGGCTGTGGGGATTGAGATGGCTTGTGTGCTTAGTGTTGAGGTAGCTGCTGGAGGAATTTAGTTGCCCTGCAACTGCAGAATTGGAGAGACGGAGAGGGGGTGATCGAAGCAGTACTGCTGGCATTACAAAGGGAAACTACGGGAACTTTGGGGAACCTTTGGGGAACTTAGGGGGAACGTAGGGGGAACTTAGGGGGAACTTAGGGGAAAGGTTTCCCCTACTTCCTAGTAACTTAGAATTTCGAAAAAAGCTTTAGCTATTCTGATTGCTCATTGTTTGCAGATTCCAGCGATATCAATATCGCTGCCAAAGACTTAACCATCGCGGATACCTAATAGCTATAGGACACCCCTGTAACCCTAAACCCTAAACCCTAAACCCTAAACCCTAAACCCTAAACCCTAAACCCTAAACCCTAAACCCAAACCCTAAACCCTAAACCCTAAACCCTAAACCCTAAAAACCTAAACCCTAAACCTAAACCCTAAACCCTATAACCCTAAACCCTAAACCTAAACCCTAAACCCTAAACCTTTATTCCATGACATTTTTTAACATGAGGTCTTTAAATAAGCCATGACTGTACTTTAATTAAAATGGACGTAAAATTAAATCCAACTAGAACGCTAGCGGCAAATACAAGACATATTTTATAATTTAGAGTGGATTTTAACTTATAGATGTAAAAATCTCATGCGTAAAGCCTTAATTGCATGACATTTTTGAAGATGGAATCCTTAAATACAGCCATGACTGTACTTTAACTTGGAATTACGTCAAAAAATACTATAAGACGCTTTTAGACAAGAAAGAAAGACACAATTCATACCTTGGACTGATTTGTAACTTCAAGATGCAAAAACTCATACTAAAAGTGATAAGGCCATGACATATTGAAAATCTAAATCCTCATTAGTTAACATTTTTGACGGCCATAAGTCATAAAGTATATCACAATAAAACTCCACCACGTCCTAAGGCCTTGCCAACGCTCTCCGTCAACACAATCCATTCTTCATTCCGACGTGGCATGCATGCGCAATGAGCTGACGAAGTTTGAAAACCACAAACTTCATCCGCTCATATCTCATGCATCCAACATTGGAATGGAGCGTGCTTTAACTTTTTGGAACTGTACGGTTAGAGTCCACCTCGTGGGGCCCTCCGTTTAGAATCGCCCTTCACCGAGGCAAGGGTTTACGGTTGCCACCCCCATAAAAGGGACCTTGCATTTTCTATTATTAGCCGTATATGTGGGGCCCACGCTATAGACAATTGTGAGGGAATTCCGGTCATATGTAAGGCTTTGTCATCGGAGTTTGCAGGCATGAGATATAGATGGATGAAGTTTCAAGAATCTAAAGTTCATCCGTCTATATTTCCTAAATGAAGATAGTCTATAGAAATGTTTTTACATATTCTAATTCTTTGAGCTTAAAATAGGGTGTAGGTGTCCTTAAAACTTTGATCGCTTTGGCCAGTTGATAATGATTCCTATTTTAAGACTTTACCTTTGATTGCCTATAACTCCTAAGCAACACTATTTATGGAAAAACTTTTAAAAGCATCATGCAAAAATAACTAACAACTATGACATAAGCCTTTGAAAATTTCAAAATTGCTTTAAATAGACCAAAGTCAACTACCCTAGCTCAAAGTCAACGAGGCTATATCTCCAAAACTACAATAGTCTATAGAAATGTTTTTACATATTTGGATTCCCTATACCTTAAAATGGGGGGGCAGGTCACTTCAAAATGCCAAAAAAAGTATGCCAAAAAGGCGGGAACACCCTTGTAACCCTAAACCC
The DNA here is from genome assembly GCA_014871385.1 of Ceratodon purpureus. Taxonomy (NCBI): domain Eukaryota; kingdom Viridiplantae; phylum Streptophyta; class Bryopsida; order Pseudoditrichales; family Ditrichaceae; genus Ceratodon; species Ceratodon purpureus. The sequence goes on along the minus strand of CM026421.1, from coordinate 67,602 downwards.
TAAACCCTAAACCCTAAACCCTAAACCCTAAACCCTAAACCCTAAACCCTGAACCCAATGTGAGAACCCCTCGCCCCTCCCGGTTTTTTCCACCCTAAGCCCATTCCACCACATGACAGAATTTGCGCCGTTGCATCGTCGACAAAAACAAACCCTCCCTCCAACCCATAAAACAATATCACGGAAAACAAAGAAATTGCTCGCGCTGGAACCCGTCACAACGACCGCCTTGAACCTTCGAAGCTGTCGACTCCTCCACTGCAGCCGCTCGCCTTCCTGCTGAACTCCACAGCCGTCGACGTCTAAGCCTTGTCAATGTGGCCGCAGCTCTCCGAGCTCCTCCTCGTGACTGGATCTCCCGGGCACCGCCCGCTCACGTCCTCATCCTAACCCGTTTCTATTGTCGGGAGCTTCTACGATATTTCACGATATCAGCCACGCTCTGCACCCACTCCAAGGCTCCCGCTGTACGCACCTGAAGACTATCGAGTACAGCTCGTAGAACTTGCGATCTCACAAAATGGGAAATCGAAGTCACGTTCTATCAGTTTCACAATAAGTTCACACACCCGAAAACCCTAATTTCGTTTTCAGTGTCGAGCGAAGGAATGTCGACCTATATTTCCCCCCCCCCCCCCCCCCCAAGACTCCCCGTGTCATCAAAGACACAGCCAAGGTAGCCCCCTGATGGACAATGGCAAGCCGAGTGGGTACCGTTTGCCTCCGACCTGACCTGGGAGGGTATGGGGATTGGGGTGTGAGGCCTTCGAAATTTGATTTCATGGAGCACTTCAATATTAAATGAATCATATAAAGATGACTAAATTAATCATCCGATTCGTACGAAGTGTGTGCAGGCACTGCATTACTCTGAGATAGCAATTTATAGTCCTGTCCTCATTCCATTCACTACTTCACATGGTCCATGCAAGTAACGTGATTACTTCCCTCTATTGATTCAGATAATCTTCTCACCTACGAATTTATTTATAATAAATCGTGTAGGTTATCTAGTGAACGACTCTTATGTAAACATGGTTGTGAACAAGTCAAATGGATAATGACCATTAAAAAAAAACCAAAAATAAAAAAATAAAAATAAAAAATAAAACAACACGCCTTTTCTACATGTGGGAATTAGGAATATGTCATCCTACCTTCACCTAATTTTTTCATGCGAGTTTGGAAGTCTTACGATCTAAAAATCCAAGAGGATTGCATGCACTCGAAGAAGGAGAAGAGTCTGCATCCTTGACCCTTTAAGGTCCCACTCCACCACTGATTTAACCCCTAATTGACCAAAGTCCTAGAATGGGCGTTTTTGAAATTTGGGCAGGTTCCTAAAAATTCAAATTTACTTCAAATTTTTTGAATTTTTTTGTGGAAAATGGTTTTTTCAAAAGGTTTATGGGAATTTTTTTTTTATTTTTTTTGGATGAAGTGAGCAAAAGTTATGCTCCTCTGAGCATAAAACGCTATTCCACGGGCAGGCTCTCAGCCACTGTGAATGCAGCAATTTCTGCCCAAAACTGCCCAAAACTGCCCAAAACTGCCAAAATCTGCCCAAATCTGCCCAAATCTGCCTAAAGACAAAACTTTGAAATTCCACCAAAAATCTAAATTTTATTTTTTTCCAAAAATAAGAATTCCTATGTGTAGAAGAGCCACTAGAGCATGTTTCCACCGTTTGGATTTTTAATCCAAGAATTTTTCATATGCTATTTTTATTGTAAAAAAACGGCCTTTGTATGTGAATTTCAGCATACCCCTTTGTGGAAATTGATGATTTTCTCAAGGTTCTACACCTCGTATGGGTATGAGATTTTGTGGACATGTACCTAATTCACCTAGGAACGAGAATCTAAAGAGTTGCCATCCAAATTAACTCAAAAAAATGGTTTTTTTAGGACCCCAAAATACTGCTGTCCTCTTTTTGCAGGGTAAAAAAAACTTTTTTTTCAACTCTGAATGTTATAATCTCTCAAATGGTAAGGAATCAGATTGTGAGATTTGACATGCACATAGACATAGAAGTTAGATACAAGATCTTACGGTTGGAAATACCAAAATTGGTTTCAATTTTTCACTATCCAGCTTGCTTTCAAAAGGGAGTATTTGGTGGCAGTTTAGAGCAAAAACATCCTAGGTCAATTAGGGGTTAAGGAATGTGTTACACAATGTTCGATGATTCACACAACTCGAGTGGTGAATATACAAGCAATAGTTGTCAATCTCAATGTGGAGATCACATCTATACGGTTGGCTTTATATATGTTAAAAAAAAAAACAAACCATTTATATTTTAAAGTTAGTTTTGCAAGGTTTTCTTTTGAAATTCGATTATAAATCCCAATTAGACAATTCTGTATCGAAAAAATTGTTATGAATTTGGAATTACAAGTACTTTGTGGTGGTGTAATTTCCATTACTTCACTTCACTTGTTGGGGAAGAATCGTATGTAAGATCTCACTTTCTGAATTGGCGATGAAAGTTGACATAAACAAATTCTATGGATTTTCAAAAAAATCACGGGATCGTACCTTGAAGATCCAACACCGTGCAAATGGTAGTCAACTTACGCAAGAATCCAAGAGCAAATAAAAAAACTGGATGAATAGAAATCCAATACCACATAAATGGGGCTGCTGGAAGTCGTCGAGCTTCGGGAATCCTGGAGGGCCGAAGGGTGAACACTGTCATCCTTGTTTGACTCAGGTGCCCAAGAGGATTGAGAAGGGGAACTAAGGTAGAGACACCCATTTCCGACCGGGTCCCCATAACCGATCAGCAGTCTTCTCCAATTCCAACCCTCTGTCAGATTTAAAATATCGACAGATCTAGAAGAAAGTATCAAGCATGATTGGTAGAGAGGGAATCATAAGGAAATATTCTGGTAGTAGTATAGTGATCGGATTTTCGTGTCATGGTGGTCGGTGTTAGGTGGGCCCGGTCAAATAAGTTTAGGACTTCATTCGGCTGTAGATTCCATCTTCGGCTAGAGTGAGTTTCGTGATCTTCGATCCCGGGCATGGAGGTTTAGATTGTCCGTGGCCAATGGCTCCACATTGCCAATGAACTTACCATGGTACAACTTGTTTTACAATATGACGTCCTCCTTGTTCATCTTCTATATTCTCCGTGCTAGGCATAGGTAAGATGGTCCTTCGAATCGGGACCCCCACCAAGGCATGCTAGCCATTCATTTTTTGGTAATCCCTGGCCCTAGGCTTTGCGTGATGAGGGCCTCGTAAACTACATTCATGCGATGGATTCTTCTTTTGCGTCAAAATAATAGAAATAAAAGTAAGGCATGCTAGCCTTCTGTTGGATGAATGATTTCATGTAGGTATTCTTTTGCATACTGAACCCTTTGAACGTGACGGTGTTGGGCTTCCGGTACTCACAACATTATTTGGATGATGGAACGAGGGCTATGAAACCAAAAGATTCAATGAGATCAACCCCAGGTGCACCCAGCCATAGTATGTTCTGAGTGCACCCTAAGGCTTAACGGGCACGGGGGTCCTACCGGACCCCGTGCCCTTATTCAAACCCTTCTCGCTCCGCTCGATGGGTTTGAAGGGCCTTCTATTGTTTGTACACTTTCATGAGGATTGCACGTGTTATCGTATATAGAATACTAAATTTAACTGCTTGGTTTCATATTTCTGGTACTATTTTGTTCCTTCGGATGGATACTAGTAGTACCTAAGCTGACGGAAACTTAAGTTACACATTTCATTCAACCCCACACGGAATTCCATTTTCGTGATCCCCAATCCATTATTTTTTCGGGACTTAAGCGTCGACATTTGATTACCCGGTGGCCTTTCAACCTTCCACCTGGGCATTTCATGACACACTCCTATCCGCCGACAGTGGTCTCACAGCTGAATCTTGCACCCATTCGAAGGATGTCCGCACAGGCGATTGTGGACGTATGTTGCACTGTTCCTGCCGTGTTTGCTGTGCGCCCCAGCGATTTGCTCCACGTCAGGCACCACGTCCCATATCATATTGTCGAGCTTCTCCCGAGGCCAGGACGAACCCATCCATTCATCCGAAGCCAGATTCCCCCCCAGGACCGCCCCTGCGTGCAATGAGATTTGGACAAGGTTGAGGGTCTTGTACTCTATCGTTTGCAATGGAATTTTCCTTCTGCATGAACAAAAATAAAAATAAAAAAATAAAAACAGATTTGGACGAGGTTATCATCCTCGTCGAAGGACCCGAAATTTATTGATTTCCATCCACGAATTCTATTCATTGCTTTGTGAATCGATGGACTGCAACGACTGCAGTTGTTCGGTCACACCTCCACACATGTTCCCTGGATGGGTGTTATGGAAATTAAACCGGTACTCCCCCACTCAGTCCCGAGGTTACCACCCCCTTTCTAATTTCGGAGTGAAAATATCTTTACATACGGCTCTGATTCCTTGAGAGCTCCGAGAGAGGCGGAGAGGACTCACAGGACTAGGGTTCCAAATCGTGAGAGTTTGTCCCCGCTTTACATATCCCGGACACCCGGTTTAACTCTATGGACTGTTGAGTGTTAAGTGTTACGCAATGCTGTGCTCCCGACTTTGTTAAGTTTGCCTTGATGAGTGATAAATTTCTCACAGATGACTTTTTATCGGAAGCATGTTTTGGAGGGAGATACGTATGGGGTCAAGGAATGGTTTCTAGGTGCCAAGTGACTCCAGAAGTCCATTTTCGAAACAATTTGATTGGTACATGCATTGCTAAGATCATCAAGTAAAAGAGCATATCTTTTACGCTCATAAAATAAAAGATGAGTGTACTTTTAAGTTTATTAACTTCAAAAAAAAAAAAAAAAAAAAAAAAAAAAACAAAGGCCACCAGGCAAGGTGGCAAGGATATCAGAGGGGTCCACGTACAACTGGTTAATTCCAGCCTATGGATTTAGAAACCCACACTCGATCCTCCTTCCCACTTTCACCCACCTTCCTCCGACCTTCTCCCCCAAGCTCTTTTATTTCGAGTGTAATCTATAACTTACTTTCACATATACAGCGTACGTACATTTTTTAAATCAAATAAAATGAGTGGAGACATAAAAGGAAAATGTAAAATGTAAAGGGATATAAATGAATGAGAGACTATAGGAAAGTCATGTAATGTATTTGGTCATAGGAACGATGTTGATGGACTGCAACTGTTTTTTCCAAATCACTTGTTCAAAGCTGTGTGTTGGACACAACTGCTTTCTGATCTTAATTTGCTATTCCATAACATGTTACTTTTTTCGTTTTCGATTGATTTCAAACCAAGTTCTTGCTGAGATAGGCGTGTTGAGGTGGGCTGAGGTGTACCCCAACCCTTAAACCCTAAACACACTTTTATGTTCTATGCTCGACAAGGTTACGATGTCGAATTATTTACGTCAATGTATCCATTCAGTTCCATTATAAGATCATTAATGTTGATGTGTTCATTAACTGTGAATCCTAAACCTCGCAATAAATATCGACGGTATAGTATTTTCCAACTCATTACAAATATATATTCCACTGTGATCAATGAAGGCAAATATTGCACCCTTAAACGTTCCGGAAGTTCATGCAATAACTTTGGACATATGACATTCCACTTCTTCGATATACATATATATTAGTTATCGTTTTTTGATTTTAATTTGTTTTTTCTATTTTCTATTTTAACCACTTTTTCATATTTGAACCTTTTCTATTTTTATTTTAGCCGTTTTATTCCTGGCGTTTTTTTGTTCAATTTTTTCCTCTTTGGTTCGTTCAGTCGTTTATAACATTGACACACAACTTGTATCTTCAAAGCATAATGTTCTTGTTCAGGTAAGCACTGAGGGTTTTCAATATTCCCAAGGGCAATATTTAAACATATGATCTATTTTTGCGGTTGTAATTTCGATTTGGATATTTATTTCTCAAAATACGATATTGATCCGTCTAGCATTAGTCAATGAATGTGTTTAGTGCATACATGCTTGTGGCTATTCCTTTGCTCTTAATTTATCGGATTGTAATGACAAGTTCAATACTTACAACGTCGTGTATTTCTTGTAAAACGTTTTTCACACAATATACTAGTTCCATGCAACTAACAAGTTGAATGCAACTCTAAACACATTGCAGTTGTAGATGAAGAGCAACCGGCCTCGTTAATCGCCAAACCCACATGGCCCCAAGGTCTAGCACATGTTGCGTTCCAATCGTTCAGGCATCACGGCTATCAGGGTTATCCTCAAAGTCACATGTTGAGTATTAATTAAACCCTACCACATGACTCATGGGTTTTTGTCTATTGTATGATTAATTTATTACTTCCATTAGTAGAAGATATTGATGGTCTCAGTGTTGCTCTAAAATTGTAAACAGTGTATATCGTCTATTCACTATAATTTCAAAGTCTTTTGGCACGTCAATCTTTTAACTCCATGTTCATTCCAATGGCACCCAATTTCGACGCCACATGTACGTATGCCCAGGCTACATCTATATTTATATTGATGAAACTTCTAAATTTGACATGTTCAATATTCACATGAATAAGAAGTATACAATTCACAAACATAAAACTTTATACACTTGTTTCTTGTTGTGAATATAAACTTGATCATATTTTTCTATGCAAAATCCGTGCTTGGAACGAGTCAAAAAAAAAAAAAAAAAAAAAAAAAAAAAAACTTCCCTACCCCTAAGGGTGGGTGGGCGGGACATCCCTTTACAGGGCAGCTTTTATCACCTTCCTCACCAAATATCATTCTCAATCAGCCCATTCTCAATTCAAACGTCATCAAATCTGTACACTCTCTTGTCATTCCAAATTATCTGTATAGACACATAGTGCTTTTCACCAGAGAATTCTCAATCAACACACAACTTACAATATAGTAGTGTATGACAAAACAATCCAAATAATAGAGAAAAGTTTGTCTTAAAACTGACAATACAAGATCAAACACAAAATAGTTTGAGTCTGGTGAAATCTTCTCATCCCTTGAATGTTGGTGTTGTAAAGGAAGAACAATATAGAGGTAAAGGACCTCACCTGTCCCCATAAACACAACCAAAACCACAGTTAGGATTATGTTTGTAGACAAGGTGTCAACAGCCCTTTACGGCTTGTTATTGCAGTCACAAGAAAAATCAAACCCTACACCAAACATACAAATCAAAGGGAGAGATGAAAGAGTCTAATTGCAAACATAAATTAGAGGACCTGACTAGTAGTTCCACCGAGACTCAGCCATGTTGCACTTTGCTTCAGCTCCACACCACCATGAACCAAAACTTCACAAGCTCTAAAAATCTCCCACACACATGTAGCAAACTAGAATTACTTTCAAAGCAGACAAGTAAACAGATGCATACGGCCAAGAAACTCCCATGGTTTTATACCCTCAAAGAAGTCTCTAGAGATTCACTTGTTTGTTATATGGACAGGAATAGCCTCGCTGGTCCAATCATCTATGACCCTTAGATGAAGGTCAACCTAGATCCAATGGTCATAGATTAGTGACTTGCTAGAGTAAAGTTCAAGGTTGTAGTAAGCCCCAAGTAAAGTAAGCTTCAAGTTTGGAGTAACTACCAGCAAGCCATGTGTAAGGGAGGTGGGTGGGTTTCACTAGTTTACACCTTTTTCAGCATATCATGCCATAATAAAGTGACTGTGTAATTGCTTGCAAAGTTTTACAAATAATGTGCAAATTTATTTTGCAAGCCCACATAACTGAAGAGTGCAACTTCTGTCTGAATCATTGTAAGAAAAACCTTATTTAGAAAATAAATTCTAAATTAAATACGGGTATAAGATCTTCCCAATATTTTAAAAAGAAAAAAAAGAAAAAAAAAACCACAAAACAACAACAACAACAACAACATTGCATAGAGTTTATCATCACGATACATATACATATGACGAACATTGATGGGGCCACACACATTACAAAACGACAATAAGTATCTCATGATAATGTCCAATCCAGTACACACTACCTTTGTTTGTTACGATAGATGCATCTGATGTCAACGAAACAAACCACATTGCCGTGTTGTTTGCATGGTTTCATACTGGTGAAACAATATGCTCTATGAGCTTCTTCTTCTTGAATTTCTCTCCAAGCCACTTGTTAACAGTCATAAACGTCATTATGATGGCCTTACCATCATGGGCCATCTTCAAACTATGACAGTCGAGTTTTGTGGCACATGTGGCCTGTGATTTCATAAGCATCTATGAAAACATTAAAAAACAGTAAAGAGCTAAATATAAAATACAATAAACACAGCACCGCACGGTTTTAATTAGACAGTTTGATCCCGGCACAGGACTGCAAAGGAATTCTTTGATGATTTGATCTTGTCACGGAAGGTGCACGTCAACTTTAATCCAAACTAAGGTAGAAACACCTATAACCGACAACTTAAAGCAATTTAGCATATCAAAGTTTGGGTTATCGACAAGGAGATATTTTTGGTTCATAAGAAAATAAGGTTCATGAAGAATGAGCATTTTTCCATGAATTATCTCCCAATATTGAAATTTGTACAATTTTTCAAAGTGAAAAGTACTTCCGAACCAATAGCCGATATATACAAATGAGGTACATCTGTTCTTTCATAATCTAGGAATTAGAAGATATCGGCTATTGGTCATCTGTCGACTATGGGTGTCTCAACCTTAATGGTGCGAACCTTGCAGAAGGTGTATATGAGCATTCTAACATCTGTCGGCGAAGATTATTTGTATTAAGCCGTTCTGAGTTTTTCGGAGAAACGCAGTCGGGTTGATAAATTAAATTCTTATGTATTACTCTTCATTGTCATTTTCACGGCCCTTGACTTGTGAACCTTTTTATGACGAGTACTCTTGTAATATTTGTTGATACTTTTCGGTTTTTTGTGAACTATGCCTATTCTCTACAAGTTCATGCGTTGTAAAGCAGAGAACATGATACGGATCCAACTTTGTCTACGAAACAAGCAACAATTGCTTCATTCGTTCATGCAAAAAGAAACGGGTGGTTCATTTCATTTTTGGGATCAGCTTCGGTCTTCTTTCAATATGTCAATGGACGTTACGAACACAATATACTCGAGCACTCGTACATTGTGTTTGTAAAAACATATTTTTTAAAGAATCATTTACATCGAGTCTTTTCCTCAAATTGTGTTATATTTTTCATTTACACTTCTGCCAATGTATATTTCATGGGAAAATTCCAAGTTTTCCATGAAATTTAATAACTTTATAGGTCGTCCATTTGGTATGCGACGGTTTTTGCTATATTACTCCCGAAGTAAGGCAAGTTGTAGTGAACAATAGGATCAATTATAAGGTATTGATCATTGAAAAGGTTGTTATCAATTTTCTTTTTGCAAACCGAGCAAAAGCATTCATGTTAAACTTGTTAATTAACTAGGTTAAACTTGTAAATCAACTGGGTATTTGTCTGGTTCCTCGGCTAAGGTGGTGATACCATAAACCAAGATCCCCCTATAAACTGTGCACTAGACTTGAGCTGAAACCGCACCAATAGGAATCATGATCCATGATTTTCGGTACAGCTAGATAAGCATTGAGAGTCTTTGAGAACCGTTGATATACCTGACATGCGTTGAGATCTTACATCGGTTCTGGGTAGAGCTGCTTTTGGAATAGTGCCTATGCCGATAGCAAACTCTATGAAGTCTACAACACAAGAAATGGGGTGGACAAACTTTTCAGCTAAAATATGCGTAGGAAGTTGTATTTTCATCAGAAAATTGTGAAAACAACTTCTATCATTATGTTTCCAATTTGTCTATGCACTTGCAATAATTCCCTGATGAAAATGATAGTTCAAATGGCTCATAACTCCTTCTTCTATCGGTTTAATATGGTATTACTACCTTACGTCATTCCAAGCCATAACAACACGCCATGTAAGGCTGTGAGCTCGTGATATAGCATTTTAGCAACTGGACACTGCACGTCTCGAAATTTTTGTGTCTTGACCTCTCTTTTCATTGTTGCTGACTGTAATTGACCTTCATAACACTTTGATAAAAGGAAAACCCACATTCTCTTCGCAGTGAATTCTCTTTATTTTCTTCCCCCCCCCCAAAAAAAAGAAAAGCAAAAAGAAAAAGAAAGCCCACATTCGCTGGTTTTAGCTTCAAAGTCCAAATTTAACATACACAGACAAAGCTTTCGCAGCGCTCTTGATGTTCCGTTCTCCCTTAGCTGGAGAATCACATTATCGTTTGGTTCCGATACCGATCGAGGGATACCAATCAAAAGTCACCCATCGTATTTGCAGAGAAAATCATATTTGAATTATACAAATCTTTCAATGAAATTAAGTGGTTTCCAAAATTGATCCATGCAGCTCGCAAGTAGCTTTTGATGACATTTGGGTTTTTTTTTTATTAAATGCAAATCTTTCAAAAATTCAAGCTCTACCTCAAAATATAAGTTCTTACTTGGTTTCCGAGTTGTTCTTTGAACGTGCAAATATTGATTTTTGAGGACTTCAAATTTTTACTAAAAGCTCTACATAAGAACACTTTGTTGTGAATTTTATATATAGTTTCTTTTATCATGAAAAGCGTTAATTGGCCAATTTAGGCCGTAAGACTTTGTCTTAAGGTGTCGCATGGCCTTCTACAAACATGATTTAGAGCCATTTCCAAGAATCCGATTTCATGAGTACATTTTCTTAAAATACAATTGCAATGAAAGAACCATAGCTCTTTAATAATCTAAATGTTGTCATTATTTTGTCATTGAATTTGCAAACTTTTAAGGATTTACTGCAAATCTCGCTATGCCCTTCGAGGCTACTATCTTCTGCATCAAGTTGCCATTGAGTTCCAAAACATAATTGTAGCACGTCAATGTCGATTTCGAAGATAGTGAATACAATTTAATGATTTAGATTGATGATATATTTTATAAAATTCCGAGTTTTACTATGACATGCGCGAACTAACCATTAACCTCTAAATTTCCTTGATGCAAAAGTGCCTAGATCACAAAAGTTGATCTTCCTCTACTTCAGGCCCAAGTAAGCTCAATCTAAGCATTATTTTGAAAATCCAACTGTAAGATCTCAAAGTTAACATGAATTTCTACTTGCGTATTAAACTTAAACCGTTGATTCTACTGCATTTATGAGATCGTAATGGTCAAAGTTGGCTGATTTTTTCTGACCATGTGGGAACCCCTACAACCCATTTCGGGTTTTAAGGATAGTTAGGGGTTAAATATGTCCCTCCACATCACTGTCCGGGAAGAGCCGGCGGTTAGTTACAAGGTTACCGGATGGATTTTGAAAATAGTTGGTAGATTTTCAAGGATAGAGGCAAATTACCGGATCAAATGATTGAAAAAAGAACTATATTTAGTATTCATGGACGTGATATACTGGGTATAATTTAGAAAAACCGGTTGTTTTTTTGAAAATAGAGTGACATAGGCTGGTTGGCTCAGAAACCTTCCCGAACAGTGCTCCACAATGTCCACATCCTTTCCGGTTGGAGCATCAACTTATTATAAACATCGATCGCATGGTATTAACCTCACAACCACGAAAAGCAATTGAGGAAGCCTTTTGCTCCCGGCCCGCAATAGTTCGAGGGATGTGTCAGTGTGCGAAAAGTGGAAAAGGGACATCCCAGAAACTCTCACTCCAAGCTGCAGTCCGAGGGGGCTCGTTTGGAGTGGCCAGCCTACCTGGTGGCACCCTTGTCGGAGGTGACTGGTGTAGCGAACCCCCGTTGACTTGACCTTAGCCCTGAACAGTGGTAATGGCATGAGCGCATCACCCCACTTTCCATGTTCCTATGCCTTTCTCCGTGCACCGTGTCGGTGAACCGCCACCCTAGGTTGGATCTAGTGGATATTGTGTCTACCAATCACCACGCCGTCAAGGGGATTTTTTTTTTTTTTTTTTTTTTTTTCCTAATTGTTTCTTTGGACAGCAATAAAGGGAGGCCCTTTATTGCGAGAGAAAGGAATGGATCAAGGGGACATTTGGCACGAGTAAGGTGGAGGCACCTGTAACCGACCAGTTAAGAGATTTGCCACCAAGATTGGAAGTGTATAAGTTAAGGGAGATTTTTTCCTTGCAGGGGAAATAGGTTTAAGGAGGAATGCAACTCTAAATGTCATGTTTACTTCAATATTTAATTTGCTATGAATTGTGGAAGACATTTTTTTTTTAATATGTATAACCGATATGTATGCTCACCTAAAACCGACCACCATGACACCAAAACTTGATCACTGTGCTATCACCAGAATATTCCCATATGATTCCCTTTGATTCCCTTCCTACCAATCACGCTTGATACTTTCTTCCCAAGATTGTGAACAATAAGTGGTTGGAAATGGAGGTCGGAAATGGAGAAGTCTACTGATTACTTATGGGTACCTGGTCGGCCATGGGTGCCTCCACCTTAGTATGGGTGCACTATGGGGAGACCTTGCCAAATCAAGAGGGTGGTAGAGCTCTCGCCTAGGTTTACAGATTCCAATGATTGAGTTCTGGCAGTAGAACGATCCTCACGAGAGCACGGCACGATCGCCGAGCAGTGTACATTCTGTTTGGCTCCATTCCCATGAATCCGCGTTCGTACATTTGAATCAGTGAAAACCTTGGATGCGGAAGTTCACTTTGAAACGGTTGTTACTAGAATCACCAGATAACGATGCCACATTGTCCAAGGAGATCATCACTCAATAGGCAAAAGAGCATGTCATGTTCAGTAAATGGATGGATGTCGACGAATTTACAGGCACTTTGCAATTCCACGTTGCCAATTGAGTATTTGAAACCATCCACTCGGGTAAAAACTAACTCCCGTCTACGCACAGTTATGAGATTGAATCGGTCGTGGTGGCCTCATGGGATTGTCCATCCCGTGTATGCAACACTAGTGCTGACTTTTGTCATCAATGGGATTAATAACCATATTATTCATACATGTAAGCTTGAAATTCAAATATAATTACATCGCGATTGAACAGTTCAAAGGCTGGAACATAAGGTTTGGCGGGGACCCCTAGGGGCGCTTGCGAGGGTCAACTTTACGCTGGGGGCGTTCGTGATAAACCACAATGTTGATCTCAGCTTGGATTATTTTCTCACAACTTTCCATGATGAAAACAATGATACTATTTATTGTATTTATCTATGTTTATGTAGACGTGGCTTAATCAAACAAGCACGAGTGAAACGACGTTGGTGAGATCACGGCTGAAAATACGAAGAATGTGTGATGTAGACGTGGCTTAATCAAACAAGCACGAGTGAAACGACGTTGGTGAGATCACGGCTGAAAATACGAAGAATGTGTGAGTAGTAGGAAACCCCCCAGGGGAATAACGGTAAGGAATCACTCATGTTGGGAACTCTGGCCTGCACTCATATACTCATAAACTCCTTACAGTCATCGTGGTTTGCAACTCAGATGCATTATTATTCACACATGATGCATGTTGAAAAATACATAATATACGTGAATGTTCACTAACAAACAATGTACATGAATACCGAATGACACATCAGATATGAGAATGCAGGCGGAGAGATGATGTAGTTAAATCCCCGAGCATTAGTAAAATGCAGTGCAGGAAACCGTATTTCTGTTTTTCTTTTTAAATTCTTACACAAATTGAAGGAAACCAGTTGCATGGGGGAAGTGAGGAGGGTGCGAACATACCCCGAACCCCCTTTTCAAAACCATACTCTGTTCTCTCTGTACCGAACATTCGGTTCTGGCACTTTCGGGTAAAATATGGTATCACTCACTTCATACGCTGGGAATTTTAGAAAAAGCATATTTCACATGACCTGTGAACTTTTACGGAAATGAGTATCTTCGTACTGAATGGATAAGTTAGTCTTGCATGCTCACTGGTGTACCGTTACCGTGCATTTATTTATTTCTGGAATTACTAGGGCTGTTAGGACTTCACATTAAGCTAGTCGGAGAAACAAAACAAACGGAAAAGAAACCAGCTGCCAACCGAGGCGGGCACGAGAATGCTCGCGAGGGCAATTTTCAAGTTCTCCGTGCCTCATGAACTACCTATCCAGTCCACGATCTGGCCGGATGACCTGGCATGGGGTTTTTGCGCATGTATGACCCCCTGGAGGTCCTCGCACATTGTGTCAATGTCGAACCTTACAACCTCTGTCCTTCCAATATCACATTGTGTGGTTCATAAATTTTCACTCGTACTCTTCGAATGAACACACCTTTCTAACCAGACTCCCAGCATTATTGGACGTGGTTTGTGATGTTTGTAGGTTATATCATGAACCGGCGGAAAAACCACATTACAGCTAGCTGAATCCTACGTCTGACGAATTCCATGAGGTTCATGAGGGCTTGTTGAGAAGCACGCGAGAATGCGTCCCCTGCAGCGGCGTCCACGTGGCTCCCGTGGCGCCGGCCCACGCTGTGTCGCGATCCCCCCGTTCACCACCGGGTAACCTCTGTGCTAAAAAGCACACCTGGAGAGGAGACACGTTTGAACAGTGCCCCACTCCTTGTCGTCGGAACACTGCCTTTGTAGAACACTGCGCATTGCCATAGCCATGGCCATGGGGTCCACCGTGACAACATCTTCCATCAGCATCGAAAATTAAGATAGTGTCACAGATGAACCCCTCCGCTTCGTCGGTGTCGTGGCGCGCAGGACCCCCCGCCCCCCCCCCATGCTGGACCCCTAATCGCACGCATACCTTTTCCTTTTCATGTTCGGTTGCCGATGTGTTTCGATGATGACTGGGCGTACGTTGGTCTAGTTCTGCCTTGATACTCGGCAGCTCATGTTCGTTTCCTCCATCACTACCCTGCAAGTGGAAGTAATTGGGTTTCTGAAGCGCGGCTCCGCAGTTCCCAAACAGATGTCCCAACAGTTGGTGCTGCGCGTTCCATTTTCCAAAGCCGACACACGGGATACCCAGGTGTGCCCGAACTCATTGAAATAAGCGAGCTTGAAGGGACGGCGACGGCTTCCGCGGGGTACGTATTCGAAACCCTAAACCAATTACGTTGAATAGCCGGTCCCCCTTGGTTTCGCGTTTTGGGGTACGTTCCATGTTGGCGCAATTCTCACTTTGCCGCGACGTGTATGTCCTCCCTGTCTTGCCGTTGCTACTTGATACCTTGGGTCTTGGGGTTTTGTGGGATGAGCTCTTCTGGTTGGTGCTACGACGGTAATTTCCGACTTGGGATTGCGTCGGACAATGTGCAATCCTTTTTATTTCTGTTACCCTAAACCACTGAGTCCTAGGTTTCTTGACGTATACTATGACACAACCGAGCACACCAGTTCGGTCCAGGCTGCTGATATAGTGTTCCGGATGCCATGCAGAAGTCGACCCTTCGTACTCAGGGGTCGTAAGGTCGAGGTCTTCTCACGCAACCCTATTCACGCGGGATTGTTACCACTGAAGCGTGATCACAGGTCCTGATCCATGGTTCTGCGCAGGGCATGACACTGAGATTCGCAACGAAGGCCGTTCAATTCTAGTAGGGGCCCCCTTGAATCTCGACGCCATGGTCGACGTCCCGGTGACGCTGCGAGTACAGGCATATAAACGCGTGTTCAATGTTACGTACCCTAGTCTGAGACGAGTTCAAGACCTTGTGTTGGAGTTTGCCACTCAATGTAAAGGAGATCGGAAGCCGGGGGCCAAGAGGAGATTTTTTGTCTGTATTCATTGCGGCAAGTCAAACTTCTCCAATAAGCTTAGGCTCAATCACCACAGATTCGAAGTGGGATGTGGGTCTGTAAAGTATCCCGACGGGACACCCGCGCGTCTACTACCCTATCCTGACTTCCTACCCGGGGAAGGGAAGATGGTTGAGGTCATGGGAAGGCTAGCCGCTGGTCGCTACCGGAGGGGATCAAAAACGAAGGCAGGGGATGGAGGGGAGACATGCTCCGGGGGCGACGATGACGCCTTGAAGGAGGACTTCGCCGACGTCCTGCCTTCGAAGCGGCCACGCAGCAGTGTCAAGGGGAGGGGTACCAGACCTCCACCGCCTGATATGCTGTGTGGTGCAGCACCCCCGAAGGCTGGGGCTAGGAAACCCAGGGCAAAACGACGGAAGCCGTCTCCAAATGCGCAGATTCGTCCGGAAACGGATCCAGAAGCACCTGCACAGGGGAGCCCACAACGATTTGGTACCGCCCGTGGTTTGACGGAGCTCTTCCCGAGGGCTGATGACCCTCCGGTCCACACGGAGTATCCTCGGACACCGGAACCGCTCCTCCCTCTCGACGAGGGTGAAGGGACTCTGGGTCGGAGATGTGTTCGGGGAGATGTAATTGAGGGGAAGAGAATAAGGGGTGCAGTGTCCCGACAACAGAACTCTACTGCTCTCACTTTGTTGGAGCGACCGGAATCGGTCCTCCCGAGGACAGTGGCGAGCGTCCGAGCGTCACGCCCACCGCAGCTGTCCACGGAAGATGGAGTGTCGCCCAGCGTTTTGGGAGAGGAAGCTGTTTCGTCCCTTAACGTTGCAGACGCCGATGCCTTCGGCGAGTCCCCTGTACGGAAGAGTCCTCGGGTTGTTCGACACGAACGGCAAGGTGCATGGCATGAAGAGAAGGCCCAGCGTCCAGGGTTCGCGGATGGGAGGAATCATACGGTGTACATGTCTTCGCAGGAGGAGAAAACCGAACCGGAGGAGTGTGCTGTTTTCGACGGGGCCAGGGCTGCTGGAGCAATGCGAGGGATGTACCCAGACACTCAGGCTGCCGACCTTGCGCAGCCGTCCGTCGTGGCTGAGGGACTTGGTGTCCCCGAGGACAACGTCCTATCGGAGGATGTTACGATGGTTGTCAACGATGTTCTTTCAGATATCCAGCGAAATTTATCTCCGTGCGCATCTCCGACCTCTTCCCTGATTCGCAGGGATGTCTCTCTTGAAGATGCCGTGGCGAGTTTCCGTGCGTGCGAGGAGGACCTGGAGCCAACACCAGAACTGTTACTTTTTTGGGCAACGGGTCGTGGAAGCCCACAGCCATTTGATCATCACCCGCGTATGGAGGCACGGTTTGTTGCCCTGCGCAATGAGTTGATGCGTCAGGAAAGTCTCCATGTTGCTTTGAAGAGAAGGAAGGCTGCGGAGTCGCTCAGTTCCGGGAAGCCGCCCACGCCCCCAGATCCGGTGCCCATACCCGGTTTGTACCACCTTCAATCATATGGAGACGAAGTCGCACTGCCGTGGTCCTTCGATCATCCGAGTGGAGAAGCATTTCGTCAACACTGGGAGGATTCGTTCTCGAGTCGGGAGTTCCGGGATCGACTGCAGGGATGTCTTTGGTGGTGGACTGCAAAGAAGGTGGGCGAGCGTGCTAGGTGATCCCCGCATTTGTATTGTATCATCGTTTCTGTCACTCTGTTTGCGCCGTGGGTTCGTAGGTTCACTTCCCTGACTACACACGTTTTATGACGCAGAAGCTGAGAAACTTGCCAGACAGCATTATGGTGGTCCGGGACACTATCACGGCATCCTTAGAGTCCCTCGTGGAGAGTACAATTTTGAAAGAGCCGTACCCTGATGTGGACCAACTCTGTGCGCACCAGCAGTGGATGGTAGATTATGCCGAGTTCCAGCGATTGAGCGACGATTACTCCGAAAAGGTGAGGATGGAGATCGAAGCACGGGTTGCCGAAGCTAGAAAGGAATTCCACGTGGCTAATGCGAGGTTGCGCGAACAAATTCTATGGGACTGGTGTCCCATATGGCTCATACTGAACTCGCACGAAGAGGTCGTACGGGCGTTGCCAGCCATGCCTTGGACACACGGTAGTACGTTGCTGAAGACCCTGTGGTGACACTAGTTTCATAAGGCTCCGTCGGAACATGGACAAGAGCATGTTCCGTGCTTCATTTGTAGACTCTTCCACGTTTTTGTTTTTGTTTTTTTGCTTTTCGTGTTTTAATTTTTTTTTAATTTTTT
>CM026421.1:0-39628 GCA_014871385.1 Ceratodon purpureus | reverse complement strand
CATAATAAAGGGAAAGAAAAGGAAATTAAAAATATAAATTAAAGATTAAAATGATCAAAAAATTTAAGATTAAAGACATAACAACTTTAAGGTTGTCGTTATAACTCGCATTTATAGTACTTACAAAATGGTACACGGTTTTCAAAAACCTCTACAAAAGGGCGTTGAACCTGCCAAAGAGGCGCCACTCCGCTAAGCAACACGGTACCTCAATAATTTGCACACATTCCTAGCCAATTTCTAGGCTACCACCTACAAATGTCTAGGCTACACCATCCTCAACTACATCTGATTTGTTTTCCGGGGCTATGATCTCCACCACATCCGTTGCATCTTCCTCCAACTTCCGCCTATAAGCCTGTGCCGCCTCCTGAACTTCGAAGCCCAACCAATGGAGATGAGAATCGGAATCATAGTCTTCAGCATCATCCATCTGCATATGGACAGTCTCCCCTTCATATTCAACGATGGTGAGAATGAGTGTATCTCCCCTACGACCACAAGGCACCCATTGCGCTCCATCAAAATTTCCCTCCTCCTCCGACACCTCCTCCTTCGGCACCTCCACCTTGGGCATCTCCACCTTTGGCACCTCCACATTCGGCACCTCCTCCTTCGGCACCTCCACCTTCGGCATCTCCACCTTAGGAACCTCCACCTTCGGCACCTCCACCATAGATCCTCCAGAACTGGATTCTCCCCTTCCCCTCTTCTTGCCAATAGTCTTCAAGCACTGCCCCTTGGAAGCCACCTTCACCACCTTGCGAACCATCTTGAGAAAAAGGAGGGAGAGGAGAGGAGGAAGGAAGAGAAGATTGAGGGAGAAGAGAGAAGAAGAGAGGGAGAGGAGAGAAGAGTCCGAATGGAGAGGAGAGAGTGAGAGAGAGAGAGAGAGTGAGAGAGAGAGTGAGAGAGAGAGAGTGAGAGAGAGAAGTGAGGAGAGAAGTGACTAAACCTAGGGCCAGATTTGCCTGGGCGTCAATCCTTGTGAACTGAGGGCAGTTCAAGAGCGAAAAAGGGGATAGGGCTGCTACAGGTCAGATTTGTGTTCCCACTGTAAAAAGGGGCGAAAGGTAAGTAACCCGAAATTTTAGGAATTCAAATTTCAAATTTCAGATCCGAAAATTTAGGATCTTAAAAATTTGAATTTTGAATTTTGAATTTGAGGACCTCAATTTGGGACCTCGGTCGGCTGTGCGGACCTCGATTTGGGAATCTCGGTCGGCGATGGGACGTCGTTTTTGGGGACGTCAGTTGACATTGAGGACCTGGACCTGAGATTGGCCCAGGTCAGAACAGAGTGGTAATTTGGGTTGCTGAGTGCAGTTGGGCAGATTCAGGGTGATTTCTGTTTCAAATATTGTCAGAACAGTAACTAGCACTATAACCACTGGACTGGATTTGCTAAAGGTCAATACAGTGTGAAAAAGGGGATAGGAACTAGTTAGGGGCAATTTTACTGAACTGCCTTGGTTTGTTCCTATTTGCTAAAAAAAAAAAAGTGTCTGTAAACACTAATTAGGCCTCACAGCCGTTTGTAGGGTTGTTGAGTCTAAAGTGGCAGGGACTACAAAATGTAAGGGAAGGAGCCAAGTATTGGTAGCTGACTGATTGGAGGAGGCCGAGCAGAGCCGACTGCAACGGACAGGGAGTAACAGCCGCCAAGACTAGGAAGCACACACAGTCGACTGAACGCAGCCGACTGACAGTATCAGGCGTTGATACCCATGGAAGAAGGTGACTCGAATGATCTGCAAGATGAGAGACAAGCCATGGAGGGGTACAAACGTTGGCTGCAACATGAGGAGCAGACAGTAGAGCCGACATCACCTGAGGTACGCAGCCGACTTAGCTCGCAGGGCAGTGCAGCTTTGCAGGAGGGTGAACTCATTGACATGGAGGTCGAAAATGACATTTCACCATCAGAGGGGAGGACACAAGAAAGCCGATTTGAAGAGGGAAGGCAGTTCGAAAAAGGGGATAGACTGAACAGTCATCCTGATCAAGCCATCATTCCCTGGAGATATGAGGACAAGAGAAGAACTGCGTCATTCAGGGGGGACATCTCCCCTGCAGTGGACGACTACAACACATTCTATGAGGAGAGACGTCAGACAAAGGAGGTCATTGCAGAGCTGACTCAGTGGCCAAGCACAGTCATTGGCAGAGCCGACATAGAAGCGGAGCCGACCCGACTACGCAGCCGACCTGTATCTCCGGGGTACCTGCCAAAAACTCTAAAGACGCTGCCAGCCGCATTTCAGAACTTAAGGCAGCCGTTGGAAGAAACCAGGAGTCGATTAGCTCAAGAGCATGGGCAAGTGAACCACCAAGATAGTATACCTGGCAGGAATGTTCACTTCTTGGATGAATTTCGACTGCAGTCCGGATGGGAGCTGGAAGAAGAGGACCAATGGGCACTGGAGGCCTTTGCGGCGGACTTACTAGCCAAGAAGGAAAGGGCCGGGCAACACCAAGCAGGTCAAAACCAAGGCAGGCCGGACCCTGGAAAGTACCTCATGCAGCTAGAGGCTCTGCAACAAGGTGCAGCATCGGGAGTGGCATCACTGCACCACTGGCATACAGAGCCACAGTGGCCACAGAAGAATCTAACACCACAGGAGGCCGACTTTGACCGCCGTGTTGAAGAAGCAATGCAGAGATTGGCAGCAGAAGAGTTGGCAGCACAGCAGTCGGCAGCGCAGCACTTGGTAGCATAGCAGTTGGCTACCCAACAGAGGGAACAAGAACGGCTCAAACGAGAGCAGTATGAGCATACACGAATCGAGGATTGGTGGAAGGAGCAAAAAAGGAGGCAGGAGTATGAGAGCATTGGAGAGATACCAGCAAGGCCGCCTGATTTATCTACTTTTCATTTGGAGTCAACTGTGGGCAAGAGCGTTTCAAGACCATTGCTTCCAGAGCCGACCTTGACACCACATAAGTTTTCTGGATATTTTGGCAGCCGGACAGGTGCTGTGTATGAAGCACGACAGCCGACTCAATCAGTGTGGTATCCTGGGCAATCTGCACAGCCAGCTGTTGGAGACTCAATACCTGGTTCAATTGATGTAGCCCGGTCACTAGATGCTCGGCCTACTCCAGCACCTCCGGGCTATAGTTTTGGTGATCTTTCGCGAGCCGACCGGGCAGTGCCGACTGCCACTAAAATACAGACGACTTATCCGGCCACTTTGGCAGGATGTCCCTCTGTAGTACCAGTAGTGCGCACAGCCGACTTTAAGTTAGCTCCTCCAAGGCCACCAGTCAGTGCAGAGCGGAAGCAATTACCGTACCGGGCATACAAGGAGGGAACTGACCCTGATGCTCACCTGAGGCATTTTGACAAGTGTGTTTGGTACAATGAAGAGACAGATGAGATTGTCATCATCCTCCTGTTTGGAACAACCCTTGTTGATAAGGCCCAGACATGGTTTGATGATTGGCTGGATCATCACCCCAATTGTACTTGGGAGGAGGCAAAGGAGGCGTTCAAGATGCGGTTTAGGGAGCAAGATTCTGATGAACAGGTGTTCATGACTCTAAGGACCTTCAAACAAGGTGAGGGGGAGAAGGTTCAAGACTATTATGAGAGGTTTACAAAACTGATCAAGTGTTTGCAAACAGATGTTGGAGAAGGCTTCAAGCTGACCTACTTCAGGGCAGGCCTGCTGGACTACCTGAAGGTCACCACAAGCGCCCATACAGCCAACACTCTGGCTGATTTGCAGGAGGTAGCTCGGCGCTGTGAAACCAACTGCATCAATGCCTTAGGGGAGGAACTGTACTTTCAAGCCCGGCATACAGAGCCGACTAGTGAACAGCCGACTACCTTATCAGCTCAGGCGGAGGGAGCAGAGTCAGATAGTGGGAGGTATTGCACAGTCTGCAAGAAATACGGCCATGACGATGCTTACTGTTTTTTCAACCCAGCCAACCCGAACAATAGACTTCCACGACCTGAAGGTACACCAATTGTGGGGGTTGACGAAGTAACTGCTGAGCAACACGATAGCAACTCGAGCCGACTTGTTAACAACCGACCTGTTGACAGCCGACCTGGGGGGTACCAGCATGATGGCTATGGCCAAATCGATACTTGCTATATTTGCGACGAGACCGACCATCAAATGCGCAACTGTCCTTACAAGTTGAGGTTTGAGCAGTTTGTGGCATCTAGAACACTTGGTAGTAATACTGTGGGTGTCAATAATGTGGAACTGCAGGAGCTGGAAGTGGAGGAGCTGGAACTGCAAGAGCCATCTGAGGTGGCAGTTTCTCTAACCAGAGCAGCAAGACTGGAGGTGGGTCTTCCGTTGGAAGACAAAGAGGCACATGAGGAGCTTGAAGGGGCCACAACAACCAACTTGGATGCCAACGCACCTACAGCACCAACTCTGGATGGTGGCTGGATTGGTTTTATTAACCCTGATTGTCTACAGGATATCCCAAAGAAGGCGCCTGATACAAATATGGAGAGTCTTCCTGGAACCCAGCTAGAAGCTTTGGTGCAGGAGATTAGCCACCAAATCCTGGAGACCCCGATTACAGTATCGTTAGGACAACTGTTGGCAGTGGCCCCTACTCTCACAGAGTACTTGAAGATTCAAGTGTTCGGAGCAAGTGCGTGCGAGCCGACTGCGTCTGTAGACTCAATTGAGCCGACTGTACCAGCCGACCATACCGAGCCGACCGTGAAACAGGGTTCACTTGAGTTGATTCCAAAGGTCTCCAATGATCCAAGGATACAACCTACGGTGGTTGTTGGAGCTGTGAATATTGATCTTGGTCGCCCTGTGATTTCTGTACAGGTGGAGGATTTGACCTTTAAGAACGTACTTCTGGAAGAGGGCTCTACAGTCAGCTTGATTACAGAAGAGGAGAAGGTGACGGTACCAGCGTTACAGGAGGCCATTGGATTCAAGCAGCGGCTGCTATTTGTCAACACTGCATTGAGGGAGACAATCTTGGCAGCAGAGCAGATAGCAGTACGGCAGGAGGATTTTCACTGCCCAACTGTTTTAGACAGTGAGGTCCCATTTCAAGGAGGAAGCTCCCTCGGTGGTTTCTTCGAGCCAACTCCTTTACAGAGCCGACCGCCACAGCCTTCTTCAGAGGACTCTCAAGATGATTATCAGGGCGCCACTCCAGCTTTTACGAAGCCGACTTTTACACAGCCGACTTCTATGGAGCCGACTGTTTCAAACTTAAGCTCCACCAATGGGCCCAAGGAAGAGCGACACCACCAAGGGACGAGTTCACCGCAGCAGCTAGCATCACTGCTAGTTAGGAAGGGGTTCCATGTGTTTGATACCAAGGATTAGTTTTCTTCTCCACCATTTACTAGTGTAGTCAGTTTTTTTTACTACAAGCCGCTTAGCCTTCTTTCCATTTACCACCCTCTCTCTTAGTCTCCATGCGTTCTGAGGGCAGAACTACCGGAAAAAGGGGATAATGTTAACCGGAGACCCAACCGGTCTCTCCCTTTAACCCCATCCAGTCCCCTCTCAGTTTCATCCAGAAAGTGTCCCGACAGTCATCCAGTTCCTGCGGATGAACTCTGTCAGTCGGCTGGATGAACTCTGTCGGAGCCGACTGGATGAACTCTGTCGAAGCCGACTGGATGAACTCTGTCGAAGCCGACTGGATGATTCTGTCCGTTTTCAGGGGGTTTAAGAGGCAGGTTTAGGGTTTTGGGAGATCATTCTACACTAGAGCAGGTAGAGTCAGAGAGGTCTGAGAGCTGTTAGGAGCTGCTGTACCATGTTTTGGGGCTGTTTTGACCCATTTTATGCAGTTTGGACCTCTTTTTGCACTTGTATTGTACATTTCCAGCATTCTATGAGGGTTTAGAGCACTTAGTTTAGTTGGGTTTTGTTGGGTTTTGATGGGATTGTGAAGGCTAGGGTTTAGTGGTTAAATCCTCCCTTTACCACATTGTTTTCATCATGGAAAGTTGTGAGAAAATAATCCAAGCTGAGATCAAC
This sequence comes from Ceratodon purpureus, assembly GCA_014871385.1. Classification (NCBI taxonomy): domain Eukaryota; kingdom Viridiplantae; phylum Streptophyta; class Bryopsida; order Pseudoditrichales; family Ditrichaceae; genus Ceratodon; species Ceratodon purpureus. The sequence goes on along the minus strand of CM026421.1, from coordinate 33,641 downwards.
ATTGTGGTTTATCACGAACGCCCCCAGCGTAAAGTTGACCCTCGCAAGCGCCCCTAGGGGTCCCCGCCAAACCTTATGTTCCAGCCTTTGAACTGTTCAATCGCGATGTAATTATATTTGAATTTCAAGCTTACATGTATGAATAATATGGTTATTAATCCCATTGATGACAAAAGTCAGCACTAGTGTTGCATACACGGGATGGACAATCCCATGAGGCCACCACGACCGATTCAATCTCATAACTGTGCGTAGACAGGAGTTAGTTTTTACCCGAGTGGATGGTTTCAAATACTCAATTGGCAACGTGGAATTGCAAAGTGCCTGTAAATTCGTCGACATCCATCCATTTACTGAACATGACATGCTCTTTTGCCTATTGAGTGATGATCTCCTTGAACAATGTGGCATCGTTATCTGGTGATTCTAGTAACAACCGTTTCAAAGTGAACTTCCGCATCCAAGGTTTTCACTGATTCAAATGTACGAACGCGGATTCATGGGAATGGAGCCAAACAGAATGTACACTGCTCGGCGATCGTGCCGTGCTCCCGTGAGGATCGTTCTACTGCCAGAACTCAATCATTGGAATCTGTAAACCTAGGCGAGAGCTCTACCACCCTCTTGATTTGGCAAGGTCTCCCCATAGTGCACCCATACTAAGGTGGAGGCACCCATGGCCGACCAGGTACCCATAAGTAATCAGTAGACTTCTCCATTTCCGACCTCCATTTCCAACCACTTACTGTTCACAATCTTGGGAAGAAAGTATCAAGCGTGATTGGTAGGAAGGGAATCAAAGGGAATCATATGGGAATATTTTGGTGATAGCACAGTGATCAAATTTTGGTGTCATGGTGGTCGGTTTTAGGTGAGCATACATATCGGTTATACATATTAAAAAAAAAATGTCTTCCACAATTCATAGCAAATTAAATATTGAAGTAAACATGACATTTGGAGTTGCATTCCTCCTTAAACCTATTTCCCCTGCAAGGAAAAAATCTCCCTTAACTTATACACTTCCAATCTTGGTGGCAAATCTCTTAACTGGTCGGTTACAGGTGCCTCCACCTTACTCGTGCCAAATGTCCCCTTGATCCATTCCTTTCTCTCGCAATAAAGGGCCTCCCTTTATTGCTGTCCAAAGAAACAATTAGGAAAAAAAAAAAAAAAAAAAAAAAAAAAATCCCCTTGACGGCGTGGTGATTGGTAGACACAATATCCACTAGATCCAACCTAGGGTGGCGGTTCACCGACACGGTGCACGGAGAAAGGCATAGGAACATGGAAAGTAGGGTGATGCGCTCATGCCATTACCACTGTTCAGGGCTAAGGTCAAGTCAACGGGGGTTCGCTACACCAGTCACCTCCGACAAGGGTGCCACCAGGTAGGCTGGCCACTCCAAACGAGCCCCCTCGGACTGCAGCTTGGAGTGAGAGTTTCTGGGATGTCCCTTTTCCACTTTTCGCACACTGACACATCCCTCGAACTATTGCGGGCCGGGAGCAAAAGGCTTCATCAATTGTTTTTCGTGGTTGTGAGGTTAATACCATGCGATCGATGTTTATAATAAGTTGATGCTCCAACCGGAAAGGATGTGGAGCACTGTTCGGGAAGGTTTCTGAGCCAACCAGCCTATGTCACTCTATTTTCAAAAAAACAACCGGTTTTTCTAAATTATACCCAGTATATCACGTCTATGAATACTAAATATAGTTCTTTTTTCAATCATTTGATCCGGTAATTTGCCTCTATCCTTGAAAATCTACCAGCTATTTTCAAAATCCATCCGGTAACCTTGTAACTAACCGCCGGCTCTTCCCGCACAGTAATGTGGAGGGACATCTTTAACCCCTAACTATCCTTAAAACCCGAAATGGGTTGTAGGGGTTCCCACATGGTCAGAAAAAATCAGCCAACTTTGACCATTACGATCTCATAAATGCAGTAGAATCAACGGTTTAAGTTTAATACGCAAGTAGAAATTCATGTTAACTTTGAGATCTTACAGTTGGATTTTCAAAATAATGCTTAGATTGAGCTTACTTGGGCCTGAAGTAGAGGAAGATCAACTTTTGTGATCTAGGCACTTTTGCATCAAGGAAATTTAGAGGTTAATGGTTAGTTCGCGCATGTCATAGTAAAACTCGGAATTTTATAAAATATATCATCAATCTAAATCATTAAATTGTACTCACTATCTTCGAAATCGACATTGACGTGCTACAATTATGTTTTGGAACTCAATGGCAACTCGATGCAGAAGATAGTAGCCTCGAAGGGCATAGCGAGATTTGCAGTAAATCCTTAAAAGTTTGCAAATTCAATGACAAAATAGTGACAACATTTAGATTATTAAAGAGCTGTGGTTCTTTCATTGCAATTGTATTTTAAGAAAATGTACTCATGAAATCGGATTCTTGGAAATGGCTCTAAATCATGTTTGTAGAAGGCCATGCGACACCTTAAGACAAAGTCTTACGGCCTAAATTGGCCAATTAACGCTTTTCATGATAAAAGAAACTATATATAAAATTCACAACAAAGTGTTCTTATGTAGAGCTTTTAGTAAAAATTTGAAGTCCTCAAAAATCAATATTTGCACGTTCAAAGAACAACTCGGAAACCAAGTAAGAACTTATATTTTGAGGTAGAGCTTGAATTTTTGAAAGATTTGCATTTAATAAAAAAAAACCCAAATGTCATCAAAAGCTACTTGCGAGCTGCATGGATCAATTTTGGAAACCACTTAATTTCATTGAAAGATTTGTATAATTCAAATATGATTTTCTCTGCAAATACGATGGGTGACTTTTGATTGGTATCCCTCGATCGGTATCGGAACCAAACGATAATGTGATTCTCCAGCTAAGGGAGAACGGAACATCAAGAGCGCTGCGAAAGCTTTGTCTGTGTATGTTAAATTTGGACTTTGAAGCTAAAACCAGCGAATGTGGGCTTTCTTTTTCTTTTTGCTTTTCTTTTTTTTTGGGGGGGGGGGGGGGGGGAAGAAAATAAAGAGAATTCACTGCGAAGAGAATGTGGGTTTTCCTTTTATCAAAGTGTTATGAAGGTCAATTACAGTCAGCAACAATGAAAAGAGAGGTCAAGACACGAAAATTTCGAGACGTGCAGTGTCCAGTTGCTAAAATGCTATATCACGAGCTCACAGCCTTACATGGCGTGTTGTTATGGCTTGGAATGACGTAAGGTAGTAATACCATATTAAACCGATAGAAGAAGGAGTTATGAGCCATTTGAACTATCATTTTCATCAGGGAATTATTGCAAGTGCATAGACAAATTGGAAACATAATGATAGAAGTTGTTTTCACAATTTTCTGATGAAAATACAACTTCCTACACATATTTTAGCTGAAAAGTTTGTCCACCCCATTTCTTGTGTTGTAGGCTTCATAGAGTTTGCTATCGGCATAGGCACTATTCCAAAAGCAGCTCTACCCAGAACCGATGTAAGATCTCAACGCATGTCAGGTATATCAACGGTTCTCAAAGACTCTCAATGCTTATCTAGCTGTACCGAAAATCATGGATCATGATTCCTATTGGTGCGGTTTCAGCTCAAGTCTAGTGCACAGTTTATAGGGGGATCTTGGTTTATGGTATCACCACCTTAGCCGAGGAACCAGACAAATACCCAGTTGATTTACAAGTTTAACCTAGTTAATTAACAAGTTTAACATGAATGCTTTTGCTCGGTTTGCAAAAAGAAAATTGATAACAACCTTTTCAATGATCAATACCTTATAATTGATCCTATTGTTCACTACAACTTGCCTTACTTCGGGAGTAATATAGCAAAAACCGTCGCATACCAAATGGACGACCTATAAAGTTATTAAATTTCATGGAAAACTTGGAATTTTCCCATGAAATATACATTGGCAGAAGTGTAAATGAAAAATATAACACAATTTGAGGAAAAGACTCGATGTAAATGATTCTTTAAAAAGTATGTTTTTACAAACACAATGTACGAGTGCTCGAGTATATTGTGTTCGTAACGTGCATTGACATATTGAAAGAAGACCGAAGCTGATCCCAAAAATGAAATGAACCACCCGTTTCTTTTTGCATGAACGAATGAAGCAATTGTTGCTTGTTTCCTAGACAAAGTTGGATCCGTATCATGTTCTCTGCTTTACAACGCATGAACTTGTGGAGAATAGGCATAGTTCACAAAAAACCGAAAAGTATCAACAAATATTACAAGAGTACTCGTCATAAAAAGGTTCACAAGTCAAGGGCCGTGAAAATGACAATGAAGAGTAATACATAAGAATTTAATTTATCAACCCGACTGCGTTTCTCCGAAAAACTCAAAACGGCTTAATACAAATAATCTTCGCCGACAGATGTTAGAATGCTCATATACACCTGCTGCAAGGTTCGCACCATTAAGGTTGAGACACCCATAGTCGACAGATGACCAATAGCCGATATCTTCTAATTCCTAGATTATGAAAGAACAGATGTACCTCATTTGTATATATCGGCTATTGGTTCGGAAGTACTCTTCACTTTGAAAAATTGTACAAATTTCAATATTGGGAGATAATTCATGGAAAAATGCTCATTCTTCATGAACCTTATTTTCTTATGAACCAAAAATATCTCCTTGTCGATAACCCAAACTTTGATATGCTAAACTGCTTTAAGTTGTCGGTTATAGGTGTTTCTACCTTAGTTTGGATTAAAGTTGACGTGCACCTTCCGTGACAAGATCAAATCATCAAAGAATTCCTTTGCAGTCCTGTGCCGGGATCAAACTGTCTAATTAAAACCGTGCGGTGCTGTGTTTATTGTATTTTATATTTAGCTCTTTACTGTTTTTTAATGTTTTCATAGATGCTTATGAAATCACAGGCCACATGTGCCACAAAACTCGACTGTCATAGTTTGAAGATGGCCCATGATGGTAAGGCCATCATAATGACGTTTATGACTGTTAACAAGTGGCTTGGAGAGAAATTCAAGAAGAGGAAGCTCATAGAGCATATTGTTTCACCAGTATGAAACCATGCAAACAACACGGCAATGTGGTTTGTTTCGTTGACATCAGATGCAGCTATCGTAACAAACAAAGGTAGAGTGTACTGGATTGGACATTATCATGAGATACTTATTGTCGTTTTGTAATGTGTGTGGCCCCATCAATGTTCGTCATATGTATATGTATCGTGATGATAAACTCTATGCAATGTTGTTGTTGTTGTTGTTGTTTTGTGGTTTTTTTTTCTTTTTTTTCTTTTTAAAATATTGGGAAGATCTTATACCCGTATTTAATTTAGAATTTATTTTCTAAATAAGGTTTTTGTTACAATGATTCAGACAGAAGTTGCACTCTTCAGTTATGTGGGCTTGCAAAATAAATTTGCACATTATTTGTAAAACTTTGCAAGCAATTACACAGTCACTTTATTATGGCATGATATGTGTTAACCGGAGATCACTCTCCCCCTTTTTTCTTAGTTTCCTTTAGGTCCCCTCAGTTTTTACCTTGGCAGTCCCCTGACAGTCATCCAGTCACATGGATGAACTCTGTCCAGCCGACTGGATGAACTCTGTCCAGCCGACTGGATGAATTCTGTCCAGCCGACTGGATGATAGTCGCCAGGTTCAATAGGGGTTTAAGAGGCAACTTTAGGGTTTCCTGTGATCATTCGAGACTAGAGCAGTTAGAGTTAGGGGAGTCTGAGAGCCATTAGAGGCTGCTGTACCATGATTATGGGCTGTTTTGACTCATTAATTGCAGTTTTGACTGTTTTCTTCACTTGTATTGTATGTTTCTAGCTTGTTATGAGTGTTTGGAGTACTTGGATGTGTTGGGTTTTCTAGGGTTTTGATGGGTTTATAGAGTTAGGGTTTGGTTGATAAATCCTCCCTCTATCATTGGCGACCATGCTTTAGTTCGGATCATGTGATCTCCTGCTTGCTGAAGGCTGTCCACACACTAGAGCGGTCTGAGAGTCAGTCATTTAATCTGCAGAGAGGCAGTACTGACTGTTAGAGGTTTCGTAGGAGTGCTGAATCCACTGCCCTGGGAGTCCGAGGTGCTAAGCAGTCCCTGACAGATGTTGAGAGCCATTGCAGTATTGCAAAGGGCAGGCAGTCGTGCTAGCAAGCACACAGCCCAACTCTAGATATCTGAATTCTGCACACTGCTGTAGTAGAGAGGGACAGGGACAGTTTTGGGTTCAGGTGTTTTCTGGGCAGAAAACAGTGGTACAGACACAGTGGCAGTTCCAGTATGTGTTCAGAAGGACAGTAACAGCATATTAACCTTGCTTCAGGCTGTTTGGGCGCAGGTACTGTGAGCAATTGAAGGAGAAGCGAATTGGCTGACACCCACCTTGGGAACTGAGGGCAGTTCCACAGCGAAAAAGGGGATAGAGGGTGATTCAAGTCACATTCGAACATCCACTGAAACAAAAGGGGGTGAAAGGTAAGTAACCCACAAAAAAATTGTGTATTCAAAATTCAAAGAACACCAGATTCGAAGATTCAAAGATGCTTAAAAAACTGTTAAGATTTTGAAATTTGAATTTGGGTACCTGAAATTGAGACCTGGGTCGGCTGCGGACCTCGGGTTGAGGACGTGGGTCGGTTTAGGCACTTTGTGTGAGGTGGGGTTTAAAGTAATTTGGAAAACTGATGGATGTGAAAACCTGGGCAGAAGGTTAATTTTTGACCCAGGACAATCACAGTGGTAAATAAACACTATCACCCATAGACTGTAAATTCTAAGAGATTAATTCAGTGCGAAAAAGGGGATAGGAATAGGGGACAGAATAGTTCTGAAATTTCTTTTGTCTTGTTCGGAACCCTCTCCAACTGCTTGTTAGTATTGACCAGACCACACACCAAGTGTTGGGGTAGTGAGTGCTGAGTGGCAGAGATACAGACTGCCGAAGAAACAGACCAAAAGTCATTGGAAATTGATTGAGAACAGCAGACCAGGAGCATTCACTCTGACAGGCAGTAACGGCCAGACAGGACTAGAAGCAAGAGAGACCAGCACATAGACAGTCGCCTACTCACTACGGCCAGTGAAAGCCATGGAGGAGGGGGATATGAACGACTTCAAAGCTGAGAGACAGGCAATGGAGCGATATCGAAGATATATGCAACGTGAGGAACGGACTACTGAGCAGAAGCAAGCGGAAGGACAGAGCCGACTTAGCTCGCAGGGCAGTGCAGCCAAGCAAGTCGGCGAGCTGATTGACATGGAGGTGGAGAATGACCTGTCATCATCAGATGGGAGGACAAGAGAGAGCAGATTTGGAGAGGAAAGGCAGTCTGAAAAAGGGGATAGACTGAGTCGCAAACCTGATCCAACCAACACTCCTTGGAAGTACCAAGACATGAAGAGAACAGCGTCCTTCAGAAGAGATTTTTCGGCTGCAGTGGACGACTACAACACTTTTCGGGAAGAAAGGCGTCAAACGCAGGAGGTCTTTGCGGAGCCAACACAGTGGCCGAGTACAGTTACCGGCAGAGCCGACCTGGAGACGGAGCCGACTCGGCTACGTAGCCGACCTGTATCACCAGGGCACTTGCCAAAAACCCCTGAGACACTACCCGCTGCATTCCAGAATCTGCGGCAGAAGATGGATGAAACCAGGAGTCGATCAGTACAGGAGCAAGGACCCTTTCACCCCTCAGACAATCTTCATAACAGAAACGTTCAGTTTCTGGATGAATTTCGACTACGGTCAGGGTGGGAGCCAGAAGAGGAAGATCAGAGGGCACTAGAGGCCTTTGCAGCGGAGCTAATGGCAAGACGGGAGAGAGTCAGGCAACACCAGGCCAGCCAGACTCAGAGCAAACAGGATCCAGGGAAATATCTAATGCAGTTAGAGGCTCTACAACAAGGTGTACCCTCAGGAGTGGCTTCCCTGCAACATTGGCACACTGAACCACAGTGGACAGAGAAGAACCCAACACTGCAAGGGGAAGATTTACACCGTCGTGTGGAAGAGGCTGTGCAAAGACTGGCGGCACAACAGTTGGCGGCCCAACAACTAGCAGCACAGCAACTGATTGCCCAACAGAAGGAGCAGGAACGTCTAGAGCGTGAGAAACAGGAGTTGGCCCAACTGCAGGACCTGTGGGAGGACCAACGGAGGAAAACAGAGCAGGGGCGCACCGAGGGGACTATTCCAAAAACCCCCTACAGGTATATAGGGGAACCCGAAGCAACCGTAGGGAGGGTGATACCTAACCCCTTGCCTACAGCGAATTCTTCGACTGCCCATAAGCTGCCAGGATACGTAGATCATCTCACCGGGGATGTGTATCATTCCACACAGCCGACCCAACCAGCTGTGTACTCTGGGAAGACTGTAGAGCCAACTTTCGTGGGGACCATCCCTGGAGCTGTACCCGAAGGGGTCCCTCCAGTCATACCATTGGCTCCCGCACCAGTCGGCTACAGTTCCACCGCCTTTCCAGGAGGTCAGTCCACTGTACCAACTGCCCCCCAGGTCCCAGCATCTTATCCAGTGACGGCCATGCTTCCTCCAGTGGCACCAGTAGTACGGACAACAGACCTCAACTCAGCTCCGCCAAGGCCGCCTGTTAGTACCCAGAGGAAGCAGTTACCTTATAGGGCCTACAAGGAGGGTAGTGACCCTGATGCCCACCTCAGATACTTTGACAAGTGTGTCTGGTTTAATGGCGAAACAGATGAGAAGGTCATCATTACTCTGTTTGGTACAACACTGGTAGATAAAGCTCAGCGCTGGTTTGATGACTGGTTAGACCATCACATCTACTGTACCTGGGAGGAGGCTAAGGAGGCTTTCAAACTGCGATATAGGGAGCAGGATTCTGACGAGCAGGTCTATATGACATTGCGGACATTCAAACAGGGAGAAGGAGAAAAGGTTCAGGATTATTATGAACGCTTTATGAAGCTGGTAAATTGCCTGCAAACTGATGTGGGAGAGGGATTTAAATTGACGTACTTCCGAGCTGGGTTACTGGACTACCTTAAAGTAACTACCAGCGGCTCTACAGCTACTACCCTGACCGAGCTTAAGGAGTTAGCAAGACGCTGTGAGACCAACTGCACTGATGCATCCGGTAAGAAGTTGTACTTCCAGACTAAGAAGCCGGAGCCGACCAGTAGTCGTGCAAACACTGTCACTGCTCAGGCAGAGGGGGTTGATACTATCCCTAGAAGGTATTGTACTGTGTGCAAAAAATTCGGGCATGATGATGCATACTGCTTTGTGAACCCAGCCAACCCGAACAATAGACTCTCGAAATCGGAAGGCCGGCCGACTGTGGGGGTTCATGAGGTGTCGGCTACGCAGCCGACTACTAATACAGGGAGGCCCGTTTACAACAGACAAGGAGGTTATCAAGCAGGCGGGTCAGGGCGAAGTGATGCCTGTTTCCTCTGCTTAGGCACTGATCACCAGATGCGCAACTGCCCACATAAATTGGATTTTCAGCAATTCATGGCTGCTAAGAAACAGGGAACGAATACTGTGGGGGTCAACAGTGTAGAGCTACAGGAATTAGATGACCCAGAGGTGGCAACGATTTTGACTAGGGCTGCCAGGGAAAGGGCTGGGCTCCCTCTAGAGGATAAGGAGCTTAAGGAACCTGAACCGAGGCAACCCAAAACTCAAGTAGACTGGGATAAGGAGGAGCGCCTTCGAAAGGAGTTTATAGCCTTCACAGAGGAAATCAACAAGGAAAATGAGGAGGCTAGGCGTGCTGAGGAAGAGGACCAGAGGGCTAAAACAGCCGACCTTGAAGCCACGACTCAAGAGGGGCCAGTTTTGGGAGGAGATTGGGCAGGGTTCCCTGACTCGGATTGCTTGCAGACACCCCACAAGATAGCTGTAGGAGAAGAGGTGAAGAAGCCAGATGCTCTACAGCCAGAGGCCCTGGCAAAAACAGTCAGCAGGCAGATATTACAGACACCTATCACGGTATCATTGGGAGAGCTGCTGGAAGTCGCTCCTAACCTGACAGAGTATGTGAGAGCTAAGGTGTTTCCGGACATCCGAACGCCTTCAAAGCCTATGACTGGCTCTGCCTCATCCACTGGGGGGTGTCAAGACTCACTGTCGGCTACCCTGCCAACTCAGAAACAGAGTCTGGGAAGTACACAGGCAAATCCTAGCCTCGTTGTTGGGGCAGTGGATATTGACAGGGGTCTACCGGTGATCTCTGTGCAGGTGGGCAAGTTAACATTGGAAAATGTCCTGCTAAATGGAGGCTCAGGAGTAAATCTCATCACGGAGGAAGAACGAATCAGATTGGGACTCAAGGAGCCATCACCTGCCCCCTATAGATTACGCATGGCAGACCAGGCAGTGGTGGAGCCGGTGGGCCTGATTAGGAATGTCCGGATCCACATCCATGGCATTCCGTATAACATTAGTCTCACAGTCATCCGCAATAAGGAGGTTAATGAAGCCTACAGCATGCTCTTGGGCCGACCTTGGCTTATAGATGCTAAAGCAACTCATGACTGGGGGAACAAAGTAGTGACAATTCGAGGGAATGGGACAGTGAAAACCATATCTATCAACCAGAGGCAAGGACCCTTGCCCAAGTTACCAGAAGTACTGGTGTGTTACAACCTAGCCGAAGGTTTGACTGATGAGGAGGAAGATCGATTTTTACAGTCAGAAGAAGATATATTTGCAGTCGGCACCATTACCCTCCCAGAGCCCTTGCGCGTCCCACTACATGACGAAGCCGACCTGTACCAACCGGACCTTCGCAAGGCCGACTTTGACGCAGCCGACTTACGAGCCGACTTGGACATCGCCGCCTCAGCGAAGGCACTTCCTCCTACCCTGGATTCTGCGGCGTATCCAGAGAATTTCTATACCTTTACAGAGGGCGAGGTGCGGGTTGATGAGACTCCTGTACGAGAGAAGCTAGCGGAGATGAAGGTGGCAGCATGGAACTTAACCGAGGAGGAACAACTGCGGAAGATTAATGTCGGCACTGAGGACGATCCTAAGATTTTGAAGATTGGTAGCCACCTGGAACCAGCGTTAGCCAAAGCAGCAGAGGATCTCTTACGAGAGTATACAGATGTTTTTGCCTGGACTTATAAGGATCTGAAGGGCATCCCTCCTTCAGTAGCCCAGCATCGCATCGTATTGGAGAAGGATGTACCTCCCAGCCATCAAGCTAGATACAGGATGAACCCCAACTATGCCAGCATAGTCAAACAGGACATAGACAAGCTCCTAGCAGCAGGGTTCATTGTACCAGTCGAGGAGGCAACTTGGCTCTCACCTATTGTTGTTGTCCCCAAAAAAAATGGTCAATTACGCATTTGTATTGATTATCGAAAATTAAATGCTGCTACCAGGAAGGACCCTTATCCCCTGCCGTTTACTGAAGAGGTCTTAGATGCTGTGGCAGGTTACGAAATGTACACTTTCCTGGATGGTAGGTCGGGCTACTACCAGATTTCCATTGCCCCAGAGGACAGGCACAAGACAGCCTTCATCACGGAGTGGGGTGCCTTCGTATGGGTGGTCATGCCTTTTGGTTTGACTAATGCACCGCCGACCTACCAGAGGGCTGTGAACAAGGCGTTCAAGGAATACCTGGGGCTCTTCATGAAGCTGTTCTTAGATGACTTTACCGTTTACAGTGACATAGCCGACCATTTGCTCAAGCTGCGACTGTGTTTTGAAAAATGCCGGGAGTATGGTATCAGCTTGAATCCCGAAAAGTGTGCTTTTCTGGTAGCTTCTGGCATCATTTTGGGGCATGTTGTTTCTAAGGCAGGCAAGATGCCAGACCCTAAGAAGATCCAAGTTATCCAGGATATGCCTCGACCTCAACATGCAACCGACGTACAGATCTTCAACGGTTTTGCGCAGTTCAATCGAATCTACATCAAATTCTATGCTCACATCATGGAACCCATCACCAGGCTGATGAGGAAGACTGAAGAGTTCAAGTGGGTTGAGAAGTGTGAAGCTGCGTGGGCGGACATTAAGGACAGGTATACCAATGCCCCGATTTTGGTTGCCCCGAGGTGGGACCTGGAGTTCCACGTGCACACCGATGCTTCAGACATCGCAGTGGGAGCCATGCTGGCTCAGAATCAGAATGGGAAGTGCGATCAGCCCATCTCTTATGCATCTCGATTGTTGAATTCAGCTGAGAAGAATTATACAACAACAGAAAAAGAAGCTCTAGCTATGGTGTATGCTTTAAATAAATATCGCCATTATCTTTTGGGAAACAAGCTGGTTTTTTATGTGGACCACATGGCCCTTGTATATCTGGTTAACAAGCCCCAAGTGTCGGGGCGGATTGCACGTTGGTTATTGCTCTTCCAGGAATACGATTTCACGGTGGTGTATAAGCCTGGTAAGACGCATGGTGCTGCCGACTTGCTGAGCCGACTTCCGAATGGCGAGGCGCCAACAGGAGTTCCAGACCAGCTTCCAGACGCAGGACTGTTTTATGTCAAGCCAGAATGGCTCCAAGATGTCATGGACTACCTGCGCACAGGTGAACCTACTGCCACGATGACAAAGGATGAGAAGCGGAGATTAACCCTCAAGGCATTACCATATACTCTGATTCAGGATGTGCTGTACAAGAAGGGACAAGACCTGGTGCTACGCAGGGTTCTCGACCCTATACAGGCTGAGACAGTGATGAGGGAAATGCATGACGGCTGTGCAGGGGGCCACTTTTCACAAGACATTACATCCAGGAAGATTTTAGATGCAGGTTATTGGTGGCCGACAATGCACAAGGATGTGTCTGAGTACTGCAGGGCATGTGATAAGTGCCAGCGGGTCGGCGGCTTAGCCAACACTGGTCTGGCTCAGTTGGTCACGAGCCTACCTGCGGAGCCCTTCATGAAGTGGGGTCTAGACTTTGTAGGCCCCATTAAGCCAGCAGCAGCTCGGACCGGCAATAGGTACATTTTGGTGGCAACCGACTATGCCACCAAATGGGTGGAAGCGAAGGCCCTGCGCACTAATACTGCAGCAGTGACTGCCAAGTTTCTGTACGAACAGATTCTGACTCGTTATGGATGTCCGCTGACTTTAATCAGTGATCAAGGGACTCATTTTATCAATGAGGCTATTGAGTACTTGTTCAGCACTTTTTACTGCAACATCGTACCTCAACTACCTATTATCCTCAGGGGAACGGACAGGCCGAGTCAACCAACAAGGTGTTAGGTCGGCTGCTGACTAAACTGGTTAATGACAACAGAACCGACTGGGATGAGCATTTGCCCACTGCCCTATTGTCTTATAGGACTGCTTTTAAGGTTTCTACCGGGTACACACCTTTCCAGTTGGTTTACGGACTCCATCCATTGATGCCTACAGAGTATACGGTCCCTACACGAAGGACAGACGGCAGCATCGATTATACTCTTACCCGAGTACTGCAGGCACGCACAGCCGACTTGGAACAGTTGGACAGTCACAGGCTGGCTGCGCAGGGGGAGGCGGGTAGCCGGCAATGGGACAGGGCTCTATGGAGCCAACAGCATTACAGGCAGAAGGACTTCCAAGTGGGTGATCATGTTCTTTGGTATCCCAAGGGAGAGAAGGAGCATACAGGAAAATTTAAGTGCCGCTGGTTTGGCCCATATCGGGTGCAGTATAGGTTACCTAACAACACTGCCCTGTTGGTAACAGAGGCCCATTTTGAGCCGGACCCCATCATCGTCAACATTAATAAGCTTAAACCATACCGTTTTTACTCTGCGGATCAATTGGTCACCATTTGCCCTAAACAGCGGCCAGGGGGGCTGCCCACGGAAATACCTGAAGACCAAGTCGATGGGACACCCGAGCCCGCAGTGCATTTAAGAGCCCAGCAGAGCTCTGGTAGCTCCCTTCCTCATTCTCTCATCCCGAGTTCGTCTACTCCAACCATGGCAGACCCATCTCACTTGACGACGGCCCCTCAAGATGTTAGTCAGCACCTTCCCGTCCTCCACACTCAGCCTTCACCCACTGCTTCAACTATTTTGGCCAATTCAATTCTTGATGTGGCGTGTTGCTTTATTGACTCTACGCCCCTGATAGTCCCCCTACTCCCGGCCAGCACCTCCTGCGAGACCTGCCCCCCACCCCAAGCCCATCGCTCCATCGAGAGCCTTAGCACCAGGCCATTTAGCACTCGGGCTGAAGCTTCCTCGTTGGTTTTAGGGTTAGGGTCAGGCCAAAACCAAACCTCCGTGCCCCAGCAACCTCCCTCTCCCATTCTGGACGCAGCCCCAACCGAGTCCCTTCTCCGTCCTAGCAGTCATACGCTGAGCATAGAGGACGCCTTGCGAGCTGCCGCCCCCGTCCGACCCAGAGATACAGTTAGTGACCGCGTCTTTACCCTCCGCCCCGAGACAGCTCCCTCTAGAGACGACTTAGGGTTTCACAGACGGCGCTCCATTTCACCGGCTCCACACCCATCACCCTGCTCACGCTGCTCCGCAGCACACGTTCCTTTCTCCGATCCTCTCCAACAGATCTCCAGCCGGCTCGTTCGTGGTCACCCAGCTAGCGAGGAGCGCACTGTCGGCGGCATCCCCTTGCAGGTTCCCTGTTACTCAGCATCGGCCGGAGCATCCTCGCACTCACCACCCTGCACGTTGGAGGCGATTTCTAGAACCGATCCGGGGGTTGCAGCCGCATACGATTGGCGAGAATGTTCGCACATTGATGCGCCCTTCAGTCACCTCTCTCCAACTCGCGGTTCAGGTCAGCGATCCTTTGATTGCACTCACAGTACTCACCCTCCTTGCTGTCTTGAATTTCACTCTCGCCAGTCACTCTTATCCTCAATTTCTATTGCTGTTTTCTCTGTTTCGAGTCAGGCACCTCAGCCAACTTGTAGGGTTAAGGTTGAGCCCATTGATTCTTTTCTTACGGACCTTCCTTCCTCTCAGCTCAACCCCTCCCCAGTTTCCTCTTCACCCTCTTTCTGTCATTATCTACACAACCCTAGTTCCCTACAAGCAGGCCTCTCCGCAGCAGTTGTAGAGCCACAGCCTAGTCGGGTTTTCTCGGGCCAGTTCTGTCCCACCAACTTCCAAGCTCACGGCGACGATCCACCACAGCTTTCCAGCACTAGCAGCGATTCCGCCTGTGGCGAATTTCCTGCCCACTGCTCCCAGGTCTTCAGCTCTCCACCTTTTTTCGAGCACAGACAGGCCCCGGAGTATCACAGCCGACCTGCTAAGCGTGGTCATCGACGACGCCGAGGACAGATCGGCACCTTGGAGCGATACTTTTCGAGGGGAGTAGTGCCGACTCTCAACGGGCAGGAATCCATGGACGAGGCGGGCCCTAGCAGTCAGCTGCCCACACCGCATGTCGATGCAGTCAACCGCGCCCCACAGCTGGATACTGCTGATGCTATTCCAGTTCTGTCAGCGGCTGTCCTTCCTCCACCCG
Organism: Ceratodon purpureus; assembly: GCA_014871385.1. Classification (NCBI taxonomy): domain Eukaryota; kingdom Viridiplantae; phylum Streptophyta; class Bryopsida; order Pseudoditrichales; family Ditrichaceae; genus Ceratodon; species Ceratodon purpureus. The sequence continues at coordinate 18,194 of CM026421.1, read as the reverse complement.
GCGAGTCACTGCCCACCCCGTCTACTCAGAGGAGGGGAGTCAAGCGCAAAAACACCCCTGTGGATGGTCGGCTTCCCAAACAGGTCTGTGTACCTCGCAACCCCCACCGTCGCTGGGCGGTTGTTTTCGAACCATACACTCACTGGGACTTTTGGAGAGAGATGCAGGACGATGATTGGGCTGGCCTGACCAGCCTCGACGTTTTTTATCATTTTCGTTGGCCTGAGCCTCGCCACGAGCTCATCCTGGACTTCATCGAGGGGTTCGAGTACTCCCCACCAACCAAGGGTTCCCGCCGCTCCTCAGCCGACAGCAGAGATACAATCCGCTCCATGGTTCGGGGGAAACCAGTGGAGATCACGGCTTTTGTTATCCGGGAGGCTTTGGGTTTCGACTCCGGTGCCGACTTACTGGACCAGCGCAGGACTGATGGTTTCCATCCAAAGTTTGCGAAGTATGGGCTGACGAAGGATAAACACATTCACGATGGTAACCGTACCTCTGCCCTTACTCCTGAATATCAGACCCGCGCACAGGCTTTAGGGGATGCTATTGGTTTCAAGCAGCGGTTGCTGTTTGTCAGCAACAACCTATTGGAGCATATTTTCGCTGCAGAGGAGGCTGGTGAGCGTAACGAGAGGTTTGATTGGTCACACTATGTCCTCGCCAACCTCCGTCGTCATCTTATCTACATCCATTCGGAGGCCCCAGGCAAGCGCCGACTTCGGGGTGCCCCCGTCATGGATGCACTATTGTCCTACTGGTTTCCGGACCGCGAAGAAGTTGTCGGCCCGACCCATATCTCTTCTAGCGTCGACACTATGGATGGCAGCCACGAGGGCTCACCGGCCACTGACCCACCTCCTCAGTCTTTGGCTGGCTCCAAGCTCCGAGATCGAGCTAGCGGAGATAGGTTTCCTGGCCCAGTGAGTGCATCTGCCCCAACCACCGAGGCACAGCCGACCACGAACTCGCAAGAAGGCTCGTCTGATGTCGGCCGACGCCGCCGCCGACTGGTGAAGAATGGCAAGAGGGTGCGACAACCCGACTTTACCGGGGAAGCAACACCAGCCAATCGCCTACCCCATACAACCACTCTTCCCCCAGTGACAGCCTCGCCCAGTTGCCGGTATCCCCTACGGTCCCGCCCACAACTTCCGGGTCAGCCCACTCCACCCTCAGAACCGGAATTCCCAGGTACACGACCCACTGTACCTATTCTTCGCCTTTGCAGTCTGTCTGGCGAATCTTCCGCCACAGTGTCTGGCCAGGATCCGATTTTGCCACCTGATGACGAGCCGACTGAGGGTTCACCCCCCCCGAGTCAACCCTGCAACACCCTGCCGGAACCTCTACTCAACCCCCTTGGTGATCCAACCTTCGGGCCGGCTCAGGCTGCTTCGTCACCACTTTGCCGGAGTACCTCCCCCAGCGCAGATTCTCCCTTGGCGGCCGAAGTTGGTTTACCCTCCTCAGGTTGGGCCATTCTCCCATGGAAGGAGCCACTTCCCATTTTTCGAGGGATACTCGCGACCACCACCCCTCGCTCTGAGGACACGGCTACAGCAGCCGACTTGGCTCCACCATCAGCTGCCGCAGCCGATCCCCCCACCACCACAACTGCTCATACTACTTCAGGGAGGCCACACCACACGGGCCGAGCGACCACCACCACTGTCAGCAACCCCCAGGGTGCTAGCAACGTGGCCACACCAATCACCCACCGCACCACGCGACTTCACCCCAACGGTTCTTCCGGAGGACCACCAGATGATTCCAATGGAACATCTTCCCAGGGTTTCCTTGACCCGTCATCTGACTTTGGCGTGTTGATGAATAACCTTCAGGCTTTAGCTACTGTCCTGGTCAGGACCAAGGCTGCAGCCAGACAGCTCGAAGCCACTCGCCAGCAGACAGCCTCCTCCGCCGAGGCCCTCAACGCCACGGTCAGGGACTTAACCGCTCAGGTGGCCTTATTAGCCAACACATTACAGTCTACCGCCATCGCACGGGATCAGCTTGTCAAGGACAAGGAGGAACTTCAGTTGGCTGTTACCACCCTACAAGACCAGTTGGCAGCCACCACCGCTCCCGTGAGCCGACCCGACCCATCCATACGCCGTCTGGAGTTGGAGCAGACCCTCAGCAACCGCTTGCAACAAGCCGACCGGTTACTCTTGGAGAATCAGCGTTTATCTCTAGAGCTAGCCACCCGGACATCTCCCCCTCGCGATCTTAGTCGCGCCGTGCGAGACTATGTTACAACCAAGAGCAGAGACCTGGAGGCCGCCCTCATCAGCCATCATGCCGACTTCCAGCGCCAACAGCGCTGGCTAATGCGATTCGAAGAACGCGACCCCGACTTTCAGCCCTGGTTGATGGACGATGATGCGCCGCCAACGACATAGCCGACTTGCCTTAGTTTCTGTGTAGATTGTAAAATAGTGTTCACCGGATTTAGGCTGCAGAGTAGTCCGTTAGCGCGAACAGTTTTGTTGTAGAGCAACTTTTCCCTGTTGCGTTTTTTTTAGGGCCCGGTTTGCATTCCTTCTTTTTCCCACTGCCCGCACGTTCTGAGGACAGAACTACCGGAAAAAGGGGATAATGTTAACCGGAGATCACTCTCCCCCTTTTTTCTTAGTTTCCTTTAGGTCCCCTCAGTTTTTACCTTGGCAGTCCCCTGACAGTCATCCAGTCACATGGATGAACTCTGTCCAGCCGACTGGATGAACTCTGTCCAGCCGACTGGATGAATTCTGTCCAGCCGACTGGATGATAGTCGCCAGGTTCAATAGGGGTTTAAGAGGCAACTTTAGGGTTTCCTGTGATCATTCGAGACTAGAGCAGTTAGAGTTAGGGGAGTCTGAGAGCCATTAGAGGCTGCTGTACCATGATTATGGGCTGTTTTGACTCATTAATTGCAGTTTTGACTGTTTTCTTCACTTGTATTGTATGTTTCTAGCTTGTTATGAGTGTTTGGAGTACTTGGATGTGTTGGGTTTTCTAGGGTTTTGATGGGTTTATAGAGTTAGGGTTTGGTTGATAAATCCTCCCTCTATCAATATGCTGAGAAAGGTGTAAACTAGTGAAACCCACCCACCTCCCTTACACATGGCTTGCTGGTAGTTACTCCAAACTTGAAGCTTACTTTACTTGGGGCTTACTACAACCTTGAACTTTACTCTAGCAAGTCACTAATTTATGACCATTGGATCTAGGTTGACCTTCGTCTAAGGGTCATAGATGATTGGACCAGCGAGGCTATTCCTGTCCATATAACAAACAAGTGAATCTCTAGAGACTTCTTTGAGGGTATAAAACCATGGGAGTTTCTTGGCCGTATGCATCTGTTTACTTGTCTGCTTTGAAAGTAATTCTAGTTTGCTACATGTGTGTGGGAGATTTTTAGAGCTTGTGAAGTTTTGGTTCATGGTGGTGTGGAGCTGAAGCAAAGTGCAACATGGCTGAGTCTGGTGGAACTACTAGTCAGGTCCTCTAATTTATGTTTGCAATTAGACTCTTTCATCTCTCCCTTTGATTTGTATGTTTGGTGTAGGGTTTGATTTTTCTTGTGACTGCAATAACAAGCCGTAAAGGGCTGTTGACACCTTGTCTACAAACATAATCCTAACTGTGGTTTTGGTTGTGTTTATGGGGACAGGTGAGGTCCTTTACCTCTATATTGTTCTTCCTTTACAACACCAACATTCAAGGGATGAGAAGATTTCACCAGACTCAAACTATTTTGTGTTTGATCTTGTATTGTCAGTTTTAAGACAAACTTTTCTCTATTATTTGGATTGTTTTGTCATACACTACTATATTGTAAGTTGTGTGTTGATTGAGAATTCTCTGGTGAAAAGCACTATGTGTCTATACTGATAATTTGGAATGACAAGAGAGTGTACAGATTTGATGACGTTTGAATTGAGAATGGGCTGATTGAGAATGATATTTGGTGAGGAAGGTGATAAAAGCTGCCCTGTAAAGGGATGTCCCGCCCACCCACCCTTAGGGGTAGGGAAGTTTTTTTTTTTTTTTTTTTTTTTTTTTTTGACTCGTTCCAAGCACGGATTTTGCATAGAAAAATATGATCAAGTTTATATTCACAACAAGAAACAAGTGTATAAAGTTTTATGTTTGTGAATTGTATACTTCTTATTCATGTGAATATTGAACATGTCAAATTTAGAAGTTTCATCAATATAAATATAGATGTAGCCTGGGCATACGTACATGTGGCGTCGAAATTGGGTGCCATTGGAATGAACATGGAGTTAAAAGATTGACGTGCCAAAAGACTTTGAAATTATAGTGAATAGACGATATACACTGTTTACAATTTTAGAGCAACACTGAGACCATCAATATCTTCTACTAATGGAAGTAATAAATTAATCATACAATAGACAAAAACCCATGAGTCATGTGGTAGGGTTTAATTAATACTCAACATGTGACTTTGAGGATAACCCTGATAGCCGTGATGCCTGAACGATTGGAACGCAACATGTGCTAGACTTTGGGGCCATGTGGGTTTGGCGATTAACGAGGCCGGTTGCTCTTCATCTACAACTGCAATGTGTTTAGAGTTGCATTCAACTTGTTAGTTGCATGGAACTAGTATATTGTGTGAAAAACGTTTTACAAGAAATACACGACGTTGTAAGTATTGAACTTGTCATTACAATCCGATAAATTAAGAGCAAAGGAATAGCCACAAGCATGTATGCACTAAACACATTCATTGACTAATGCTAGACGGATCAATATCGTATTTTGAGAAATAAATATCCAAATCGAAATTACAACCGCAAAAATAGATCATATGTTTAAATATTGCCCTTGGGAATATTGAAAACCCTCAGTGCTTACCTGAACAAGAACATTATGCTTTGAAGATACAAGTTGTGTGTCAATGTTATAAACGACTGAACGAACCAAAGAGGAAAAAATTGAACAAAAAAACGCCAGGAATAAAACGGCTAAAATAAAAATAGAAAAGGTTCAAATATGAAAAAGTGGTTAAAATAGAAAATAGAAAAAACAAATTAAAATCAAAAAACGATAACTAATATATATGTATATCGAAGAAGTGGAATGTCATATGTCCAAAGTTATTGCATGAACTTCCGGAACGTTTAAGGGTGCAATATTTGCCTTCATTGATCACAGTGGAATATATATTTGTAATGAGTTGGAAAATACTATACCGTCGATATTTATTGCGAGGTTTAGGATTCACAGTTAATGAACACATCAACATTAATGATCTTATAATGGAACTGAATGGATACATTGACGTAAATAATTCGACATCGTAACCTTGTCGAGCATAGAACATAAAAGTGTGTTTAGGGTTTAAGGGTTGGGGTACACCTCAGCCCACCTCAACACGCCTATCTCAGCAAGAACTTGGTTTGAAATCAATCGAAAACGAAAAAAGTAACATGTTATGGAATAGCAAATTAAGATCAGAAAGCAGTTGTGTCCAACACACAGCTTTGAACAAGTGATTTGGAAAAAACAGTTGCAGTCCATCAACATCGTTCCTATGACCAAATACATTACATGACTTTCCTATAGTCTCTCATTCATTTATATCCCTTTACATTTTACATTTTCCTTTTATGTCTCCACTCATTTTATTTGATTTAAAAAATGTACGTACGCTGTATATGTGAAAGTAAGTTATAGATTACACTCGAAATAAAAGAGCTTGGGGGAGAAGGTCGGAGGAAGGTGGGTGAAAGTGGGAAGGAGGATCGAGTGTGGGTTTCTAAATCCATAGGCTGGAATTAACCAGTTGTACGTGGACCCCTCTGATATCCTTGCCACCTTGCCTGGTGGCCTTTGTTTTTTTTTTTTTTTTTTTTTTTTTTGAAGTTAATAAACTTAAAAGTACACTCATCTTTTATTTTATGAGCGTAAAAGATATGCTCTTTTACTTGATGATCTTAGCAATGCATGTACCAATCAAATTGTTTCGAAAATGGACTTCTGGAGTCACTTGGCACCTAGAAACCATTCCTTGACCCCATACGTATCTCCCTCCAAAACATGCTTCCGATAAAAAGTCATCTGTGAGAAATTTATCACTCATCAAGGCAAACTTAACAAAGTCGGGAGCACAGCATTGCGTAACACTTAACACTCAACAGTCCATAGAGTTAAATCGGGTGTCCGGGATATGTAAAGCGGGGACAAACTCTCACGATTTGGAACCCTAGTCCTGTGAGTCCTCTCCGCCTCTCTCGGAGCTCTCAAGGAATCAGAGCCGTATGTAAAGATATTTTCACTCCGAAATTAGAAAGGGGGTGGTAACCTCGGGACTGAGTGGGGGAGTACCGGTTTAATTTCCATAACACCCATCCAGGGAACATGTGTGGAGGTGTGACCGAACAACTGCAGTCGTTGCAGTCCATCGATTCACAAAGCAATGAATAGAATTCGTGGATGGAAATCAATAAATTTCGGGTCCTTCGACGAGGATGATAACCTCGTCCAAATCTGTTTTTATTTTTTTATTTTTATTTTTGTTCATGCAGAAGGAAAATTCCATTGCAAACGATAGAGTACAAGACCCTCAACCTTGTCCAAATCTCATTGCACGCAGGGGCGGTCCTGGGGGGGAATCTGGCTTCGGATGAATGGATGGGTTCGTCCTGGCCTCGGGAGAAGCTCGACAATATGATATGGGACGTGGTGCCTGACGTGGAGCAAATCGCTGGGGCGCACAGCAAACACGGCAGGAACAGTGCAACATACGTCCACAATCGCCTGTGCGGACATCCTTCGAATGGGTGCAAGATTCAGCTGTGAGACCACTGTCGGCGGATAGGAGTGTGTCATGAAATGCCCAGGTGGAAGGTTGAAAGGCCACCGGGTAATCAAATGTCGACGCTTAAGTCCCGAAAAAATAATGGATTGGGGATCACGAAAATGGAATTCCGTGTGGGGTTGAATGAAATGTGTAACTTAAGTTTCCGTCAGCTTAGGTACTACTAGTATCCATCCGAAGGAACAAAATAGTACCAGAAATATGAAACCAAGCAGTTAAATTTAGTATTCTATATACGATAACACGTGCAATCCTCATGAAAGTGTACAAACAATAGAAGGCCCTTCAAACCCATCGAGCGGAGCGAGAAGGGTTTGAATAAGGGCACGGGGTCCGGTAGGACCCCCGTGCCCGTTAAGCCTTAGGGTGCACTCAGAACATACTATGGCTGGGTGCACCTGGGGTTGATCTCATTGAATCTTTTGGTTTCATAGCCCTCGTTCCATCATCCAAATAATGTTGTGAGTACCGGAAGCCCAACACCGTCACGTTCAAAGGGTTCAGTATGCAAAAGAATACCTACATGAAATCATTCATCCAACAGAAGGCTAGCATGCCTTACTTTTATTTCTATTATTTTGACGCAAAAGAAGAATCCATCGCATGAATGTAGTTTACGAGGCCCTCATCACGCAAAGCCTAGGGCCAGGGATTACCAAAAAATGAATGGCTAGCATGCCTTGGTGGGGGTCCCGATTCGAAGGACCATCTTACCTATGCCTAGCACGGAGAATATAGAAGATGAACAAGGAGGACGTCATATTGTAAAACAAGTTGTACCATGGTAAGTTCATTGGCAATGTGGAGCCATTGGCCACGGACAATCTAAACCTCCATGCCCGGGATCGAAGATCACGAAACTCACTCTAGCCGAAGATGGAATCTACAGCCGAATGAAGTCCTAAACTTATTTGACCGGGCCCACCTAACACCGACCACCATGACACGAAAATCCGATCACTATACTACTACCAGAATATTTCCTTATGATTCCCTCTCTACCAATCATGCTTGATACTTTCTTCTAGATCTGTCGATATTTTAAATCTGACAGAGGGTTGGAATTGGAGAAGACTGCTGATCGGTTATGGGGACCCGGTCGGAAATGGGTGTCTCTACCTTAGTTCCCCTTCTCAATCCTCTTGGGCACCTGAGTCAAACAAGGATGACAGTGTTCACCCTTCGGCCCTCCAGGATTCCCGAAGCTCGACGACTTCCAGCAGCCCCATTTATGTGGTATTGGATTTCTATTCATCCAGTTTTTTTATTTGCTCTTGGATTCTTGCGTAAGTTGACTACCATTTGCACGGTGTTGGATCTTCAAGGTACGATCCCGTGATTTTTTTGAAAATCCATAGAATTTGTTTATGTCAACTTTCATCGCCAATTCAGAAAGTGAGATCTTACATACGATTCTTCCCCAACAAGTGAAGTGAAGTAATGGAAATTACACCACCACAAAGTACTTGTAATTCCAAATTCATAACAATTTTTTCGATACAGAATTGTCTAATTGGGATTTATAATCGAATTTCAAAAGAAAACCTTGCAAAACTAACTTTAAAATATAAATGGTTTGTTTTTTTTTTTAACATATATAAAGCCAACCGTATAGATGTGATCTCCACATTGAGATTGACAACTATTGCTTGTATATTCACCACTCGAGTTGTGTGAATCATCGAACATTGTGTAACACATTCCTTAACCCCTAATTGACCTAGGATGTTTTTGCTCTAAACTGCCACCAAATACTCCCTTTTGAAAGCAAGCTGGATAGTGAAAAATTGAAACCAATTTTGGTATTTCCAACCGTAAGATCTTGTATCTAACTTCTATGTCTATGTGCATGTCAAATCTCACAATCTGATTCCTTACCATTTGAGAGATTATAACATTCAGAGTTGAAAAAAAAGTTTTTTTTACCCTGCAAAAAGAGGACAGCAGTATTTTGGGGTCCTAAAAAAACCATTTTTTTGAGTTAATTTGGATGGCAACTCTTTAGATTCTCGTTCCTAGGTGAATTAGGTACATGTCCACAAAATCTCATACCCATACGAGGTGTAGAACCTTGAGAAAATCATCAATTTCCACAAAGGGGTATGCTGAAATTCACATACAAAGGCCGTTTTTTTACAATAAAAATAGCATATGAAAAATTCTTGGATTAAAAATCCAAACGGTGGAAACATGCTCTAGTGGCTCTTCTACACATAGGAATTCTTATTTTTGGAAAAAAATAAAATTTAGATTTTTGGTGGAATTTCAAAGTTTTGTCTTTAGGCAGATTTGGGCAGATTTGGGCAGATTTTGGCAGTTTTGGGCAGTTTTGGGCAGTTTTCGGGCAGAAATTGCTGCATTCACAGTGGCTGAGAGCCTGCCCGTGGAATAGCGTTTTATGCTCAGAGGAGCATAACTTTTGCTCACTTCATCCAAAAAAAATAAAAAAAAAATTCCCATAAACCTTTTGAAAAAACCATTTTCCACAAAAAAATTCAAAAAATTTGAAGTAAATTTGAATTTTTAGGAACCTGCCCAAATTTCAAAAACGCCCATTCTAGGACTTTGGTCAATTAGGGGTTAAATCAGTGGTGGAGTGGGACCTTAAAGGGTCAAGGATGCAGACTCTTCTCCTTCTTCGAGTGCATGCAATCCTCTTGGATTTTTAGATCGTAAGACTTCCAAACTCGCATGAAAAAATTAGGTGAAGGTAGGATGACATATTCCTAATTCCCACATGTAGAAAAGGCGTGTTGTTTTATTTTTTATTTTTATTTTTTTATTTTTGGTTTTTTTTTAATGGTCATTATCCATTTGACTTGTTCACAACCATGTTTACATAAGAGTCGTTCACTAGATAACCTACACGATTTATTATAAATAAATTCGTAGGTGAGAAGATTATCTGAATCAATAGAGGGAAGTAATCACGTTACTTGCATGGACCATGTGAAGTAGTGAATGGAATGAGGACAGGACTATAAATTGCTATCTCAGAGTAATGCAGTGCCTGCACACACTTCGTACGAATCGGATGATTAATTTAGTCATCTTTATATGATTCATTTAATATTGAAGTGCTCCATGAAATCAAATTTCGAAGGCCTCACACCCCAATCCCCATACCCTCCCAGGTCAGGTCGGAGGCAAACGGTACCCACTCGGCTTGCCATTGTCCATCAGGGGGCTACCTTGGCTGTGTCTTTGATGACACGGGGAGTCTTGGGGGGGGGGGGGGGGGGAAATATAGGTCGACATTCCTTCGCTCGACACTGAAAACGAAATTAGGGTTTTCGGGTGTGTGAACTTATTGTGAAACTGATAGAACGTGACTTCGATTTCCCATTTTGTGAGATCGCAAGTTCTACGAGCTGTACTCGATAGTCTTCAGGTGCGTACAGCGGGAGCCTTGGAGTGGGTGCAGAGCGTGGCTGATATCGTGAAATATCGTAGAAGCTCCCGACAATAGAAACGGGTTAGGATGAGGACGTGAGCGGGCGGTGCCCGGGAGATCCAGTCACGAGGAGGAGCTCGGAGAGCTGCGGCCACATTGACAAGGCTTAGACGTCGACGGCTGTGGAGTTCAGCAGGAAGGCGAGCGGCTGCAGTGGAGGAGTCGACAGCTTCGAAGGTTCAAGGCGGTCGTTGTGACGGGTTCCAGCGCGAGCAATTTCTTTGTTTTCCGTGATATTGTTTTATGGGTTGGAGGGAGGGTTTGTTTTTGTCGACGATGCAACGGCGCAAATTCTGTCATGTGGTGGAATGGGCTTAGGGTGGAAAAAACGGGGAGGGGCGAGGGGTTCTCACATTGGGTTCAGGGTTCTTGGCAGGTGCGACATCGGGGACTGGCAAAGAGTCCGCGAGGGTTCCGGCGAAAAGGGGAGATCGCGTCATACTCGCGGTTCGCAATGCGGAGACCCACGCAGCGCGTCTGGATGTGATGCACCCTGAATCTTCCTCTCAATATTCCTCCGTGAGTAATTGAAACCCGACTTTCTCCCTGTTGAGCCGTTGAGTGGAACGTGGCATTTTGCTGCGCATGGTTATGTGCTTTCGTCCTTTTCCAGCGAAGGTGAGTCCTCACGTATTAGCGTGAGGATAAATCTTAGCATGCACCAAATCAGTCGAACCGCTTAGGGCTTCATCTCAGAGCATCTTCCAAAGCACGAGTCGACAGCCATTACGTGCTCCACTTCTCATCGTTGTGATATGCAGATCGTTTCTGTCCTGTTGACTAACATTCGTGTCGTTCTTCAGTAACAATGGGGGATTGCTCTGTACGAGTTTCCGTCGGCAGTTAATTCTGTCATTCCCTCCTGTTCATTTCCTTGTGGGTGCCGGTGGTTGGGAGAGGCGCGGCTGTCCTGGCCAGGAGTTTACGGTTTTGTATTTTTTTTTGTGAAGGCCGCGGCGATTTTGTTCGAAGCTGCTTGACTGTCGGAGCGGTGGTCGCTGGAAGGAGACCGATCGAAGGTTGCTTCGGCTGGGATTTTGGAGCTCCGGCACTGTCGGAGTAAGGGCGAGGTGAAGGCCGGCATTGAAGGAGGTGGGCCGGAGTTGGTTCCGGCGTTGGAGGGCGGTGCATGGTCGACGCGGGTTGGCTGCAATCGGTGGTTGGGGCTAGTGGATAGCCCGTGAAGAAGTGGATGCAGGCACGGTGAAGTACGAGGGAGGCTCGGCATTGAGGAGCCGAATGTGGTTCGTTATTTTTATTTCCTTTTTCCTAGGTTGTTGATTGCTTGTTGGTGGTGGTTACTGCGGTGTTCGGCAACTGTTTTGGGGGTCGAAGAGTTTAGGTTCTGGGGAGTCCTGGATGCAGGGAGTTGGGTGGAGTGGATGATGGATGAGTGGTGATGTGTGGTTTAGGGTTTCGGGAGAGTTGTTTGATTTCAGCTCGTAAGTTTGTGGGGTTTAGCTACTACTAGGACGATTGGTTCGCAATCGGATGCGAGCCTGTGCGATGGACATGAAGTGTGGGCAAGATTGCAAAGACGTTGCGTGTCGTCTGTCCAAGATGATTCATAGGGTTTACGCTTTCGAGTCACGTCGCACTTGCACGCCTCGTCTCCCTTCCGATGCTGCATTGTGTGGGACAACAGGAACGATCGCTAATTCGAATTCCCTCTATTAATCTGCTTGCAGGTTGCGCAAGGAATGCAGGGGCATGGACATGTGACGGAGTCAGCTGCTGGAGGCCTACTTTCCAATGCTGGGTATCCAATACTCCAGAACTCGGTCTCCGAATGTAGACACAGGACTTGACAATCCTACGCGGTTTCAGAAGGGGAATCGCTGTATAATTGCCGACCTAGGGTTCCTTACGTGCTTAATGTGACGGGCGCATCACTCCGGAAGTCTCGAGAACCGGGGTCAGTTCGATAGCAGCTACAGCTGCGGGAAGCCCTAAGCTGCCGACGCTTCTGGTGAGGTCGCATGGGGTTGTGAGAAGCTTGCAGCTGGTTCGACGGTGGCCTGCCATTGCGGTGAGTTCGTGATATGGCTCCCCCTTCCTTCTGTGTTGTGCGACTTTGCAAAGTTGATTTGTGGTTGAGTCCTTTTGATTTGGTGCGGGTGTGGGTTTAGGGTAAGGAGTCCAGCCTGGCCAGTCGGGTGGGGTGACTGCATTGGCTTGTAGTTTTCGTGGTGCGGCGTGGTGTGGTGTGGGAGGGGATGCGGTTCAGGGTAGTCTTCATACCGGCATTGCTGCTGCGTTCGTTTCGTCGTGTGCTAGGAAGTGGGTTGGGTCCGTGTTCTGGAGCTCGTTATCTTGATTCAAGGATGGGGAGTTGTGTTGAGGGTGCTTGTCTCTCTTGATGCAGGGAGTTGGGTGGAGGGGATGATGGATGAGTGGTGATGTGTGGTTCAGGGTTTCGGGATGCGCAAATACCCTTCGGAATTCCTGCCAATCTAGGTTCCGGTGAAGGAGAAGCTCGCTGGTGGCTTGGTAAGAGTGCACACCATCCAATTGTCGGATTTTAACATATGTTGCAAGACATGTTGACCATGTCCCCTTTCATTAGTTAGGTTTCAGTTGTTAGGATGCGGCCCACTCATCGGCACCCGAGGACATGACGCGGTTGTGGATTTGAGGGGATAGGCCGCACCGGGCTCGGGGAGGGAGACGCTCCTTCCCTGTGCGCCGTTGTCGTGCCAACTCCCCGACGATCCATTCCGGCGTAGTCCGAGGGTGTTGGGTTGTGGATTGCAAGCTAGCCCCCCGGACGTGTGCACACAGTGCTTAGAGTTCCGGGGAATGTTGGAAAGCGGCCCACACACCGGCACCCAAGGTCATGACGTGGTTGTGGATTTGAGGGGATAGGCCGCACCGGGCTCGGGGAGGGAGACGCTCCTTCCCTGTGCGCCGTTGTCGTGCCAACTCCCCGACGATCCATTCCGGCGTAGTCCGAGGGTGTTGGGTTGTGGATTGCAAGCTAGCCCCCCGGACGTGTGCACACAGTGCTTAGAGTTCCGGGGAATGTTGGAATGCGGCCCACATCACCGGCACCCAGAGGTACATGACGTGGTTGTGGATTTGAGGGGATAGGCCGCACCGGGCTCGGGGAGGGAGACGCTCCTTCCCTGTGCGCCGTTGTCGTGCCAACTCCCCGACGATCCATTCCGGCGTAGTCCGAGGGTGTTGGGCTGTGGATTGCAAGCTAGCCCCCCGGACGTGTGCACACAGTACTAAGAGTTCCGGGGAATGTTGGAATGCGGCCCACACACCGGCACCCAAGGTCATGACGTGGTTGTGGATTTGAGGGGATAGGCCGCACCGGGCTCGGGGAGGGAGACGCTCCTTCCCTGTGCGCCGTTGTCGTGCCAACTCCCCGACGATCCATTCCGGCGTAGTCCGAGGGTGTTGGGTTGTGGATTGCAAGCTAGCCCCCCGGACGTGTGCACACAGTACTTAGAGTTCCGGGGAATGTTGGAATGCGGCCCACTCACCGGCACCCGAGGTCATGACGTGGTTGTGGATTTGAGGGGATAGGCCGCACCGGGCTCGGGGAGGGAGACGCTCCTTCCCTGTGCGCCGTTGTCGTGCCAACTCCCCGACGATCCATTCCGGCGTAGTCCGAGGGTGTTGGGCTGTGGATTGCAAGCTAGCCCCCGGACGAGTGCACACAGTACTAAGAGTTCCGGGGAATGTTGGAATGCGGCCCACTCACCGGCACCCGAGGTCATGACGTGGTTGTGGATTTGAGGGGATAGGCCGCACCGGGCTCGGGGAGGGAGACGCTCCTTCCCTGTGCGCCGTTGTCGTGCCAACTCCCCGACGATCCATTCCGGCGTAGTCCGAGGGTGTTGGGTTGTGGATTGCAAGCTAGCCCCCGGACGTGTGCACACAGTACTTTGAGTCCCAGGTGGACGTTGGGGCTAGTTCGGGGACGCTCGGGGTCGGGTGTACCGCTGCGTGGCGCCCGTGACACTGTTCGGGCACGTGTGTTGAGGGTGAGGTCCTGAGCGCGGGGGGGGCGTCGGGTTGACGACGTTGATCCCGCGGTAAGCGTGGGCCCCTTGGGAAAACCGTGCATGTGCCCTCGGCATGCTTGGGGTTCCCCGGGGGTTCCTCGGTGCAGTTCATATCTCGTCCGCACCCGGTGCGGTTGTGCTTGTGATGCATCGTGGACCACGGTGAGACGGGTGGCACCGAGTCATGGACTCCTCCCGGCCGGTGGGGACCGGGCCTCTCGCACGGCGGACGCGTCGCTGGGCGTTGCGCGGTGGGTTGCACGCGGGCCGGCGGACGGTGGGGCTAGTTCGGGGACGCTCGGGGTCGGGTGTACCGCTGCGTGGCGCCCGTGACACTGTTCGGGCACGTGTGTTGAGGGTGAGGTCCTGAGCGCGGGGGGGGGGGCGTCGGGTTGACGACGTTGATCCCGCGGTAAGCGTGGGCCCCTTGGGAAAACCGTGCATGTGCCCTCGGCATGCTTGGGGTTCCCCGGGGGTTCCTCGGTGCAGTTCATATCTCGTCCGCACCCGGTGCGGTTGTGCTTGTGATGCATCGTGGACCACGGTGAGACGGGTGGCACCGAGTCATGGACTCCTCCCGGCCGGTGGGGACCGGGCCTCTCGCACGGCGGACGCGTCGCTGGGCGTTGCGCGGTGGGTTGCACGCGGGCCGGCGGACGGTGGGGCTAGTTCGGGGACGCTCGGGGTCGGGTGTACCGCTGCGTGGCGCCCGTGACACTGTTCGGGCACGTGTGTTGAGGGTGAGGTCCTGAGCGCGGGGGGGGGGCGTCGGGTTGACGACGTTGATCCCGCGGTAAGCGTGGGCCCCTTGGGAAAACCGTGCATGTGCCCTCGGCATGCTTGGGGTTCCCCGGGGGTTCCTCGGTGCAGTTCATATCTCGTCCGCACCCGGTGCGGTTGTGCTTGTGATGCATCGTGGACCACGGTGAGACGGGTGGCACCGAGTCATGGACTCCTCCCGGCCGGTGGGGACCGGGCCTCTCGCACGGCGGACGCGTCGCTGGGCGTTGCGCGGTGGGTTGCACGCAGGCCGGCGGACGGTGGGGCTAGTTCGGGGACGCTCGGGGTCGGGTGTACCGCTGCGTGGCGCCCGTGACACTGTTCGGGCACGTGTGTTGAGGGTGAGGTCCTGAGCGCGGGGGGGGGGCGTCGGGTTGACGACGTTGATCCCGCGGTAAGCGTGGGCCCCTTGGGAAAACCGTGCATGTGCCCTCGGCATGCTTGGGGTTCCCCGGGGGTTCCTCGGTGCAGTTCATATCTCGTCCGCACCCGGTGCGGTTGTGCTTGTGATGCATCGTGGACCACGGTGAGACGGGTGGCACCGAGTCATGGACTCCTCCCGGCCGGTGGGGACCGGGCCTCTCGCACGGCGGACGCGTCGCTGGGCGTTGCGCGGTGGGTTGCACGCGGGCCGGCGGACGGTGGGGCTAGTTCGGGGACGCTCGGGGTCGGGTGTACCGCTGCGTGGCGCCCGTGACACTGTTCGGGCACGTGTGTTGAGGGTGAGGTCCCGAGCGTGGGGGGGGCCGTCGGGTTGACGACGTTGATCCCGCGGTAAGCGTGGGCCCCTTGGGAAAACCGTGCATGTGCCCTCGGCATGCTTGGGGTTCCCCGGGGGTTCCTCGGTGCAGTTCATATCTCGTCCGCACCCGGTGCGGTTGTGCTTGTGATGCGTCGTGGACCACGGTGAGACGGGTTGGCACCGAGTCATGGACCCCTTCCGGCCGGTGGGGACCGGGCCTCTTGCACGGCGGACGCGATGCAGAGTTCTCGATATTCTTGTGGAGGAGGTGCTTTTTAATGTGCTTAGTACATATGTGCTCACTAACGGTTGGCTTTGCCGTGCTAGTTTTGGACGATTTGGATCATGGATTTCGGGAGGGTTATTCGAGTGGCTATTGCTTCGTTGGCCAGACAAGGAGTTGAGAGGTATCGTGTGTTGTTTGTTTATTGCACATGATTATTTATCTATCGTTGGAAGCAAGTATCATATAATGGATTGTTTTTGTAAATTGTGGTTTCGGTTTGTTCGTGAAAGCAATACTTACTGTTCGGTTGTTTCGTGGAGTTATCAGTGTACCCAAGATGTGGGAGTTTTGTTGTGGATTATGCAATGTTCCATGCCAGTCAAGCGAGATTTTGGAGAGGCACAACAAATCAATCAAGCATGAGGAGACACTTCGAAGTTGGGATGTGTTTCCTCTGGTGGATGTGTACGAGTTCACAGTACTTCGTCTCAGCCTGCCCAGCGAAGGGATTTTACAGCGAGGTACGTATTCGGCACTCGGGCACATTCTTTGTCTTGGAGGGGAATGGTTTGGTTTGCTGTCTTATGGTTCACGGTGCTTGTATGTGTCAAGACTAATCCTCTCTCTTTGTGCTTGTCGACATCGTGCTTCCTTAGATCTCCCGAGCTGCACAGTGGACGAGAGGAAATGGTGCACGGTTTGTCTCACCTATGGACATTCCTTGAAGGAGCTCAAAGATCACAACGGCGGGAAAAAGCACAAGGCGCAGCTAGTGGAGAAGGGGCTGCCAGAACAACACGGCGATCTTGCTCACAGTGTCGAGTTCATGTGCATGCCTTTCTACGTCTCCGAGTTTCTGAGGAACTCCAAACCAATCCGGTATGCAGAGCCCCTGCACGGTTTGAAGACGATCAAGAAGTTCCGGGAGCATGGCGTGTCCATACCCTCCATGGTGAGGAAGGTTCTACATGTCGATGTCGGACACAGATTCACACGAGAGGAAGAGTGGGCTTATGATTGTTCTGCCGGTGTGAAGGAGCTTTCCGAAGTTCATGACTCTCTTCTGTTGGTGGAAAAGGAGATTGTGGCGGGGATCATTCTGTTTGATTCTATTGGGCCCGAAGAGTGTGTAATGGCGGAGGTGATTGGCAGGGGCATCTACTCCTGTGGAGGTAAAGTGAAACGGGGTAAACGGAAGAGAGGTGGTGACATGGTCGTGTGTGGAACCCGTTGGGAAATCGGGAGAAGACTTGGTGACCCGGATGCGGTTCAAAGGTGGGTTTGAGGCCTCGGAATGTCGATTGCGGTGTCCTGATTTCTCGAATTCACCTTGCTATTTGCCGGTGTGTCTAACTTGACCATGAATCGTAACTTGTGCAGGTATGTACACGGGGACCGGTCCGAGGCCATGAAAGCGATAATGACGGCAAGTGACATTGAAGATTGTGCAGACTATCTCATTAGCACCTATTTATATCCCGTGATGTCCCGGCATTTTGCGAGTCACGTGGATGAGGTAGAGTATATGCTCGACGCTGGGCTTTGTTCCAATGGTCTTGGGTAGGACAGGAAGGAAAGGTTTGACAACCCTGGGCATCACCTCAAACTACTATGTTCAACCACATCTGGATGTCCAAGACATGGGGTTCGCTTTCCTATTCTGGTTTGTGAAAGGTATGTACGTGATTCGATTCCGCGTTTCGGTTGGTGAAAAATTACGTGATAGCTGGTGTGTGATTCGATTCCGTGTTTGGTTGGTTCGTGCGCTTCCGTGCCGTAAGAGTCATGTTTTATGCACATCAACCGGATTCCGTGTGTGATGATGAACTCTTCTTCCCTCCTACCAGACCGCGAAGGAACTGGGCATGTGAGGAGGGGAGGGCAGTTCATGCTGCCGGAGTATGGCATCTTCTTCTTCCCCAGAGATGGCACCACGATGGCTTTTTCCACGAGCACGGTCCGCCACTGCTCACATGTAGCTGATGGGTACGACATCATTGGCATGTCCTACTCTGGAAAAGTAATGTCCAGGAGTTTGCTGTCGACAAATCTCAGGAGATCTTCCGACACTTCACTGAACGTGAGTGATACCATCCCTTCCAAGGTCTGAGCGGTGCATGCTATGATTCCATGTT